>QRFJ01001376.1:83450-187689 GCA_006176705.1 Cocos nucifera | reverse complement strand
AGATCAGAACTGTGTCAACAGATATGGCCAGGTAAGTGAGACCGGTGGAAGGAATATGCCGTTAACTCGCACAAGAATGCATTCAGGTCGAGTAGCTTCCAATTAAAAACCAGTCGGTCGTCTATGCCAAACTTACCTTAGACACCAAATTGTTGAGTCAGAACCAATTGGGTTAGCCTACAATCCAGACTCTAACCTCTGAGCCTAATTAGGTCTTGCTTGATCGTGACTCGATCTTGACCCAGACTTAATCCTATTAGGCTGGTCAATTTAAGCATTGTTGATCCCATCTAACCAACTCTTGATTCGGTTTGATCAACCGCTTAGACCTAATTGAGCTACCCAAGCCCGAACCCAGTATTATGAATATGTCTTAGATCTAAAATTCTCAATTTTAGACCTAATTGATATTCCATAAACTTAATTCTTAATTAAGTAGGGTTCATAAACAAAATATGCACAATAAATCCTAGGGTTTCAGGATCTAGGGTTTTGCAGAAAGTAAGTTTTGGGTTTCTGATTAAGGACGAACACGCAGCACCCCTACACGTCATAAGAACACCCCATCGAATGGGAAAGAGAGGGCCTTTAAACCCTTCTTCGTTCTTATGACCGGACGGCCAAGAGGAACGCCTTAATCAGGAACATGTAAATACTACAAAACAGTTATAGATCTATATCATATATCTCATATACAAATTTAGATCTAATCAAGGCATATTTTGCATACATCTCATGTATCATAATCATGCATGTTTTCAGATCTAAATTATCTCATAATAATCTAAAAAATTAGATTTAAATTGATCTAATCAAAATAAATTCTAATCTAGATAATTATGTAGAACTATTCTACAACTAGTCTAGACATGCATCAATCATATCTCATATGATATTTAAAATTAAATAATTTTTATTTGCTGTTTATCAGATGTTATTATAACACTTATAATATCAAAAAATAGTAAATAAGAAGATCTAAAATATGATTTAATCAGATTAAATCAAAGACATGCAAAACTATTCTATAGAACTATTCTATTCTAGAACTAGTCATGCATATCTTCATAATCTTAGATCCAAATCATTTAATTTTAATTTTTCTGATTTCAGATCTGATCACATCTCATGTGACATCTGAAATCACTTTATTTTCTAATTAAAATAAAATTAAAATCAGATCTAAATAATTTAGAACCATGGCTCTGATACCAGTTGAAGGAAATCCTGATTTCCCGGTCCAGGTTCGTCCAGATCTGATTAGATCAAGAGATATATTTCAAAAATTTTTCTCTTGATCTCAATCAGATCTTGATATATTTTAGATCTGATTCTTATTATTTTAATAAATAAAATAAAATAAGATAAATTAAATCAAATTTAATTTACCTGATTTGGGTAATCCTATTACCCTGTAGATGATCCTGATTGCAGCGGAAGGTTCTGGATCTTAGCCACGCAAGCGCCTGGCCTCTACCGGTATCCACTCGGGTTGGATCTGGAGATCCTCTTCTTCTCTATCACACCTCCAAAAATTAGATCTGGATCTGATCTGGAGGATCTTCAAAACTCTTTTGAAGATCTGCAGTCGTCCTTTTGCAGCAGCGCAGCCTTCTTGCTTTTGATCGCCTTTCCTTGATCTGAATCGCACCAACCTAAAGTCCAAAACTCTTTTGGACGTGGAGAGCAAGGGGAGAAGAGACTATGGCGTGGAGAAGGAGGGGAGAGGCAGCCTTGGGGCATGGGGTTTCTCAATTGAATTGCATTCACTTAGAATTAGGGTTGGGCGCAGGGTCTTATTTATAGACCTCTTGTGATCCAACTCCTCTTCCTCTCAACCAATCACAACCCTTTGTGAAATCAGATCTAAATCTGATTGGTTGGAATAGAGACCCCTGGATTCCTCCTTAGAGGGTGCCTAAGACCAGTCAAACTGGATTCTTAGTAGAACTCTGATTGGAATCCAAAAAGGGAGGTGGAGTCCTTGTCCAACAAGGACTCCTAGGCGCCTCCTACTTGGGCTCACGCCACCCTTGGCGTGCGCCCTTCTCCTTGCCAGGTTCTGGCAGGGGGACAGGCCCCCACCAGCTCTCCAATAGGTGCATGACATGTGGTCAAAAGTCAAAGGGTCAATGGTCAACGTTTGACCAGTCAAAGGTAGACTTTTGACCAAAGTCAAAGAACAAGAAATGGCAGGTGACCAAAAATGGCAGGTAATGTCTTACAAATAAGACAACCTTTTCTGACTTGGACAACCTCCAGTCAGACCATATGAAGGCCTCTGATTGAGCACAAACTCCTTTGGCTCAGTCAGGACAACTTATTTATGATAGTAAAAGAAGAACGTTAGGTTTCATCGAGTGCTAGCACGATTTCCTTGAACCTAATTGAATCTCATTCAGATCAATTGAACTAGATCAGTTCAATTGATGATCACCAGATTCAAACCCTTGTTTGTGTGACCCAGTTAGGTTCAGTTCTGTATGGTAATGGGATATGTCATGATCTCTATCATAGACATCATCGAAACTCCTTTCGATGGATCAGAACTCTTCTGATTCGAACAGCTAGAATGATCGATCATCTAAATCATTCTAATTGCTCCCAAAATCCACCAGTGACACCTAGCAGTATATGGTGGCAACCCATCAGAGCTGAATGCGAACCTCTTGGTGCAGCTACCTGTGTGATTCAGTTCTTCTATCTTGAGCCCCGATCAGATTAGGGTTAAGGTGAACTCGTCAAACCCTAGTCTCTGTCATATGATGTAATCATTCGATTCGAGTCCAATGTGAAAATCTAAATAGAAACTCTTTCTATTATTTCACTCTGCCATGGCCATGGGATTTCTGGACTTGATTCTCATGATCATCATAGGGCTACTCCTCTACCACCGAGGTAGATAGATTCCATCTTGATGCAATCCAGTTCCTACAATGAACATGCTATAGCCAACATACACCTCAGGGTTCCATATGGCTAGGAGACCGAGTAATGGTGTAGTCAAACTATAACACCCTCAAGGTGAACTGCCGATGCATCTCAGGTCAAAGAACCAGACACACTACTGCAGCATCGAGTCAGTCATTGACGAGAAGGTAGACTTCCTAATGACTACTCGAGGTGGTCACGCTCAGTGCCCTCGTTCTCTAACGAGTACCTGTACTCTCGCTCCGGTGTCTCCACACCGTAGACTCAAGACTCATCTACTAAAGAGAAGCGATCGTACACCAACCTTCCGGATCAATCACCATCCTCATGATGATCCTATGGTCGGGAGCTGTTTATGAGTTAATAATGATTTTTCATATCTTAAATTTTCAACTCTTAAAAATATGAATTATCATTACCATTAACTCAAAGGATGTATCACAGACACTAAATACACAGGTGTGATAGAAAATAACCCATTTCATTAATTATAGTTAAAATTACAATTTTGCCCCTAGAAGTGTATTACAAGTGTCAGCCAATTCTGGCTTCTAGGGCACATATATCTAACAGTTGAACTTGTAAAAGTTTGACTGATAGAAAAGAACCGACATTATCTGATAAACCTACAGAATCGAATTTGATCAGATCAAATTTAGAGCCCATTAAAGTGTCACCTTTAAGGAGATCCGGTAGAGTACCTCATTAGCCGAACAGATACTTCAGTGTCTAGATCCAGGATGGCAATCATGTTGAGCTCGATGAGAACAACAAGGATTTGATCACCTATAAGGATACAGTGCAGTGGCCTGATTTTGAGAAGTGGCTTGGAGCCATATGATCTAAATTGAAGTCTATGAAAATCAATAGTGTACGAACACTAATTGATCACCTGAAGGGATAAAATTCATTGGATGTGAATGGATTTTTAATAGGATCAGAGTAGCACAGACGGGAAGGTAAGGACCAATAAAGCCCATCTGAGTATCATCTCAGAGTTTGAACATACTTTCTGAACGTATATCTTAGTTATGAACAAAGAAAACCCTGCACTTATTATTGGGCAAAATGTTTTATAGTGTTATTACTTGTAATGTTTGAGGATGCAATTCTCTTAAATTGGAATAGCATTCCAACATTGCAAGGAATAAAGATTTAGCTATTATTTTATTTATCCATGTATGAGATTAGACATGGTATACTCACTAGAGGTAGTGAGCAAATACCAGTCTGATCCAAGTAAGAGCCACTGGAGAATTATATAGATAATCCCGAAGTATTTAGGAAATACTAAGGTTTAGTAACTCAAATATGGAAGTACTAATTTAAAATATATGGATATTTTGATTTCAGTCAGAATAAGATGACAATAAGAGAATGTCGACTCATACCCTAATTGTAGGAGCAATCTGTTGGAAAGGTTCCAAGCAGGATACTTTAGCCTATTCAGTTAGTGATGTAGAGTACATCGTGATATATGATGCTGCTATGTAGTTACTGAGGTTCATTAGCAGGTTGGGAGTGGCACCCTCCACCCATGGTCTAGTCCTATCGTAGCATTGGAGCCATAGCTCAGGCTAAAGAATCAAAAGACCAGCATATTCTGCATCATTTTCATCTTAGATATTTGATTTGGGTGACGTCGATCTTTAGAAGATTGATGTAAAAGGAGAACTTGACCGACCCATTTGCTAAGGCCTCGGAACTAAGGAGTTCTATGAACTCAAGTGGAAGATAGGATATTTGACATCATTTTGATTAGCTTTAGTCTAAGTGAGAGTTGTTGTGAAATGTGTCGTAAAGCCAATCATCTAAGTATGATTGAAATTAGTATATAAATTATCTAATAATAATAGTAATTTGGCTATTTTATTATAAAAATTCTATCTTCCTTAAATGAACTTCTAAATTATGATGAAGTTCTTAGAACCATAATCAATCGATAAAGGAGGATTTATCAGATGGTTCTTAAATTATTCACGATTAAATGATAAGTTATTAACAAGAATGATAACTTATCAAGTGTAGGTCATTGTATGCTATATGCATTGGTTGTCCTCATAATCAAGTGGTGTGGAGACACTGGTATGGCATCCAGATAAGATGTAGGAGTACATCTACATTGAACATGACCAATGTAGCACTCTATTATTAAGAATAGCTAGCTAAGGCCAATGGGTATAAGTGTCCCTCTGACTTAAGATCGCCACAGTGACTTGTGAGCAACTCACTGTACTTTAGTGCTAGATTGCCTGTATTTCTAATATAGGTAATGAAATATTTTTAGGTATAATCAAGTACTTGTAGAGTCAATGTGTGAATCAAGATGGGATTGACCACTCCTGATTAACTTCAGAAAGAGAATGTCTCGCTGTGTTTCAATTTAGCAAAACCTAGGCCTAGGTAATCCTCGTGAGGTGTCACAAAATTTGCAAAATTTTGAGATACAATAGAGATAACTTGTATGAGTATTTGACAGCATACTCGAAGTCGTCTTGAGCATTATTGGTCATAGGAATGAATTATACAGTAACCGCGGGCCAGGGTTCTAAGAATGTTGCTTTGCATACATTCGACCTATCCGGACGTTGAGAACCATTACTAGATGGTAACTTTGATTGGTATAGAAATTGGTTTCTATACTATCAACTTAGGTTCGAACCTATGGGGTCACACACATTAGAGCTTGTAATCTGATCGGATGGTTAATCGATGATTGAGAATCATTTCGAGGTCAAGCATTCAATGCGATTGATGTTGACCTAATGCAAGTGTTGTAGGAGGATCGATTAGCAATTGGATTGCTAATTGGCTCAATTTGATTGAGCAATCAGGCTGAGATCAAGTTTAATTGAATTAGATTTAATTAGAATTAGTTTGAATTTAATTAGATTAAGTTTAATTAGTTTATTTGATAAGCCAATTGCAAGGGAAGAACAATTCCTTGTTTGACTAGGACTTGGGTGCACTTGATTGATTTAAGATTTAAATCAGATTCAAATCTTGATTTAATCTGATTTAATTGAGCTCCTAGTTGGACTAGGATCATTCTTAATTAGGTTGTATTTAATCTAGTTTAAATAAGATTTAAAATAATTTTGACCTAATCAAATAAGAGGAGTCCTAGTTGGACTGGGACTAACTGGGACTCTCTCTCTCTTTCACTTGCGCCTAAGAAAGCCCACGCCATATTTTAATTCCAAACTCTTTTCTATGATTTTCATACCTAAGAAATGATTTCCCACACCCCATTATCTCAGGAATTAGATTTAAATTTGATTTGGTCAGAATTAAAGGAAGTTGGAAATTGTTTCTTAGTTGGAAGAGTCCTCTTTGACCTAAACTCTTCCCTCCTCTTGTGCGCCCACTTTCCCCAAGCCTCCAATATTATTTCTACCATTTCTTCCTTCCTTTAGGGCATTGGTTTTCTATTTCACACACCAAAAATCAAGGGAGGGGCATCCAAGAGTTGGACGCCCCTTAGAAGTCCTCCTTCAACTAGGTTTTGACCTAGTTTTGCAATATAAAGGGGATGCCTCTTTCTTTGACCATAGAGGATATGCAAAATCCTATAAAAATTATGGAAAATCAGAGGAAAAGGAGGAGAAGGCATGGAGGATTTGTGGCATCAAGATTCATCGAGAAGGGTCCTCAATTAAGACATCAAAATTTGATATCTTGATGAGACAAGGTAAGAGAAGATTGTCTTCTCTTATATTTTTCTTTCATGTTTCTCTCTTCCTATTTTAGTTATGATTTTTATATGATAAAAATATGAGAGAGAGAGAGAGAGGAAGGGCTTGAGGAAAGATGGCTCCAAGATTCTTAGAGAAAAGATCTTCATCTGGACATCAATCATTGATGTCATGAAGGCACGAAGTTAATAGAAGATTATCTTATCTTTGTTTTCTTTTGATTATCTTCTTTTCCATTATTTTATATGATTTTTGTATGACAAAGATCTAAGAGAGAGAGAGAGAGAGAGGAAGAGGGCATGGGATCTATGCTCCAAGGTGTGGGGGCATGGTGAATATTTTTGGATATGATCTGATCTTATCCTGATGCAAGAAGAAGAAGAGAAGAAGGTATTCTCTTAGGGTTTCCTTGTGAGCCCTTCTTTTTAATTTTATTTATGAAATTTTTATGAGAAAAATCTAAGGGTGTGATATCTAGAAAATTAAAAAAAAATCTAGAGGAGAAGGTATCCTCTGAACCTAGCATAATAGATGTTTTCAGGATATCAACCGTTGATGTCCTGAAGAAGAAGATTTGTCTTCTCTTAGGATTTTTTTATATGTATTTATTTTTGATTTATGCAAGATCCAAGAGTTGAATTTTTTTCTTATTTCTTTTCATGTTCTTTATCTCTTAGAGTGTCTAAGAAATCTGAAGAACATGTATTTGATTAACCATCAGAAGGGATCCACAAGAAGCTAGTACTTCAAGCGAATCTTCATTCGATGAACCTCCAATCTATGTTGCAAGTTCGTATGGATCACCTATAGAGGTCGGACGTATGTGCGGCTTCAAAAGCAACAACAGATTCAACCGTAGAGTTCTTGACCCACACAAAGGTAAGAGATCTGATCTCTTAGTGACCTAGATGTGATCTAGGGTTAGATCTAGAATTATTCTAGATCTAGATATTGATGTGATTAATACCACTTATGATTAATTTAATTTTAGATTTATATTTATATCATAACATGTTATAGATCCTTGATGTAGGGTTTTGTAATTTGATTACATACATTTGTAGATTAAATAGTTTATTCTATGTCTTCCACTGCTCTTTATTTCGAAAAAGTTCTACATGTTTCCTATCAATCAGAGCATCTAAGTTTTTTTATGACATGATCATATTTATATTAGGATAAATCTAAAAATAAAATATTAAAGATCTCACATATTGACATAAGGTTGTCCTGTTGTAAGGTTAACCCCTTACAATGAAAGGTTGTCCTAGTATGTACTGATCTAATTTTTATAAATCATGAATAAGTTAGATTTGATCTAAAAAATTTTATAATTTATTTTCTAATTTTAAATATAAAATTAAATAGATGTTAGATCTATTTTTTGTCCCCCTTTTCTCTCCTAAATTTGGTGCATGGGTTTCTGTTATCTCATGCCTAAAATTATGGGAGGGGCGACCAACTCTAGCCGAGGGAGAGAAATAGACTTCTGGTCTATTCTCTTCTACCCTCATCTATCCTCCATCCCTTCATCCTTTCTCTTCCACCTTCTACTTCATCTCATCTCCACTCTATCTCAACTCCACTCCATCCCTTCTCTCTTCCACCTTCAACTCCATCCTCCATCTCCATTTCTACCCTGTGCATAGGTGTGAAAGAGTGCTAGTTGTTAGTTTATCAGTGTGCTAGTTTGTATTACTTCATCAGTGTGCCAGTTTGCTTGTATTTGCCAATGTGCTAGTGTGTTATAATATATCAACCTCTTATAAAGAGACTATGTAAGTTTGCTATTTTCATTTCTATGAAGTAATTTTTTTTTATGCTTCTTTCATTTTGTTATTTTATTTTCTGTATCATCCTTGCATTCTGCATTTCAAGAAGCTGAAATCATGGATTCCATCGATCTAAAATATGGATTAGCATTCAGTACTGTGATAGTTATTGTAGAAAACCTACTTTAACAGTCATGGTATCAACCAAAGTAAAAAGCCAAGGTTGTTACTGTAGCTATACTATAGCAGTTACTATAGCATGAAAGGAAAACCCTCCAATCGTGTATTATTGTAGCTCTACTATAATAGTTACTATTCCACGAAAGGAAAACCACTCAATCGTGAAGAGGCTATCTTGAAACATGAGTTAGGTTTTTTTTTTAATGCTTTCCTTAAATTAATGCTTATATTATATTACCTTATCTAATGCTTTGTCCTTTTCTTATTTGTTAATTATAACTAACTTGGTTTGTGTTTTGTTTTGGTTTGTTTATGTTACATGTGTGCTTTCTGTTATGCTTATCTATTTGCTTTACCTAATAAAAAATTAAAAAACTCGACTTATCTTGAGTCATCCTAGGCATGAGCTACTAGGTATACGATTAAGCGAGTGTAAACATATATCTCTAGCTCTCTGGATGAGATCGGTATCAAGCAGGCAAGATACTGACCCTATCCCTGATTGATATTAGAGCTTTATTTATCGACAAAGCCTTGGTATCGGTCTCCCAGTTAGGAAATGATATCAGAGCCAAGTGCATCTTTTTTGCGGGGGAAGAGGTGGTATCTAGCTGTGTTCTAAGGTGGCGAGCACCATGGTCCTGCTTTTATACTCATGTTAGCCATAGATAGGCATTTGAAGGGTGCTTCAGGGATGATGAGAAATCCTTGACTGCATCTTACACATGGCTAGTATCATCTAATCTCTTACAAAGAGCTCTAATAGGACTAAGAACATTTAGGATGTTCATTGTACCAAAAAAATGTCTATAAAAAATTCCTTTTATAAAAAATAAAAAAATGATGAGTTTAAAAGAAATAGAAGATAGTTCTTATATTTATGATATAATAGGTAAAATAGATTTACATTATGATTTCTTAGGTAATCTAAAAATAAAAATAAAAAATTTGCTAATAATCTAAATAGTAGAATCGGATATAAATATTGCTGAGTTTCAGATAAATAAAGAACTAATATGCAAAGAGTTTGATTCTATATAGAATAAGGAGAAAAGAGAATGGTTCTTTAAAACCTATGATAAAAATGAAAGACTATTAGAAAAATCTGGATTAGCCAAATGATAGATGAAGAAAGACATATTTTCTTTTTTGATTGGTTTAAAAAATACTATTACAAAGGTCTTGAAAAGGAAAAACCTAAACTACAAGAATATATCATTAATAGGTTTGCCCAATCTTGAGAAATTGAAGGAACTTATGCTGAAGAACTTAAGCCAATCAAGATTGAAGTTAAAAGAGATAGCCCTAAACCAGAAGCTAAAGTGACTACTAATAAGACAGAAGAAACCATTAAGGTAGATCACTTAGAAAAAGAATAAAAAAGCTCTATTGAAACTATTCCTAACAATGTAGATTGCTTAAATCAGGTAGAAGAACAATAAAGCCCTATCAAAACTACCTATAACAACAAAGGAATACAGACAAAGGAGTTAGAAGATTTATCAAAAGACAGATGAAGATTCAACTAGGGAATTGCCCTAGAAAGAATAAAATGAAATATCACAAAATATTGAGGAATCTTCACAGACTCCATAAAGGTTGTCCTATTAGAGGTTCTTTCTATATTAAACTCTCATGAGCAAATTATTCCTATAATTGATCCCTACGAGCTGGCCTCTGATAGAAAGCCAGATCCATATTCTTCAAAAGAATATTTGGATAGAAATCTTGAACCTTTTGAGCCATTATCTGAATCATCCTATTTTGAAGAACCTATTGACCAGCTCACTAAAAAAACAACCTCTTCAAAGCTCAAGGATACAATAAACCATTTGTCCAAAGAGCTTTCTAATGACTCTGAATCCTATGGAGAACCACTTCTCTCCAAGGATGAAGAAGGATATTCATCAAAAAAATCTGATAAGAAAATATCAATAAAATCTGAAGATCCTGATGAATTAGTTAATAATATCCCAGAAAACACTAAGAATATAAATGAGATTAACAAGATCTCTAAACTTTTAATGTTAGCCTCTAGGATTAAAAACTATTATCTTAGACCAACCTTTGCAGATTTATAGTTTAAGGAAACACTTGATACTACAACCGCTATCCAATTTGATGATAGAAATCTAGTCGAATGAAATATTGATGGACTTTCAAAATATCAAATTATAATTTTGTGTTATCAAATGATGATGTATTCTAATGCCCGTAGAGTCCACGATAATTTTGAGAAATAGACTATTATAAGGATTACTCTAGGTTTCTCAAGATAAATTCAACTTGTGAGATCCGAACATTGTAATAATTTAAAAATCGAAGATCAATTAAAGAAACAAAGATTACTTGAGAAGAAAGAACTAGGTGATTTTTGTCAATAGTTTGGATTTCAACTAGATAAATCTTATCGGAAGAGAAGAAAACCATCTAAAGAAGATAAGAAAAAATATTTTGGAAGAAAATCTCAGAAGATTCCTAAACCAAGGATGAAATCTAAAAGATTTGATCCTACACCTTCCAAGGATAAAAGAAAGCTGCTTGGAAGAGATCAGAAAAAATTCAATGATCTTATTAGCAATCTAAACCTAGACTCAGAGGAAGAATTAGATGATACTGATGAATATTATTTGTGTTGTGAAAATGATCATAATAATTCAAGCTCGGATGAAATTCTAGTATTGTCTAATGAAGAATAATTTCTTTTGGATATGATTGATTCTCTAAGCCTAGAGGAAAAAAAATCCAAATTCCAAAGCTCTTTGCCCTAATCAAAGGACAAAAGATTAAACTAACTCTTCAAAAATCTGAAGAATTTTATAATCTTAATGAGGTATTTCGAAGAATTAGAGATACCAAAGAAAAAGGCAAAAAAACCAATCTTGAGGATTTGCTTAGGGAACAAGTCCTAATTAAATTTAAAATTGTCTCTTTAAAACAAAGAGATCAATACTTAGAAGATAGTTCTATTGAAATAGAACAAGGTCAAGATTTATAACAGATCTTAGAACTTTTAGATCAATCAAGAGAAAAAACCCTTATGATTGAAAATGAAGAAAACACTTCAAATGATTTCATAGGATCTATGGAAAGATATATTAAACAAAAATGGTTCTGTGAGATCCTATTTGAATTAAAAGGAAGATATAAGTTCAAGCATAAAACTCTTATTGACTCTGGTGCCAATGTAAATTGTATCAGAAAAGGGCTTGTCCCATTTAGATACTTTGAAAAATCGACACATAAAATCTATGCTGCCAATGGAGAAAATCTCAAAGTTAATTATAAAATTCCTGAGGCTCATGTTTGCATAGGAAAAACTTGTCTCCAAACATCATTCTTGATGGTAAAAAATATTAGACAATGAGTTATACTAGGAAATCCCTTTTAATCTCTAATTATGCCTTTTACTGTTAACAATGAAGGAATAACTACTCAAATAAATGGTAAAAATGTAATAATTAAGTTTTGTTCTAAACCAAAAGAATCTTTCCTCAATTAGCTAAAACAAGCTATTGAGTATAAAGAAAACTTCTTAAATGAATTATCTTATGAAATTAGGAACTCAAGGATAGATAAAACTCTATCTAATTCTAAATTCAAGGAAAAATTACTAGCTTTAGAAAATAAATTTAAACAAAATATTTGCTCTGCGCTTCCTTCTACCTTCTATCATAGGAAAAAACATGAGGTTAGCCTTCCTTATATCCCTGAATTTAATGAAGAAAAAATTCCTACTAAGGCTAGACCTATTCATATGAATAAAAGGCTATTAAAAATTTGTAAAGAAAAAAATCCAATCCCTTCTCAAGAAAAACTTGATCAGGAAAAGCTCCTCACCTTGGAGCCGTGCAGTCTTTTATGTTGAAAATGCAGCAGAAAAAGAAAGAAGAGTTCCTAGATTAGTAATTAACTGTAAACCTTTGAATAAGGTATTATAATGGATAAGACATCGGATTCCTAACTAACAAGATATCATAAAAAGAATTCAAGGTTTTAGAATCTACTCTAAATTTGATATGAAATTAGGATTCTGGCAAATCAAGATTAAGGAAGAAGATCGACATAAAACTGCTTTTACCATACCATTTGGGCATTATGCATGGAATGTTATGCCTTTTGGACTAAAAAATGCACCATCAGAATTCCAAAAAATTATGAATAAAATATTTCTTCCATTTATACTCATTTTACTATTGTGTATATTGATGATGTCTTGATATTCTCTAAAAACATAGATCAACACTGGAGACATCTACAAATTTTCTATAAGACTATAATAAAGAATGGATTGGTAGTATCTGAAAGAAAGATAAAATTATTCCAAGTAGACATTCAATTTTTAGGATTCAAGATAAACTATGATAAAATTTCTCCAATAAATAGAGTTATAGAATTTGCTGATAAATTCTCAAATGAGATCAAAGATAAAAAATAATTACAATGGTTTTTAGGATGTCTTAATTACATATCTGACTTTTATCAAGATCTAGCAAAAGATCAAAAAATTTTAATAGAATGTTTAAAAAAGAATCCTCCGGCTTGGAATGAAAATCATACTCAAGCTATAAAGAAAATAAAAAATAAGGTAAAATGCCTTCCATGTCTCAACATTGTTCATCATGAAGCCTTCAAAATTGTGGAAATAGATGCGTCTAACCAAGGATATGGAAAACAAAAAGAAGAAGGTAAGGAATCATTGGTAAGATTTACTTCAGGAGCATGGAATGATGCTCAAAGAAATTACTCTAACATAAAAAAAAAAAGTTCTAGCTATTGTAAAAGTAATTTCAAAATTCCAGGAAGACTTGCTAAACTAGCAATTTCTTCTAAGAATAGACTGTAAAGTAGCAAAAGATGTTTTACAAAAGGATGTAAAAAATCTAGTTTCTAAATAAATTTTTGCCAGATGGCAAGCTATACTTGCAGTCTTTGACTTTGATGTTGAATATATAAAAGGTGAAAATAATTGTCTTCCTGACTTCTTATCTCATGAATTTTTGCAGGGAAACAAACTACTAGAAAACTAATCCCAGGAGGCCACCCATTAAGAAAAAGGATGAAACCTATCCTGCTCTTCCTTTCTTCAATTTTGGATAGGATGAAACCCATCCTGCTCCCTCTTTCTTCAATCCTGGACTTTCTCTTAAAAGCTATACCCTAATCAATAGGATATGGCAAACTCATGTACTAAACCAAAAGCAGGAATTCAGAAAAGCAATGACTACCCTTACAGAATATCTCTTAGAAAAAGAAAAGACACTAAATCTAATCAAAGAGAAGGTCAAATCAATCGGAGAAAAATCCACTAAGATTACTTCAATTTGATCACTCTATATGATCTTTGTAGGCTAATTGAGACTCCAACAATGGTCAAGTTAAAAAGGCTTGATTATTGAAATAAAGTTCAAGACTTTTTGTCTCCTGAATGATAAAGCAACATCCTTATACCGGATCTTCTGCCTCCAAAGATTAGTAAAAAAAAAAAGAAGAAAAAAAATATTTTCTTACTAACCCTCTACCAAACAAATGGTAGAAAACTTTTCTTTGCAGGTAGATCTTACTATTAAAAAGAGAGTAGTGATAAAAAATCTCTAAAGACCAAAATCAAGATAAAACGACGAAGATTCCACTAAAGCTGCTAAATCAGCATGATGTGCCATAAAGCAAAAGATGCCTCTGCCAAAAGCAAAAGAAGATAAATGACCTCAACAGAAGAGATTCTCCAAAGCAGCATGACGAGATGTTTATAGTAAAGATTCCATAAAAAATAGACAAGACATCTACAAGAAGATAAATCCAAAATAGGACCCCGAATTGATGGAATCCATGGTTTCGGATTCTTGAAATGTAGAATGCAAGGATGATAAAGAAAATAAAATAATAGAATGAAAGAAGCATAAAAGGAAATTACTTCATAGAAATGAAAGTAGCAAACTATCCAGAGAGCTAGAGATATATGTTTATGCCTACTTAACCATATACCCGATAGCTCACACCTAGGATGACTCAAGATAATGTCTAGTTTTTTAATTTTTTATTAGGTAAAGCAAACAGATAAGCATTTTCTAATTGGGAGATCGATACCAAGGCTTTGCTGATAAACAAAGCTCTAATATCAATCAAGGAAAGGGTTAGTATCTTGCCCGCTTAGATACCAATCTCATCCAGAGAGCTAGAGATATACGTTTATACCCGCTTAACCGTATATCTGATAGCTCATGCCCAGGAT
Organism: Cocos nucifera; assembly: GCA_006176705.1. Classification (NCBI taxonomy): domain Eukaryota; kingdom Viridiplantae; phylum Streptophyta; class Magnoliopsida; order Arecales; family Arecaceae; genus Cocos; species Cocos nucifera. The sequence continues at coordinate 172,879 of QRFJ01001376.1, read as the reverse complement.
GACTCAGGATAATGTCTAGTTTTTTAATTTTTTATTAGGTAAAGTAAATAGATAAGCATAATAGAAAGCACACATGTAACATAAACAAACCAAAACAAAAGACAAACCAAGTTAGTTATAATTAACAAATAAGAAAAGGACAAAGCATTAGATAAGGTAATATAATATAAGCATTAATCTTAGGAAAGCATTAAAATAAAAGCTAACTCATGTTTCAAGATAGCCCTTTCATAATTGGGTAGTTTTTCTTTCATGGAATAGTAACTGTTATAGTAGAGCTACAGTAATATAAAATTGGAGGGTTTTTCTTTTGTGCTACAATAATTGCTACAGTACAGCTACAGTATTGCTACAGTAATAATCTTGGCATTTTACCTTGGTTAATACTACGACTGTTAAAGTAGGTTTTCTATAATAACCGTCATAGTACTGAATGCTGATCTATGTTTTAGATCGATGGAATTCATGGTTTCGAATTCTTGAAATGTAGAATGCAAGGATGATAAAGAAAATAAAATAACAGAATGAAAGAAGCATAAAAGAAAATTACTTCATAGAAATGAAAATAGCAAACTTACAAAGACTCTTTATAAGAGGTTGATATATTATAGCACACTAGCACACTAGCAAATACAAGCAAACTGCCACATTGATGAAGTAATACAAACTAGCACACTGATAAACTAACACACTAGCACTCTTTCACACCTATATATAGGGTAGAAATGGAGATGGAGGATGGAGGGGAAGGTGGAAGAGATATGAGACGGAGTGGAGATGAGATGGAGTGAAGATGAGACAATGTAAAAGGTGGAAGAGAAAGGATGAAGGGATGGAGGATAGATGAGAGTAGAAGAGAACAAACTAGAAGTCTATTTCTCTTCCTTGGCTAGACTCTCCTAAAGTATCTCTCAAGTAGTTGGAGAGTCAGTCTCATGGCCTATGTGAGGCTCTTAGCTGATGCCTTCCTTAGAAGCTCTACCGCCCCTTTTGTAGATGAGAAGGGGGTAAGTGGACTTCATTTGGTTTGAAGTCCATGGATTTCAAATAAAGTGAAGTCTGTGGATTTCAAATGCTTTGGAATCCATGGATTACAGATGGCTTGGAGTTCGAGGTCCTGTTTTAGATTTGGCTACTTATAGATGTCTTGTCTACTTTCTATGGAATCTTTACTGTAGACATCCCATCATGCTGCTTTGGAGAATCTCTTCTATTGAGATCATTTGTCTTCTTTTTCTTTTGGCAGAGGCATCTTTTGCTTTATGGCACATCATGTTAATCTCTGATAAAATCTTGCCTTTTTAGCTTGATTTTGGTCTTTAGAGATTTTTGATCATTACTCCCTTTTTAAGAGTAAGATCTATCTGTAAAGAAAAGTTTTCTACCATTGGTTTGGTAGAGGGTTAGTAAGAATATTTTTTCTTTTTTTTTTTTTTTTTTATGTGTCTTCTCCTTCTGAATTAAAATGGTTGAATTTAGAAAAATCTAGACTTCAAAGAGATGAGTGAATTCAGGTAGTTCTTCATACTGATAGTCTTCAGTGTTTGAGTACTCAAAGATATTTTCATAGTTTGAAGAACATGTTCCAAGTGGTTGGAGACTTCCTTCATAGATGCTTCCTCTAGGATATAGTAGCTTATATTTTATCTTTCCAGGATAACATTTTGGATATAGCAAGATATCTCAAGTTCCTTCTTTTCTTTCAAAAATGATTATGGGTAAACTTGTTGTTGCCCATATTCTTCCGTCTGTCCAATATTTTTATTTTTTCAAAACATTAGCCATTCACCAAATATCAAAATAATTAGTAGTTGTATATTCTTCCATGTCGAAGTTTTCTATCAGCTTGAAAGTAGAATCATCTTCTTCGAGCTTTGCATATGTTGGAAAAGTGTGATCATCTTCTTGGGGCAGAGTGATATCTTAGATTTGAAAATGGTAGGTTACAGCTCCTATTTTCTTTCCTTCTATTTGGCTATAAATTCTTATTTCTAACTATCTCCAATAACCTCCGGCATGATGTAGAATGGTAGAGACTACATTTAGAAACATATCAATGGAGTAAATACAGTTGATTGTAGCTGTTCTGACTAGTCCTTTATAGAGAGCTCTTATCTGCAACTCATTTCCATATCCATTTGTATTAGGTATTGATAGTTTTGGCCAACAGCACCATTCGATCATAATGTAGTTACAAAGTTTTTTTGAGCAATTGCCTGACTTCATAAGGTTGGGTTACCTTATGAAGATTAATATCTTAGAGTTATGGGTTTAAAACTTCTTGAGCCTTTTTTCAGGAGTCAAGTTTTTTTAACTTGCCCATTGTTGGCATCTCTATTAGCCCAGAAAGGTTATAGAGAGTAATTAGTTCTAGAATAAATTCTATTAATTTTTCTCCAATTGATTTAACTTTTTCTTTAATTGCTTTTAAAGTTTTTTCTTCTTTGGATATATATTCTATTAATACATTCATGGTTTTCCTGAATTCATTCTTTTGATTTAAGATATGAGTTTGCCATATCTCATTGATTAGAGTATAGCTTTCAAGAGAGAGTCCAGGGTTAAAAGAAAGGAGGAGCAATCTGTTTTTCTGAGATTTGGAGTATTTTACCTTTATCTTGATTTGCTCTAGGTTGCCATTTTTTTCTGGGTCTTCATAGCCTTTTGAATATTCTTCGGAGTTGATCCCTTGTCAAAAGATAGCAAAGTTAGTTTTTTGGATAATATACTATTTTTATAGGATTTATTTACCTCATAAGAAGATAGTTCTTGAAGTCCTGAGGTAAGATCTTCTTTATTCTAATTAGAACAACTAGGCTTATTAGTTAGAGATGTTTCAATTAATTTGCAAAGATTAATCCAATCAGAAGGAATATTTAATAGACATCTCTTGGTAGTTTGAATGTTTTCCTTTATTTGCTTGAGAGTATTTTCTTTTTGAGTCATATATTCTCTCAGAGCCTTAAGAGTTATGTAAAGGGTTTTCTCCTGATTGAAAACATGAAACTCCCAAATCTTTTTAACAAAGAAATAACCTTTTCTGAATTGAAGAAGGAAGGATATTTTTGCTTGGTGCAGAACATAATATTTCCATTAAAGATATAAGAATGTGGAATCACTTTTGACCTTGGAGCTATACTTAGTGTTTTATTGAATAAATTGATTGGTGATAATATTTTTTCATCTCTTAGGTAGAATTTTTCAGGTTTAAATATTAAAGTTATATAAAGATTTTGTTGAGAATGCATTTTAGTAAGGTTTTTATAGAGATTTTCAATAAGACCAATATATTCCAAGAATTTTTGAAATTGTTCTTTATTTAAAAGATCCTTGTCTACATTTAAGACCTGGTTGATAGGAAGAATTTGATCTTTTTCTACCAAAATATTTACTTGAAGTGGTTTCATTTCCTTTTTAAGCATAATAAGTTTGTCTCTGACTATCCTTCCAAAAAGAAATTATAGACACTTTCAATGTTGTTTATAATTTAGATATATTATAAAAAAGTGAGAATAAGATAGAAAGATTTGAGTTATCTCACAGCTTAGAATCCAACACCACTTAGAGTAACAATGAGCTCCTTTAATTTTTTCTATTATGTTTTGTCTACATGGGATCTGATATTCTAACCATAGTAGTAATTCTTCTAAGGCTTTATAATTATCTGCAAATCTTAAATTTTTATTTCTTCTTCTAGACTTGGGTAAGTTTATCCATGGCTTGGGATTATTGGAAGGTTTGAGGGATATTTCATTAACAGAGAATTCTTTGTACTCAATAGCTTGTTGTAGCTAATTGAGGAAAGATTCTTCAGACTTAGAGTATAATTTAAATATTATCTTTTCACCATTTACTTGAGTAGTAATTCCATCTTGAGTGACAGTATAAGGTCTAATTAAAGTTAAGAAGGGGTCTCCTAATATAACTCCTTGTTTAATATTATTAACCATTAGGAGCGAAGTTAAAATATAGGTTTTTCTTATACAAACCTAAACCTCAGGGATTTTATGGTTAACCCTAACATTTTCTCCATTAGCGGTTTGAATCTTATGCGGTGATTTTTCAAAGTATCTAGATGGGATAAAATCTTCTCTGATACAATTTATATCAGCACCGGAGTCTATAAGAGCTGTATGTTTGAACTTATATTCTCCTTTAAATTTGAATATGATTTCATAGAACCATTTTTGTTTAATATATTTTTCCATAGATCCTATGAAATTATTCAAAGTATTTTCAATCATAAGGATTTTTGCTTTTGATTGATTTAAAGGTTCTAAGATCTGTTCTAAATCTTGACCTTGTTCTATCTCAATAGAACTATCTTCCAAACGCTTTGTTTTAAAAAGACAAATTCAGATTTAATTAGGGCTTGTTCCCGAAGCAAATCCTCATGATTGGCTTTTTTGCCTTTTTTCTTGGTATCTCTAAGTCTTCAAAATACCTCATCAAGATTATAGAATTCTTCAGTGTTTTGAATAGTTGGTTTAATCTTTTATCCTCTAATTAGGGCAAAGAACTTTGGAATTTGGATTTCTTTCTCCTCTAGACATAGAGAATCAATCATATCCAAAATAAATTGTTCTTCATTAGACAATACTAGAATTTCATCTGAACTTGAATTAATATGATCATTTTCACAACATGAATTATCTTCATTAGTATCATCTAATTCTTCCTTTGAGTCTAGGTTTAGACTTCTAATAAATCATTGAATTTTTCTCTGATCTCTTCCAAGCTATTTTTTTTAGAAATCTCCTAGATTTTTATTCTAATATCCTTAGAATAACATCTGCTTGCAAAATGCCCCTCTTTATTACATTTGCAATAAATGGGAAGCTCAGATTTTGTTAATCTTTTAATTTTTCTATTACCCTTATTAGGATTAGGATTAGATCTTTCAAATTTCATCCTTGGTTTAGGAATCTTCTGAGATTTTCTTCCAAAATATTTTTTCTTATCTTCTTTAGACGGTTTTCATCTCTTTCGATAAGATTTATCTAGTTAAAATCCAAACTATTGACAGAAATCACCTAGTTCTTTCTTTTCAAGTAATCTCTATTTCTTTAGTTGATCTCCAATTTTAAATTATTATAGAGTTTGGATCTCACAAGTAGCATTTGTCTTGAGAAATCTAGAGCAATCCTTATAATAGTCTATTTCTCAGAATTATCATGGACTCTATAGGTATTATAATACATCATTGTTTGATAACAAAAAAATATAATTTGATATTTTGAAAGTCCATCAATATTCCATTCGACTAGACTTCTATCATTGAATTGGATGGCGGTTGTAGTATCAGGTGTTTTCTTAAACTACAAATCTACAAAGGTTGGTCTAGGATAATAGTTTTTAATCCTAAAGGCTAACATTAAAAGTTTAGAGATCTTGTTAATCTCATTTATATCCTCAGTGTTTTCCAGGATATTATTAACTAATTCATTAGGATCTTCAGATTTTATTGATATTTTTTTATTAGATATTTTTGATGAATATCCTTCTTCATCCTTGGAGAGAAGTGGTTCTCCATAGGACTCAGAGTCATCAGAAAACTCTTCAAACAAATGGTTTATTTTATCCTTGAGCTTAAAAGGGGTTATTTTATTAGTGAGCTAGTCAATAGGTTCTTCCAAATAGGGTCACTCAGGTAATGGCTCAAAAGGTTCAAGGTTTCTATCAAAATCCTGATATTCTTCTAAAGAATATGGACCTGACTTTCTATCAGAGGCCAGCTCATGAGGATCAGTTATAAGAATAATCTGCTCATGAGAGTTTAATATAGGAAGAACCTCTAGTAGGACAGCCTTTGCAGAGTCTGGGGAAGATTCCTCAATATTTTATGATATTTCATTTTGTTCTTTCTAGGGCAATTCCCTAGTTGAATCTTTATCAAAGTCTTCTGATAAATCTTTTAACTTCTCTATCTGTATTTCTATGTTGTTATAGGTAGTTTTGATAAGGCTTTGTTATTCTTCTACCTGATTTAAGCAATCTACGTTATTAGCAATAGTTTCAATAGAGCTTTTTTGTTCTTTTTCTAAGTGATCTACCTTAAATGGTTTCTTCTGTCTTATTAATAGTCACTTTAGCTTCTGGTTTAGGGCTACCTATTTATCTTCAATCTTGATTGGCTTAAGTTCTTCAGCATAAGTTTCTTTAATTTATCAAGATTGGGCAAACCTATTAATGATATATTCTTATATTTCAGGTTCTGCCTTTTCAAGACCTTTGTAATAGTATTTTTTAAACAAGTCACAGAAGAAAATATGTCTTTCTTCAGCTATCATTTGACTGATCCAGATTTTCCTAATAAAATGTCTTTCATTTTTATCATAGGTTTTAAAGAACCATTCTCTTTTCTCCTTATTCTGTATAGAATCAAACTCTTTGCATATTAGTTCTTTATTTATCTGGACTCAACAATCTTTATATCCAATTCTAGAGGTTTATTTAGATTATGAGCAAATTTTTTAATTTTTACTTTTAGATTACCTAAGAAATCATAACTTAAATCTATTTTACCTATTACATCATAAATATAAGGACTATCTTCTATTTATTTTAAATTCATCATTTTTTTATTTTTTATAAAAGACATATTTTTTATAGATATTTTCCTAATATAATGAACATCCTAAATATTCTCAGTCCTAGTATAGATCTTTGTAAGAGATTTGATGATACTAGGCATGTGTAAGGTGCAGTCAAGGGTTTCTTGTTATCTTTGAAGCACCCTTCAAATGCCTATCTATGGCTAACATGGGTATAAAAGTGGGATCACAGCGCTGGCCACCTTAGAACATAGCTAGATACCACCTCTTCCCCTATAAAAAAGCTGCACTTGGCTTTGATACCATTTCCTCACTGGGAGACCGATACCAAGGCTTTGCCAATAAACAAAGCTCTAATATCAATCGAGGATAGAGTCAGTATCTCGCCCACTTAGATATTGATCTCGTCCAAAGAGCTAGAGATATATGTTTACGCCTACTTAACTATATGCCTGATAGCTCACACCTAGGATGACTCAGGATAATATCTAGTTTTTTTATTTTTTATTAGGTTACATAAACAGATAATCATAATGAAAAGCAAACATGTAGCATAAATAAACCAAAACAAAAGGCAAACCAAGTTAGTTATAATTAAGAAATAAGAAAAGGACAAAGCATAAGGTTAGTTAAGATATAATTAATATAAAGAAAGCTTTAAAGAAAGCTAACTTGTATTTCAAGATAGACCCTTCATGATTGGATGGTTTCCCCTTCGTGGAATAGTAACTGCTACAGTAGAGCTATAGCTATACATGATTGGAGGGTTTTTCTTTCATGCTATAGTAACTACTACAGTATAACTACAGTAAAGCTATAGTAACAACCTCGACGTTTTATCTTAGTTGATACCATGACTGTTAAAGTATATTTTCTATAGTAACCGTCACAGTACTGAATGCTGATCCATGTTTCAGATCGATGGAATTCATAATTTTGGATTCTTGAAATGCAGAATGCAAGGATGATAAAGAAAATAAAATAATAGAATGAAAGAAGCATAAAAAAAAATTATTTCATAGAAATGAAAGTAGCAAACTTACATTGTCTCTTTACAAGAGATTGATATATTACAATACACTTAAACAAAGAACACAAATAAACTTAGCACACTGATGAAGAAATACAAACTGGCACACTAATAATATAATACTCTAGCACACACTTTCTCACACCTATGTATAGGGTAGAAATGGAGATGGAGGATGGAGTGGAAGGTGGAAGAGAGAAGAGATGGAGTGGAAGGTGGAAGACAAGGGAAGGAGGATAGATGAGAGTAGAAGAGAATAGACATAGAAGTCTATTTCTCTTCCTCAGCTAGACTCTCTCTAAAGGATCACTCAGTTAGTTGGAGAGTCGCTCTCATGGCTTATGTGAGGCTCTTAGCCGATGTCTTCCATAGAAGCTCTACCTCCCCTTTTATAGATCAGAAGGAGGTAAGAAGAGTTCATTTGGTTTGAAGTCCATGGATTTCAAATAAAGTGAAGTATGTGGATTTTAAATGCTTTGAAATCCATGGGTTTCATATGGCTTGGAGTCTGGAATCCTGTTTTGGATTTAGCTCCTTGTAGATGTCTTGTCTACTTTTTATGAAATCTTTACTGTAGACGTCCTATCATACTGCTTTGGAGAATCTCTTCTGTTGAGGTTGTTTGTCTTCTTCTGCTTTTGGCAAAGGCGTCTTTTGTTTTATGGCACATCATGTTGATCTTTGATAAAATCTTGCCTTTTTAGCTTGATTTTGGTCTTCAGAGATTTTTGATCATTGCTCCCTTTTTAAGAATAAGATCTACTTGTAAAAAAAAGTTTTCTACCATTGGTTTGGTAGTGGGTTAGTAAGAATATTTTTCTTTTTTTTTTCTTTTTCTTTTTTTAATGTGTCTCCTCCTTCTGAATTAAAATGGTTGAATTTAGGAAAATCTGGACTTTCTTCAAAAAGATGAGAGAATTCTTGTAGTTCTTCATACTGATAGTCTTTAGTGTCTGAGTACTCCAAGATATTTTCATAGTTTGAAGAACTTATTCCGAGTCACTGGAGACTTCCTTCATAGATGCTTCCTCTGGGATATAGTAGCTCATATTTTATCTTTCCAGGATAACTTTTTGGATTTAGCAAGATATCCCATGTTCCCTCTTTTCTTTCAAAAATGATTATGGGTAAACTTGTTGTTGCCCATATTCTTCCATCTATCCAATATTTTTGTTTTTTCAAAATATTAGCCATTCGCCAAACATCAAAATAATTAGTAGTTGTATATTCTTCCATGTCGAAGTTTTCTATCAGCTTGAAAGTAGAATCATCTTCTTTCAGCTTCGCATATGTGGGAAAAGTGTGATCATCTTCTTAGGGCAGAGTGATATCATAGATTTGAAAAGGGTAGGTTACGACCCCTATTTTCTTTTCTTCAATTTCGCTCTAAATTCTTATTTCTAACTATCTCCAATAACCTCCAGCATGACGTAGAATGGTAGAGACTACATCTGGAAACATATCAATGGAGTGAATATAGTCGATTGTAGCTGTTCTAACCAGTTCTTTGTAGAGAGCTCTTATCTGCAACTCATTTCCATATCTGTTGATATTGGGTATTAAGAGTTTTGGCCAATAGCACCATTCGATCACAATGTAATAGCAAAGTTCTTTGAGCAATTGCCTAACTTCATAAGGTTGGGTAACCTTTCGAAGAATAATATCTTGGAGTTTTGGGGTTAGAACTTCTTGAGCCTTATTCCAGGAGTCAAGTCTTTTTAGCTAGACCATTGTTGGCATCTCTATTAGCCCATAAAGATCATAGAGAGTAATTAGTTCTGGAATAAAATCTATCAAATTCTCTCCAATTGATCTAATTTTTTCTTTGATTGTTTTTAAAGTATCCTTTTCTTTTGATATGTAATCTATTAATACAGTCATAGCTCTCCTAAATTCTTTCTTTTGATTTAAGACATGAGTTTGCCACATCTCATTGATTATTGTATAGCATTTTGGAGAGAGTCCAAAGTTAAAGAAAGGAGAAGAAATTAGTTCTTTTGTGCGGAGAGAAGTTTGAAGATTCTTTGGATTTAGTGTTTTACCTTTATTATAACTTGCTCTTAGTAGCCATTTTTTCTAAGTCCTGACCATATTTTGAATACTCTTCTAACTTAATTTCCTATCAAAAGATAGCAAAATTAATTTTTTTGGATAACATACAATTTTTATATGATTTATTTACCTCATAAGAAGATAGTTCTTGAAGTCCTGAGGTAAGATCTTCTTTATTCTGATTAGAACAACCCGGCTTATCAGTTAGAGATGTTTCAATTAATTTGCAAAGAGTAATCCAATCAGAAGGAATATTTAATAGACATCTCTTGGTAGTTTGAATGTTTTCTTTTATTTGCTTGAGAGTATTTTCTTTTTGGGTCATATATTCTATCAGAGCCTTAACTATTATGTAAAGGGTTTTCTCCTGATTGAAAACATGAAACTCCCAAATCCTTTTTACTAAGAAATAACTTTTTTTGAATTGAAGAAGGAAGGATATTTTTGCTTGGTGCAAAACATAATATTTCTATTAAAGATATAAGAATGTGGAATCACTTTTGACCTTGGAGCTATACTTAATGTTTTATTGAATAAATTGATTGGTGATAATATTTTTTCATCTCTTAGGTAGAATTTTCTAGGTTTAAATATTAAAGTTATATAAAGATTTTGTTGAGAATGCATTTTAGTAAGGTTTTTGTAGAGATTTGCAATAAGACCAATATATTCCAAGAATTTTTGAAATTGTTCTTTATTTAAAAGATCCTTGGCTACTTTTAAGACCTGGTTGATAGGAAGAATTTGATCTTTTTCTACCAAAATATTTACTTGAATTGGTTTAATTTCCTTTTTAGGCATAATAAGTTTGTCTCTGACTATCCTTCTGAAAAGGTATTATAGACACTTCCAATGTTGTTTACAACTCATATATATTATAAAAAAGTGAGAATAAGATAGAAAGATTTATGTTATCTCACAGCTTAGAATCCAACACCACTTAGAGTAACAATGAGCTCCTTTAATTTTTTCTATTATCTTTTGTCTACATGGGATCTGATATTCTAACCATAGTAGTAATTCTTCTAAGGCTTTATAATTGTCTGCAAATCTCAAATTTTTCTTTCTTCTTCTATACTTGGGAAAGTATATCTTTGGCTTGGGATTATTGGAAGGTTTAAGGGATATTTCATTAATAGAGTATTCTTTGTGCTCAATAGCTTGTTGTAGCTAATTGAGGAAAGATTCTTTAGGCTTAGAATAGAATTTAAATATTATCTTTTCACCATTTACTTGAGCAGTAGTTCCATCCTGAGCGACAGTAAAAGGTCTAATTGGAGTTAAGAAGGGGTCTCCTAATATGACTCCTTGTTTAATATTCTTAACCATCAAGAGCGAAGTTAAAATATAGGTTTTTCTTATACAAACCTGAACCTCAGGGATTTTATGGTTAACCCTAAAATTTTCTCCATTAGTAGTTTGAATCTTATGTGTCAATTTTTTAAAGTATCTAGATGGGACAAAATCTTCTCTGATACAATTTACATCGGCACCGGAGTCTATAAGAGCTATTTGTTTGAACTTATATTCTTTTTTAAATTTGAATAGTATTTCGCAGAACCATTTTTATTCAATATATTTTTTCATAGATCCTATGAAATTATTTAAAGTATTTTCAATCATAAGGGTTTTTCCTTTTGACTGATTTAAAGGTTTTGAGATCTATTCTAAATCTTGACCTTGTTCTATCTCAATAGAACTATCTTCCAAGTATTGAACTCTTTATTTTAAATAGATAATTTTATATTTAATTAGGGCTTGTTCCCTAAGCAAATCCTCAAGATTGGCATTTTTGCCTTTCTGCTTGGTATCTCTAAGTCTTAGAAATTCCTCATCAAGATTATAGAATTCTTTAGGATTTTGAAGCGTTGGTTTAATCTTTTGTCCTCTGATTAGGGCAAAGAACTATGGGATTTGGATTTCTTTCTCCTCTGATTTTAGAGAATCAATCATATACAATACAAATTATTCTTCATTAGATAATACTAGAATTTCGTCCGCCCTTGAATTAGTATGATCATTTTTATAGCATGAATAATATTCATCACTATCATCTAATTCTTCCTCTGAGTCTAGGTTTAGACTGCTAATAAGATCATTAAGTTTTTCTCTGATCTCTTCCAAGTTGTTTTCTTTAGATATCTCTTGAATTTTCCTTCTAATATCCTCAGAATAACATCTGCTTGCAAAATGTCCCTCTTTATTACATTTGTAACAAATGGGAAGCTTAGATTTTGTTAATCTTTTAATTTTCCTATTACTCTTATTAGGATTAGGATCAGATCTTTTAGATTTCATCTTTGATTTAGGAATCTTTTGAGATTTTCTTCCAAAATATTTTTTCTTATCTTCTTTAGATGATTTTCGTCTCTTACAATAAGATTTATCTAGTTGAAATCCAAACTATTGATAGAAATCACCTAGTTCTTTCTTTCCAAGTAATCTCTATTTCTTTAATTGATCTCTAATTTTTAAATTATTATAGAATTTGGATCTCACAAGTTGAATTTGTCCTGAGAAACCTAGAGCAATCCTTGTGATAATCTATTTCTCATAATTATCATGGGCTCTACAGGCATTGGAATACATCATCATTTGATAACACAATTAAAATTTGATATTCCAAAAGTCCATCAATATTCCATTCTACTAGACTTCTATCATCGAATTGGACAGCGGTTGTAGTATCAGGTGTTTTCTTAAACTGCAAATCCGCAAAGGTTGGTCTAGGATAATAGTTTTTAATCCTAGAGGCTAACAATAAAAGTTTAGAGATCATGTTAATATCATTTTTATCCTCAGTATTTTCTGGGATATTATTAACTAATTCATTAGGATCTTTAGATATTTTTGATATTTTCTTATTAGATTTTTTTGATGAATATCCTTCTTTATCCTTGGAGAGAAGTGGTTCTCCATAGGACTCAGAGTCATCAGAAAACTCTTCAGACAAATGGTTTATTTTATCCTTGAGCTTAAAAGGGGTATTTTATTAGTGAGCTAGTCAATAGGTTCTTCAGAATAGGGTGACTCAGGTAATGGCTCAAAAGGTTCAAGGTTTCTATCAAAATCCTGATATTCTTCTGAAGAATATGGATCTGACTTTCTATCAAAGGCCAACTCATGAGGATCAGTTATAGGAATAATCTTCTCATGAGAGTTTAATATAGGAAGAACGTCTAGTAGGACAGCCTTTGTGGAGTCTGGAGAAGATTCCTCAATATTTTGTGACATTTCATTTTGTTCTTTCCAAGGCAATTTCCTAGTTGAATTTTCATCAAAGTCTTCTAATAAATCTTCAAACTCCTCTGTCTGTATTCCTATTGTTATAGGTAGTTTTGATAGGGCTTTGTTGTTCTTCTACCTGATTTAAGCAATCTATATTATTAGGAATAGTTTCAATAGAGCTTTTTTATTCTTTTTCTAGGTGATCTACCTTAATGGTTTCTTCTGTCTTATTAGTAGTCACTTTAGCTTCTGGTTTAGGGTTGTCTATTTTATCTTCAATCTTGATTGGCTTAAGTTCTTCAGCACAAGTTCCTTCAATTTTCCAAGATTGGGCAAACCTATTAATGATATATTCTTGTATTTCGGGTTCTGCCTTTGCAACACCTTTGTAATAGTATTTTTTAAACCAATCAAAGAAGAAATATGTTTTTCTTCAGCTATCATTTGGCTTATTTTGATTTTCCTAATAAAATGTCTTTCATGTTTATTATAGGTTTTATAGAACCATTCTCTTTTCTCCTTATTCTATATAGAATCAAACTCTTTGCATATTAGTTCTTTATTTATCCAGAACTTAGCAATCTTTATTTTTGGTTCTTGAGGTTTGTTTAAATTATGAGCAAATTTTTCAATTTCTATTTTTAGATTACCTAAGAAATCATAACATAAATCTATTTTACCTATTATATCATAAATATAAGGACTATCTTCTATTTCTTTTAAACTCATCATTTTTTTATTTTTTATAAATGATATTTTTTATAGACATTTTTTTGATACAATGAACGTCCTAAATATTCTCAATCCTAGTATATCTCTTTGTAAGAGATTTGATGATACTAGCCATGTGTAAGGTGCAGTCAAGGGTTACTCGTCATCCCTGAAGCACCCTTCAAATGCCTATCTATGGCTAACATGGGTATAAAAGTGGGACCACGGTGCTGGCTACCTTAGAACATAGCTAGATACCACCTCTTCCTCCATAAAAAAACTGCACTTATCTCTGATACCCTTTCCTGACTGGGAGACTGATACTAAGGCTTTGCCGATAAACAAAGCTCTGATACCATTTCCTAACTAGGAGATTAATATCAAGGCTTTGCCGATACTAATATCAATCAGGAACAGGGTCAGTATCTAGCCCGCTTAGATACCGATCTTGTTTAGAGAGCTAGAGATACACGTTTATGCCCGCTTAACCATATACTTGATAGCTTACGCCCAGGATGACTCAGGATAATATCTAGTTTTAAATTTTTTATTACGTAAAGCAAATAGATAAGCATAATGGAAAGCACACATGTGACATAAACAAACCAAAATAAAAGACAAACCAAGTTAGTTATAATTAACAAATAAGAAAAAGACAAAGCATTAGATAAGGTAATATAATATAAGCATTAATTTAAGGAAAGAATTAAAAAAAGCTAACTCATGTTTCAAGATAGCCCCTTCATGATTTGGTGGTTTCCTTTCACGGAATAGTAACTGTTAGAGTAGAGCTACAGTAATACCCGATTGGAGGGTTTTCTTTTCATGCTAAGTAACTGCTACAGTATAGCTACAATGAAGCTACAGTACTGCTACAGTAACAACCTTGGCTTTCTACCTTGGTTGATACCATGACTGTTAAATTAGGTTTTCTACAATAACTATCACAGTACTAAATGCTGATCCATATTTCAGATCGATGGAATCCATGGTTTCGGATTCTTGAAATGCAGAATGCAAGGATGGTAAAGAAAATAAAATAATAGAGTGAAAGAAGCATAAAAGAAAATTACTTCATAGAAATGAAAATAGCAAACTTACATACTCTCTTTACAAGAGGGTGATATATTATGGTACACTAGCACACTGGCAAATACAAGCAAACTAGCACACTGACGAAGTAATACAAACTAGCACACTGAAAAACTAACACACTAGCACTCTTTCACACCTATGTATAGGGTAGAAATGGAGATGGAGGATGGAGTAGAAGGTGGAAGAGAGAAGGGACAGAGTGGAGATGAGATGGAGTGGAGATGAGACGAAGTAGAAGGTAGAAGAGAAAGGATGAAGGGATGGAGGATAGATGAGAGTAGAAGAGAATAGACTAGAAGTCTATTTCTCTCCCTCGGCTAGACTCTCTTAAAAGATCTCTCAAGTAGTTGGAGAGTCACTCTCATGGCCTATATGAGGCTCTTAGCTGATGCTTTCTTTAGAAGCCTTACCTCCCCTATTATAGATGAGAAGGGGGTAAGCGGACTTCATTTGGTTTAAAGTCCATGGATTTCAAATAAAGTGAAGTCTGTGGATTTCAAATGCTTTGGAATCTATGGATTTTAGATGGCTTGGAGTCCGGGGTCCTATTTTGGATTTGGCTCCTTGTAAATATTTTGTCTACTTTTTATAGAATCTTTACTGTAGACACCCTGTCATGCTACTTTGGAGAATCTCTTCTATCAAGGTCTTTTGTCTTCTTTTGCTTTTGCTAGAGGCTTCTTTTGCTTTATGGCACATCATGCTGATTTAGCAGCTTTAGTAGAATCTTCACCATTTTAGCTTGATTTTGGTCTTCAGAGATTTTTGATCATTACTCCCTTTTTAAGAGTAAGATCTACCTGCAAAGAAAAGTTTTCTACCTTTGGTTTGATAGAGGGTTAGTAAGAAAATATTTTTCTTCATCTTTTTTTTTTTTATACAAATCTTCGGAGGCAGAAGATGCAGTATAAGGATGTTGCTTTGTCATTTTGATCTTCTCTTGAACTTCTTTAGGATAATTTTCTATATGTAATAAGATTTCCCAAGATGTTCCCCAAGCTTCTTCTTCATCTATTTCTTCAAAAAGTTTAGTAGTAACCCATATTCTACCATCTGTCCAGCATTTTTGCATCTTTTTGTTTGAAGCTTGGTGAAAGACTTCAAGATAGCAGTTTTCTTGGTATTCTTCAAAATTGAAATCCTTGGGAAATTCATCTTTATCTGTCTGTTATTGAAAGATGGTCATCTTCTTCAAAAATACTCACTTCATAGATTTCGAAAGGGTGGATGACTTTTGCTATTTCTCTTTTCTCTATCCCATCAAAAATTTAAACTTTTAATAGATCACGAAATCTCCTTCCTGCTTCATAGAGAACATCACAGACTACTGCAAGGAATATCTGGAGACTTGCAAAGGGATTTATAGATATTATTTGAACCAATCCTTTGTATGAAGCTCGTACTTCATCCTTTTTGGTCTAGTCATTGATTAGTGGGAGATATAACTTCGGATAATTCCAACCATCGGTGAGAAACATTTGTAGCTCTTTAAGGAGTTCTCTAGTTTCATCATGTTGAGTTACTCTTTGAAGTATATCTCCAAGAAGTTTAGGAGACAAAATGTCTTGAGCTTTATTCCAATAATCAAGCCTTTTTAACTTGACCATTATTGGAGTCTCAATCAGCCCACAAAGATCATATAGAGTGATCAGATCTGAAGTAATCTCAATGGATTTTTCTTCAATTGATTTGACCTTCTCTTTGATTAGATTTAGTATCTTTTCTTCTTCTAAGAGATATTCTGTAAAGGTAGTCATTGCTTTTCTGAATTCCTTCTTTTGGTTTAGTACATGAGTTTGCCATATCCCATTGATTAGGGTATAACTTTTAAGAGAAAGTCCAGGATTGAAGAAAGAGGGAGCAGGATGGGTTTCATCCTGTCCAAAATTGAAGAAAGGAAGAGCAAGATGGGTTTCATCCTTTTTCTTAATGGGTGGCCTCCAGGGATTAGTTTTCTTGTAGTTTTTTTTCCTGCAAAAATTCATGGGATAAGAGGTCGGGAAGAGAATTATTTTCATCTTTTATATATTCAACATCAAAGTCAAAGACTACAAGTAGCCATCTAGCAAAAATTTGTTTAGAAACTAGATTTTTTACATCCATTTGTAAAACATCTTTTGCTGCTATACAGTCTATTCTTAGGAGAAATTGCTAGTTTAGCAAGTCTTCCTGGAATCTTGAAATTACTTTTACAATAGCTAGAACTTCCTTTTTAATGGTAGAGTAATTTCCTTGAGTATCATTCCATGCTCCTAAAGTAAATCTTACCAATTGTTCCTTACCTTCTTTTTGTTTGAGTATTCCTCCATATCCTTGGTCAGATGCATCTATTTCCATAATTTTAAAGGCTTCATGATGAACAATGTTGAGACATGGAAGGCATTTTACCTTATTTTTGATTTTTTTTATAGCTTGAGTTTGATTTTTATTCCAAGTTGGATGATTCTTTTTTAAACATTCTATTAAAATTTTTTGGTCTTTCGCTAGATCTTGATAAAAGTCAGATACGTAATTAAGACATCCTAAAAACCTTTGTAATTGTTTTTTGTCTTTGATCTCATCTGGGAATTTATCAGCAAATTCTATAACTCAATTTATTGGAGAAATTTGATCATAGTTTATCTTGAATCCTAAAATTTGAATATCTACTTGGAATAATTTTATCTTTCTTTCAGATACTACCAATCCATTCTTTATTATTGTCTTATAGAAAATTTGTAGATGTCTCTAGTGTTGATCTATGATTTCAGAGAATATCAAAACATCGTCAATATACACCATAGTAAAATGAGTGTATAGAAGAAATATTTCATTCATAATTTTCTAGAATTCTGATGGTGCATTTTTTAGTCCAAAAGGCACAATATTCCATTCATAATGTCCAAATGGTGTGGTAAAAGCAGTTTTATATCAATCTTCTTTCTTAATCTGGATTTGCCAAAATCCTGATTTCATATCAAATTTAGAATAGATTCTAGAACCTTGAATTCTTTTTATGAGATCTTATTCGTTAGGAATTGGATGTCTGATCCATTGTAATACCTTATTTAGAGGATTATAGTTAATTACTAATCTAAGAACTTCTCTTTCTTTTTCTGCTGCATTTTCAATATAAAAGGCTACATCGCTCCAAGGTGAGGAGCTTTTCCTGATCAAGTTTTTCTTGAGTAGGAATTGGATTTCTTCTTTACAAATTTCTAATAGCCTTTTATTCATCTGAATAGGTCTAGCCTTAGTAGGAATTTTTTTCTTCATTAAATTCAGGGATATAGGGAAGGCTAACCTCTTGTTTTTTCCTATGCCAAAAGGTAGAAGGAAGCTCAAAGCAAATATTTTGTTTAAATTTGTTTTCTAAAGCTAGTAATTTTTCCTTGAATTTAGGATTAGATAGAGTTTTATCTATCCTTGAGTTCTTAATTTCATAAGATAATTTGTTTAAGAAGTTTTCTTTATACTCAATAACTTGTTTCAGCTGATTGAGGAAAGATTCTTCTGGTTTAGAACAAATTTTAATTATTACCTTTTTACCATTTATTTGAGTAGTTATTCCTTCATTATTAACGGTAAAAGGCATAATTAGAGATAAAAAGGGATTTCCTAGTATAACTCATCTAATATTTTTGACCATCAAGAATGATGTTTGGAGACAAGTTTTCCCTTTGCAAATATGAGCCTCAAGAATTTTATAAATAACTTTGAGATTTCCTCCATTAGTAGCATGGATTTTATGTGTCAATTTTTCAAAGTATCTAGATGGGATAAGCCCTTCTCTGATACAATTTACATCGGCACCAGAGTCAATAAGAGTTTTATGCTTGAACTTATATCCTCCTTTTAATTCCAATAGGATCTCACAGAACCATTTTTGTTTAATATATCTTTCCATAGATCCTATGAAATCATTTGAAGTGTTTTCTTCATTTTCTATCATAAGGGATTTTCCTCTCGATTGATCTAAAGGTTCTAAGATCTGTTGTAAATCTTGACGTTGCTCTATTTCAATAGAATTATCTTCTAAGTATTGAGCTCTTTGTTTTAAAAAGATAATTTTAGATTTAATTAGGGCTTGTTCCCTAAACAAATCCTCAAGATTGGCTTTTTTGCCTTTTTGTTTGGTATCTCTAATTCTTTGAAAAACCTCATCAAGATTATAAATTTCTTCAGATTTTTGAAGAGTTTGTTTAACCTTTTGTCCTCTGATTAGGGCAAAAAACTTTAGAATTTGGATTTCTTTTTCCTCTGGGCTTTAAGAATCAATCATATCCAAAATAAATTGTTCTTCATTAGATAATACTAGAATTTCGTCCGAACTTGAATTAGTATGATCATTTTCACAACACGAATAATATTCATTAGTATCATCTAATTCTTCCTCCGAGTCTAGGTTTAGACTACTAATAAGATCATTGAGTTTTTCTCTAATCTCTTTCAAGTTGTTTTCTTTAGATATCTCCCAGATTTTCCTTTTACCCTTGTAAGATCTAGGATCAGATCTTTTAGATTTCATCCTTGGTTTAGGAATCTTTTGAGATTTTCTTCCAAAATATTTTTCTTATCTTCTTTAGATGATTTTCATCTCTTCAGATAAGATTTTTCTAGCTGAAATCCAAACTGTTGACAGAAATTATCTAGTTCTTTCTTTCCAAGTAATCTCTACTTCTTAAATTGCTCTCCAATTTTTAAATTATTATAGAGTTCGGATCTCATAAGTTGAATTTGCCATGAGAAACCTAGAGCAATCCTTATAATAATCTATTTCTTAGAATTAACATGGACTCTAAAGGCATTAGAATACATCACATTTGTTGACATAAAATTATAATTTGGTATTCTGAAAATCCATCAATATTCCATTCGATAAGACTTCTACCATCGAATTGGACAGCAATTGTGGTGTTAGGTGTTTCCTCAAATAGCAAATCCGCAAATGTTGGTCTAGGATAATAGTTTTTAATCCTAGAAGCTAACATTAAAGGTTTAGATATCTTGTTAATCTCATTTATATCCTCAGTATTTTCTGGGATATTATTAACTAATTCATCAGGATCTTCAGATTTTATCAATATTTCCTTATTAGATTTTTGTAATGAATATCCTTCTTCATCCTTGGAGAGAAGTGGTTCTCCATAGGCCTCTGAGTTATCAAAAAGCTCTTTTGACAAATGGTTTATTGTATCCTTGAGCTTAGAAGAGGTTGTTTTATTAGTGAGCTGGTCAATAGGTTCTTCAAAATAGGATGATTCAAATAATGGGTCAAAAGGTTCAAGATTTCTATCCGGATATTCTTCTAAAGAATATGGATCTAGCTTTCTATTAGAGGGTAGCTCATGGGGATCAGTTATAGGAATAATCTGCTCATGAGAGCTTAATATAGGAAGAACCTCTAGCATGACAGCCTTTGTGGAGTCTGGGGAAGATGCCTCAATATTTTGTTCTTCCGAGGGCAATTCCCTAATTTAATCTTCATCAAGGTTTTCTAATAAATCTTCTAACTCCTCTATCTATATTCCTATATCGTTATAGGTTGTTTTGATATAGCTTTGCTGTTCTTCTACCTGATTTAAACAATCTACATTACTAGGAATAGTTTCAATAGAGCTTTTTTGTTCTTTTTCTAAGTGATCTATCTTAATGGTTTCTTTTGTCTTATTAGTAGTCACTTTAGCTTCTAAATTAGGGCTATCTATTTTATATTCAATCTTGATTGGCTTAAGTTCTTCAACATAAGTTCCTCCAATTTTCCAAGACTGGGCAAACCTATTAGTGATATATTCTTGAATTTCAGGTTCTGCCTTTTCAAGACCTTTGTAATAGTATTTTCTAAACCAATCAAAGAAGAAAATATGTCTTTCTTCATCTATTATTTGGCTGATCCTAATTTTCCTAATAAAATGTCTTTCATTTTTATCATAGGTTTTAAAGAACCATTCTCTTTTCTCCTTATTCTGTATAGAATCAAATTCTTTGCATATTAGTTCTTTATTTATTTGGAACTCAGCAATCTTTATATCCGGTTCTAGAGGTGTATTTAGATTATGAACAAATTTTTTAATTTTTATTTTTAGATTACCTAAGAAATCATATCTTAAATCTATTTTACCTATTATATCATAAATATATGGACTATCTTCTATTTCTTTTAAACTCATCATTTTCTTATGTTTTATAAAAGACATTTTTTTATAGACATTTTCATGATACAATGAACATCCTAAATGTTCTCAGTCCTAGTAGAGCTCTTTGTAAGAGATTTGATGATACTAGCCATGTATAAGGTGCAGTCAAGGGTTTCTCGTCATCCCTAAAGCATCAATCTATTATGGTATCAACTCGCTCTGATACCAAACTATTGGGATATCAACTACTCTGATATTGCTTGCTAGGAATCTAGTACCAAATTATTACAACAGAAAGAAGAAAGAAATAAAATAAGAAAATAATCAAGTACGTAAATCAGCCTAAAGGTTTGCCTCCATGGGACATGCAAAGCTTCACTATGAAAGAGAAAAATAGGTACAAAAGGAGAATACCCACTCTCAACTCACCATATCTAAATCTCTCTCAACTAGAAGCTACCCTCACAAAAGCTCTCTTAGAATTTCAAGGAGATCCACAAAAACTACAATATGCTCTGCCCTTATAGCCTCCTCATCGAATGCTATGCACCTGCTGCTTCTCTCTCTTGCGGGTTGCACGTACTCGACGCTCTATCAAGCTCCTCTCGATGGCTGTCTGAGCCTCTCTATGAGCCTCTTACACAATACACACTTTCTTTTCTACTCCATAGTACCTTAATCCTTTAAATAGAATGAGAATCCTCTTCTCAGCAGTTCATAGGAGTCCTAATAGGGCTCATTCTCCTAATATGAGTCAAACATATTATTGATGGAGTCTTAGAATATTTTTTAACTTTTAGATCATGACTGCAACCTTCCATGACCGCTGGATCCTATGGTCCACACACAACTTTCGTAGACCCTTTGGATTAATCATAATCCAAGCACAAACAAAAAAAATTCCATCATGTTCTGTTCGCCTTCGTCGAACCGGCTCGATCAAGGGTCGAGCTGGCTCGACTATATCTCACCCGGACTCCTGCTATCATCTGCTTGAGAGAGCCAGCTCGATTGTGGTTCGAGCTGGCTCGATCTCAATCTAAGCTGACTCGATCGTATATTAGAGCTGGTCCAACTGCTATGCTGAAAATTGATTATCTTCTTGCTGTAAGTTGAATTCAAGCTGTCAAATTCTAACAATCTCTATCTCGACTTGACATTCAGCCTTTACCTAACTTTGAGAGCTTGTGATCCATCTTGTCCCCATGCCCTGGGGCATGCTTGCTGATCATAGATGGGCAAATATGAAAGTCGAGCTAGGCTGCTCAATCCCATTTCTATCATGAGCTGTGTCCACTTTGACCAAAGACCTGCTCGGAGAATTCTCTTGTGGCTATAGAAACTTCACTCTGCGATATTGCCGCTCGTCCTCCCATGTCTCCCATCTCGTGTCCAATCCATCTTCACCTAGAGCTCCACCTTGCACTAGGCTCTCTCTGGCTCCTGAAGCTCCACCTCGCACTGGACTTCCTACCAGATAGTAATGTCCTCTTATCTTCTTCTTTTCCTTCAATATTATTCTATCGCCATGCATGACCTTCAGGATTTCATCACCAGCTACCCACCTGTAGCCATTTAAATCCAGTCTACTCAATGAGATAAGATTCCATCTGAAATCGGATATGTATCGAACCTCCTTCAATCTCCTCACTGCACCATCATGTGTCTTTCAGCTGACCATCTCAATGCCTCTAATTGTATAGCTCGATCCATCCGATAGATAAATAGTGCCATCGCTGCTCTCCAGAGAGTCAAACTGCTCTTTTCTACAACAAACATGATATGTACATACAGAATCTAAAATTTACTACTGAAAAGAGCTAGATACCTCGTTAGATATCTTCAAAACATCATCCTCTGACTCGCTACTAGCTGTCGCTATATTAGCCCTCATCGGATCCTTGAGTTATAAGCGATCCTTGACTCGATTCCCTAATTCGTCACACTTGTAGCATCTTATCTTGCTAGGATCCCTCATCTTGGACCTAGATCATCCTCCTCGTGATGCTCTATCACTCCATCTACTGCCTCCTGCTCCTCTAGAAATTGCCAAAGTGAAGCTGTCGCCATCTGAGCTCGAAGTTGGGTTCTATCTCTTGAGAACCCCATTCTGGAGTATCACTATAGTAGCCTCATCCCTCCTGATGGTGTTCTTTTCCACTAGAAGAGCAATCACCAAGAACTCATACGAAGGAGGGAGCGATACTAGCAAGACCAACACCCTGATATTTTCCTTAACTTTTTTACTAATGCTGAGAAAGTCGGTGAGGATCTTCTGAAAGTTGGATAGATGCTCCCACATGCTCTGACCTTCGTCCATCCATAGTTGATAGAATTGCCTGCAAAGAAATAGCATGTTGGTGAGTGACTTCATCATGTACAACTTCTCGAGCTTCGACCAAAGCACCATCAAAAAAATTTGGTCAAGTACATGGATTACCACATCATCTGTTAGGTACAAACGAATCATGCTCATCGCCTGCATCTGGATCCACTTCCAATCATTCACCTCTATGGTGGCTGTCATCTCATCATACAAGAGAGCATCGATCAATCCATATTAGATGAGAACATCCTTTATCCTTGCTTGCCATAATTAGAAATTACCCTTTCCATCGAACCTATTGACCTCCACCTTGATTGTACTTATCCTTTTCATATTCTTCAATCTCTATCCACTACTACAATCTATGATCTAGTACTATCTAGCTCTGATATCAATTGTTATGGTATCAACTTGCTCTGATATCAAACTATTGGGATATCAGCTACTCTGATACCGCTTGTTAAGGATCTAGTACCAAATTATTATGGCAGAAAGAAGAAAGAAATAAAATAAAAAATAATCAAGAATGTGGATTAGCCTAAAGGCTCGCCTTCATGGAGTATGTAAAGCTTCACTATGAAAGAAAAAAATAAGTACGAGAGGAGAACACTCACTCTTAACTCACCGTACATAAATCTCTCTCAACTAGAAGCTACCCTCATAAAAGCTCTCTCAGAATTCTAAGAAGGCCCATAGAAGCCATAAGATGCTTTGCCCTCATAGCCTCCTCATCGAATGCTATACATCTATTACTTCTCTCTCTTATAGACTGCATGAACTTGGTGCTCTACCAAGCTCATCTCAGCGGCTATCGGAGCCTCTCTACATGCCTCTCATGTCACACGCACCATCTTTTTGAAGGAAAATCCTGATTTTCCGACCAGGTTCGTTCAGATCTGATCAGATCAAGAGATATATTTCAAAATTTTTTCTCGTTGATCTGTATCAGATCTAGGATGTTTTAGATCTGATTCTTATTATTTTAATAAATAAAATAAAATAAGGATAAATTAAATCAAATTTAATTTACCTGATTTGGGTAATCCTATTACCCTGTTGATGATCCTATTTGCAGCGGAAGGTTCTGGATCTAGCCACGCAAGCGCCTGGCCTCTACCGGTATCCACTCGGGTTGGATCTGGAGATCCTCTTCTTCTCTATCATGTCTCCAAAAATTAGATCTGGATCTGATCTGGAGGATCTTCAAAACTCCTTTTGAAGATCAGCAGTCGTCCTTTGCAGCAGTGCAGCCTTCTTGCTTTTGATCGCCTTTCTTTGATCTGGATCGCACCAACCAAGCTCCAAAACTATTTTGGACGTGGAGAGGAGAGGGAGAAGAAGCTTTGGCATGGAGGAGGAGAGGAGAAAAGGCCTTGGGGCATATGGAAACTCTGATCTCAATCAATCTTTGAGTTGGGCGCAGGGTCTTATTTATAGACTACCTGTGATCCAACTCCTCTTCTTCCCAACCAATCACAACCCTTTGTGAAATCAGATCTAAATCTGATTGGTGGGAATAGAGTCCCCTGGATTCCTCCTTAGAGGGTGCCTAAGACCAGTCAAAGTTGGATTCTTAGAAGAACTCTAATTGGAATCCAAAAGGGAGGTGGAGTCCTTGTCCAACAAGGACTCCTAGGCGCCTCCAACTTGGGCACACGCCTAGGGTGGCGTGCGCCCTCCTCCTTGCCAGGTTCTGGCAGGGGGACAGGCCCCCACCAGCTCTCCAATAGGTGCATGACATGTGGTCAAAAGTCAAAGTGTCAATGGTCAACATTTGACCAGTCAAAGGTAGACTTTTGACCAAAGTCAAAGAACAAGAAATGGCAGGTGACCAAAAATGGCAGGTAATGTCTTATAAAATAAGACAACCTTTTCTGACTTGGACAACCTCCAGTCAGACCATATGAAGGCCTCTGATTGAGCACAAACTCCTTTGGCTCAGTCAGGACAACTTATTTATGATAGTAAAAGAAGAACGTTAGGTTTCAATCGAGTGCTAGCACGATTTTCCTTGAACCTAATTGAATCTCATTCAGATCAATTGAACTAGATCAGTTCAATTGATGATCACCAGATTCAAACCCTTGTTTGTGTGACCTAGTTAGGTTCAGTTCTGTATGGTAATGGGATATGTCATGATCTCTATCATCGACATCATCGAAACTCCTTTCGATGGATCAGAACTCTTCTGATTCGAACAGCTAGAATGATCGATCATCTAAATCATTCTAATTGCTCCCAAAATCCACCAGTGACACCTAGCAGTATATGGTGGCAACCCATCAGAGCTGAATGCGAACCTCTTGGTGCAGCTACCTGTGTGATTAAGTTCTTCTATCTTGAGCCCCGATCAGATTAGGGTTAAGGTAAACTCGTCAAACCCTAGTCTCTGTCATATGATGTAATCATTCGATTCGAGTCCAATGTGAAAATCTAAATAGAAACTCTTTCTATTATTTCACTCTGCCATGGCCATGGCTTCTGGACTTGATTCTCATGATTCATCATAGGGCTGCTCCTCTACCACCGAGGTAGATAGATTCCATCTTGATGCCATCCAGTTCCTACAATGAACATGCTATAGCCAACATACACCTCAGGGTTCCATATGGCTAGGAGACCGAGTAATGGTGTAGTCAAACTATAACACCCTCAAGGTGAACTGCCGATGCACCTCAGGTCAAAGAACCAGACACACTACTGCAGCATCGAGTCAGTCATTGACGAGAAGGTAGACTTCCCTAATGACTACTCGAGGTGGTCACGCTCAGTGCCCTCGTTCTCTAACGAGTACCTGTACTCTCGCTCCGGTGTCTCCACACCGTAGACTCAAGACTCATCTACTAAAGAGAAGCGATTGTACACCAACCTTCCGGATCAATCACCATCCTCGTGATGATCCTATGGTCGGGAGCATTTTATGAGTTAATAATGATTATTCATGTCTTAAATTTTCAACTCTTGAAAATATGAATTATCATTACCATTAACTCAAAGGATGTATCACAGACACTAAATACACATATGTGATAGAAAATAACCCATTTTATTGATTATTAGTCAAAATTATAATTTTGCCCCTAGAAGTGTATTACAAGTGTCAGCCAATTCTGGCTTCTAGGGCACATATATCTAACAATCTCCCACTTGTCCTAAAGCCAATTGGCTACAAGTCTAAGTCCCATCTTCTCAAGGTGGGCTTCGATCTTCTGCTGGCCCAACGGCTTTGTAAGTGGGTCTGCCACATTATCTGTGGAGTTGACTCTCTTGACCTCGACGTAACCCTTCTCAAGGTAATCGCGGATGAGGTGGTATCGCCGCTCAATGTGCTTGGATTTCTGGTGAGACCTCGGCTCCTTAGCAAGGGCTATGGCGCCATTGTTGTCGCAGTAATAGAGGAATGGCATCTGATGGCATTACTCCAATTTCTGCAGCAAACTTCTTGTACCAGAATGCTTCCTTCGCAGCCTCTGATGCAGCGATATATTCTGCTTCCATGGTGGAATCTGCTATCATGGTTTGCTTGGAACTCTTCCAGCTGACAGCACCACCATTGCACACAAACAGACTCCCAGATGTCGACTTTCGATCATCTATATCGGACATGAAATCCGAGTCTGTGTATCCCTGGACTTGGAGTTCTCCATTACCAAAGACCAACATCATATCCTTAGTTCTTCTCAAGTACTTAAGGATACATTTCACAGAAGTCCAGTGTTCTTCACCTGGATTTGACTGATATCTGCTTGTGACACTCACAGCATGGGCTATATCAGGTCGTGTACATAGCATGGCATACATGAGGCTCCCTATTGCAGAAGCATAAGGGATCTTGCTCATGCATTCTATTTCCTCAGGTGTGCTAGGGCACATCTTCTTGGAAAGATGAATACCATGTCTGAAGGGTATTAATCCCCTCTTAGAGTTTTCCATACTAAACCTCTTTAGTACTTTCCTCTATGTACATCTTCTGTGAAAGTCCTAGCATCCTATTCGGTCTATCCCTATAGACCTTAATTCCTAGAATAAAGGATGCTTCACCTAGGTCTTTCATGGAGAATTCCTTGGACAACCACATTTTGACTGATGTCAACATGGGAATATCATTCCCAATAAGGAGGATGTCATCCACGTACAATACGAGGAAGACAACAGCGCTCCCACTGACCTTTTTGAAAACACATGGTTCCTCTTCATTTTTGATGAAACCAAACTTTTTGATCACATCATTGAAATGAGTGTTCCAGCTCCGAGATGCTTGCTTAAGTCCATATATGGACCTTTGCAGCTTGCAAACCTTGTGATCAGTATCACTGGATGTGAAACCTAGCGGCTGTTCCATATAGATATCTTCCTCAAGATATCCATTTAAGAATGCCGTTTTCACGTCCATTTGCCATATTTCATAATCGAAATAGGCTGCAACGGCAAGCAATGTGCGGATGGATTTTAGCATAGCTACTGGGGAAAAGGTATCCTGATAGTCAATGCCTTCGCGTTGACTATAACCTTTTGCCACTAGTCTAGCCTTGAATGTCTCCACATTCCCATCTGCACCAATCTTTCTCTTGAAGATCCATTTACACCCAATAGGTACTATACCTTCTGGTGGATCTACCAAGGTCCAGACTTGGTTTGAGTGCATCGAGTCAATTTCTGACTGCATTGCCTCTAGCCATTTCTCGGAGTCGATATCTGATATCGCCTCGTTGTAGGTTTTGGGATCATCACCATGAGCACCATTACCTATGAGGAACATTTTCTCTACTTCCTCTGAAATAATACCTAAGTATCTTTCAGGGGGATGGGAAAACTCTTTCCGATCTACGAGGTGGAGGAGGTAGTGTTCTTATTGGCTCAACCTGATTTGGTTCCAATTGGTCCTTAGCTCGTTCCACTTGTGAGACTTTCTCATCAAGCTTGATCTGCTTTCCAATGCCGCTATCTTGAATAAACTATTTTTCAAGAAAGATGGCATGTCGACTCACAATCACATTGTGGTCTTCTGGAATGTAGAAATAGTATCCTAATGACTCTTTAGGATATCCTATGAATCGAGCTCTAAAGGACCTAAACTCTAACTTGTCCGCTTGTTGTCTTTTGACATGAGCCGGACAACCCCAAATTCTGAGATGACTCAGACTTGGTTTCTTACCGTGCCATATCTCATACGGTGTGGTAGGAACGGTTTTAGAGGGAACCCTATTCAGTAGATAAATTGAAGTTAACAATGAGTGTCCCCAAAGAAAATCAGGGAGGTCTGTGAAGCTCATCATGGATCGAACCATATCCAATAGGAGTCCGATTTCTCCATTCTGAAACCCCGTTGAGTTGAGGTGTTCCTGGTGGAGTCCATTGAGAGACTATGCCATTTTCCTTAAGATAGTCTAGGAATTCCCCTAAGCTAAGGTATTCACCTCCTCGATCTGATCGAAGAACCTTAATGGGTTTTCCAGTTTGTTTTTCTACTTCATGTCTGAATTCTTTGAACTTTTCAAAAGCTTCAGACTTGTGTCTCATAAGATACACATACCCATACCTAGACAGATCATCGGTAAAGGTAATGAAGTAGACAAAATTGCCTCTAGCCGGCACATCAAATGGGCCGCACACATCAGTATGTACTAGGGCAAGGAGATCTGTGGCCCTCTCCCCATGTCCAACAAAAGGGAGTTTAGTCATTTTGCCTTGAAGACAAGATTCACAAGTTGGATATGACTCAAAGTCAATGGACTCAATAGCCCATTTTTCTCCAATTTGTTGATCCTATCTTCTGCTATATGACCTAATCTCAGGTGCCATAGATATCTGTCGTTTGGACTATCCCTAGGTCGTTTGGCATTCACGTTTTGCTCGATAGTTAGAACAGGTACATCAATATGTAGCTGATAAAGACCATTAATAAGGAAAACCATTTGCAATTTTATTTCTTTCATAAAGAATGTTACAATGGTCCTTAAAGAAGGTGATCACATAACCTTCTTGTGCTAAGCATGAAACAGAAATCAAATTCCTGCTAGCTGCAGGCACATAATAACAGTCTTTCAAAACTAAGTCTAAACCAGATGGTAATCGAAGAGGGTATGTTCCCACGGCTACTGCAGCAACTCTTGCTCCATTACCGATGCGTAGGATCATGTCTCCATCCCTCAGCCTCCTGCTATCCTCAAGACCCTGCATAGAAGTGCACAGATGAGCACTAGAACCAGAGTCAAGCACCCAACTGGATGCAGAAGAAACCGTAAGGTTAGACTCAATAACGAGCATACCTCCAGAAGGACCTTCCTTCTTGTTCTTCAGGGTGGCCAGGTAAGTAGGGCAGTTCCGCTTCCAATGGCCGTCGCTGTTGCAATGGAAACACTTTCCTTTGACATCGGCCTTTTTCTTCGGTTCTGCCTTCTTCTTCTTTGATCCTTCCACCTTTTGCTTTTTCACAGACTTCTTTTTCTTTCCATAAGACTTTCTTTTGGAAGAAGTCCGTTCCATAGCAAGAACTGAGCCTTTAGAACCTTTCATAGAAAGCTCAGCGGTAACCAGCATATTCATTAATTCGGCCAAGGAATTTTGAAGTTTATGCATGTGGTAATTCATGATGAATTGCCCATATGCATCAGTCAAGGATTGCAGAATAATATCATTCTGCAGTCCAAGTCCTAACTTCACACCGAGCTTCTCAAGCTCTTCCATGTCCTTGATCATTGTCAGACAGTGATCTTGGACTGACTGCCCATCACGCATCTTAGCCTTAAAAAGTCATTTTCGTGACTTGATATTTGGCTGCGCGACTCTGTTCACCAAACATCTCCTGCAGGTGAGCCAACATTTGGCGAGCAGTCCCGATATCTTCATGTTGGCGCTGGAGCTCATCAGACATCGAGCCCAACATGTAATATCTGGCCTTATTATCTTCGTCAATCCATTTTTCCAGAGACGCTCTCTGTTCAACAGATGGACGGGCTGGTAAGGTGGGAGGGTCCTGGTCCAAAACATGGGTTAACTTCTCAGAACCCAAAACTAATTTTGTAGTTCCTGAGCCAATCTTTATAATTGGGTCCAGTCAGTCTATGTGTGTCCAGGATACGTGCCAATGGGTTGGACGCAGACATTTTCCTGTAGAGAGTCAAAGATTCTAGTTAGATACTGTAATTTTGACTTGACCAATTTTATTTAGGGATTTTATTTTTAAACAAATTAGCTCCCACTATTTTCTCGGATCCCTACACTCCCTCTGTAGAGATGCGAAAATCTCCATGATTAATGATTTCTAGTGGGTGGTGCGGTCTCACCAACTGACTCATCACCTCACCTAACAGTTATTGGTGATGGGTTAGCCAATGAGTGAACAACTCTTGTTCAATGATTCTCTAATCATGGTGCACCCAAACTTGGTCTCTAATTCATGAATCTCACCGTATCCGAAATATTGATCCACTCCTTAGTTAAGTCAGACCCACCATTTGCATAGACTGGGTTCCTAATTGAGTCTCTCACCGTATCCGAAATATTGAGCCCAACTCATCCTCCAGCCCATAGCATCCAATGCCTAATAGACATGGTTGCATCTTCCCGGTGCAACTGAGCCACTGTATCCAGCCGAGAACAATCAACCCCGGGAAGGGCCCGCACATCTACAATGGTGGAAGACCTCAGACTTAATCTTTTCTTAGGGAGAATTGATTCAGGTCTCATTAAACTAGACTTGGCTTAGTCATAACAATTATGACTAACCTAGTGGCATGGGTTAGCTCGGATTATTGACCACCTCAGATCAGAACTGTGTCAACAGATATGGCCAGGTAAGTGAGACCGGTGGAAGGAATATGCCATTAACTCGTACAAGAATGCATTCAGGTCGAGTAGCTTCCAATTAAAAACCAGTCGGTCGTATGTGCCAAACTTACCTTAGACACCAAATTGTTGAGTCAGAACCAATTGGGTTAGCCTACAATCCAGACTCTAACCTCTGAGCCTAATTAGGTCTTGCTTGATCGTGACTCTATCTTGACCCAGACTTAATCCTATTAGGCTGGTCAATTTAAGCATTGTTGATCCCATCTAACCAACTCTTGATTCGGTTTGATCAACCGCTTAGACCTAATTGAGCTACCCAAGCCCGAACCCAGTATTATGAATATGTCTTAGATCTGAAATTCTCAATTTTAGACCTAATTAATATTCCATAAACTTAATTCTTAATTAAGTAGGGTTCATAAACAAAATATGCACAATAAATCCTAGGGTTTCAGGATCTAGGGTTTTGCAGAAAGTAAGTTTTGGGTTTCTGATTAAGGACGAACACGCAGCACCCCTACACATCATAAGAACACCCCATCGAATGGGAAAGAGAGGGCCTTTAAACCCTTCTTCGTTCTTATGACCGGACGGCCAAGAGGAACGCCTTAATCAGGAACATTCAATACTACAAAATAGTTTTAGATCTATATCATATATCTCATATATAAATTAGATCTAATTATGGCATATTTTGCATACATCTCATGTATCGAATCATGCATATTTTTAGATCTAAATTATCTCATAATAATCTAAAAAATTAGATTTAAATTGATCTAATCAAAATAAATTCTAATCTAGACAATTATGTAGAACTATTCTACAACTAGTCTAGACATGCATCAATCATATCTCATATGATATTTTAAAATTAAATAATTTTATTTGCTATTTTTTCAGATGTTATTATAACACTTATAATATCAAGAAAATAGTAAATAAAAGATCTAAAATATGATTTAATCAGATTAAATCAAAAACATGCAAGACTATTCTATAGAACTATTCTATTCTAGAACTAGTCATGCATATCTTCTAATCTTAGATCCAAATCATTTAATTTTAATTTTTTCTGATTTTCAGATCTGATCACATCTCATGTGACATCTGAAATCACTTATTTTTTAATTAAAATAAATTTAAAATCAGATCTAAATAATTTTAGAACCATGGCTCTGATACCAGTTGAAGGGAAA
The DNA here is from genome assembly GCA_006176705.1 of Cocos nucifera. Classification (NCBI taxonomy): domain Eukaryota; kingdom Viridiplantae; phylum Streptophyta; class Magnoliopsida; order Arecales; family Arecaceae; genus Cocos; species Cocos nucifera. The sequence goes on along the minus strand of QRFJ01001376.1, from coordinate 140,777 downwards.
TCCTGATTTTCGGTCCAGGTTCGTTCAGATCTGATCAGATCAAGAGATATATTTTAAAAAAAATTTTTCTTTGATCTAATCAGATCTGATATTTTAGATCTGATTCTTATTATTTTAATAAATAAAATAAAATAAAGATAAATTGAATCAAATTTAATTTACCTGATTTGGGTAATCCTATTATCCTGTTGATGATCCTGTTTGCAGCGGAAGGTTCTGGATCTAGCCACGCAAGCGCCTGGCCTCTACCGGTATCCACTCAGGTTGGATCTGGAGATCCTCTTCTTCTCTATCACATCTCCAAAAATTAGATCTGGATCTGATCTGGAGGATCTTCAAAACTCCTTTTGAAGATCAGCAGTCGTCCTTTGCAGCAGTGCAGCCTTCTTGCTTTTGATCGCCTTTCTTTGATCTGAATCGCACCAACCAAGTCCAAAACTCCTTTTGGACGTGGAGAGGAGAGGGGAGAAGAAGCTTTGGCATGGAGGAGGAGAGGAGAGGCAGGCCTTGGGGCATATGGAAACTCTGATCTCAATCAATCTTTGAGTTGGGCGCAGGGTCTTATTTATAGACTAGCTGTGATCCAACTCCTCTTCTTCCCAACCAATCACAACCCTTTGTGAAATCAGATCTAAATCTGATTGGTGGGAATAGAGTCCCCTGGATTCCTCCTTAGAGGGCACCTAAGACCAGTCAAAGTTGGTTCTTAGAAGAACTCTAATTGGAATCCAAAAAGGAGATGGAGTCCTTGTCCAACAAGGACTCCTAGGCGCCTCCAACTTGGGCACACGCCTAGGGTGGCATGCGCCCTCCTCCTTGCCAGGTTCTGGTAGGGGGACAGGCCCCCACCAGCTCTCCAATAGGTGCATGACATGTGGTCAAAAGTCAAAGTGTCAATGGTCAATGTTTGACCAGTCAAAGGTAGACTTTTGACCAAAGTCAAAGAACAAGAAATGGCAGGTGACCAAAAATGGCAGGTAATGTCTTACCAAATAAGACAACCTTTTTCTGACTTGGACAACCTCCAGTCAGACCATATGAAGGCCTCTGATTGAGCACAAACTCCTTTGGCTCAGACAGGACAACTTATTTATGATAGTAAAAGAAGAACGTTAGGTTCAATCGAGTGCTAGCACGATTTCCTTGAACCTAATTGAATCTCATTCAGATCAATTGAACTAGATCAGTTCAATTGATGATCACCTAGATTCAAACCCTTGTTTGTGTGATCCAGTTAGGTTCAGTTCTGTATGGTAATGGGATATGTCATGATCTCTATCATCGACATCATCGAAACTCCTTTCGATGGATCAGAACTCTTCTGATTCGAACAGCTAGAATGATCGATCATCTAAATCATTCTAATTGCTCCCAAAATCCACCAGTGACACCTAGCAGTATATGGTGGCAACCCATCAGAGCTGAATGTGAACCTCTTGGTGCAGCTACCTGTGTGATTCAGTTCTTCTATCTTGAGCCCCGATCAGATTAGGGTTAAGGTAAACTCGTCAAACCCTAGTCTCTGTCATATGATGTAATCATTTGATTCGAGTCCGAATGTGAAAATCTAAATAGAAACTCTTTCTATTATTTCACTCTGCCATGGCCATGGACTTCTAGACTTGATTCTCATGATTATCATAGGGCTGCTCCTCTACCACCGAGGTAGATAGATTCCATCTTGATGCCATCCAGTTCCTACAATGAACATGCTATAGCCAACATACACCTCAGGGTTCCATATGGCTAGGAGATCGAGTAATGGTGTAGTCAAACTATAACACCCTCAAGGTGAACTGTCGATGCACCTCAGGTCAAAGAACCAGACACACTACTGCAGCATCGAGTCAGTCATTGACGAGAAGGTAGACTCCCTAATGACTACTCGAGGTGGTCACGCTCAGTGCCCTCATTCTCTAACGAGTACCTGTACTCTCGCTCCAGTGTCTCCACACCGTAGACTCAAGACTCATCTACTAAAGAGAAGCGATTGTACACCAACCTTCCGGATCAATCACCATCCTCGTGATGATCCTATGGTCGGGAGTATTTTATAAGTTAACAATGATTATTCATGTCTTAAATTTTCAACTCTTGAAAATATGAATTATCATTACCATTAACCCAAAGGATATATCACAGACACTAAATACATATATGTGATAGAAAATAATCCATTTTATTGATATTAGTCAAAATTATAATTTTATCCCTAGAAGTGTATTACAAGTGTCAGCCAATTCTGGCTTCTAGGGCACATATATCTAACACTTTTCTACTCCATAGCATCTCAGCCCTTTAAATAGGATGAGAATCCTCTTCTCAATAGTTCATAGGAGTCTTAACAGAGCTCCTTCTCCTAATATGAGTCGAACATGTCCTTGATGGAGTCTTGAAATATTTTTTGATCTTCAGATTATGACCGTAATCCTCCATGACTGCTGGATCCTATGGTCCACATGCAACTCCTGTGACCCTTTGGATTAATCATAATTTGAGTCCAAACAGAAAAAACTCCCTCATGTTCTGTTTGCCTCCATCGAGCCAACTCGATCAGAGATCGAGCTGGCTCAACTGCATCTTGCTCAAAATTCTGCTATCGACTGTCTGAGAGAGCCAGCTCGACCGCATATCAGAGCCAGCCTAACTACTGTACTGAAAATTGATTCTCTTCTTGCTATGGATCGAATTTGAGGCGTCAAATTCTAACACCTACAAATGCCTATCTATGGCTAACACGGGCATAAAAATAGGACCAAGGCATTGGCCACCTTAGAACATGGCTAGATACCACCTCTTCCCCCACAAAAAAAGCTCTTATAGACTCTCCCTTAGCTAGACTCTCCTAAAGGATCTCTCCGGTAGTTGGAGAGTCACTCTCATGGCCTATGTGAGGCTCTTAGCCAATGCCTTCCTCAAAAGCTCTACCTCCCCTTTTATAGATGAGAAGAGGGTAAGCATACTTCATTTGGTTTGAAGTCCATGGATTTCAAGTAAAGTGAAGTCCATGGATTTCAAATGCTTTGGAATCCATGGATTTCAAATGGCTTGGAGTTCAGTGTCTTATTTTGGATTTGGCTCCTTGTAGATGTCTTCTACTTTTTATGGAATCCTTACTGTAGATGTCCCATCATGCTACTTTGGTGAATCTCTTCTGTTGAGGTCATTTGTCTTCTTTTGCTTTTGGCAGAGACATCTTTTGCTTTATGGCACATCATGTTGATTTAGTAGCTTTAGTAGAATCTTTGCCATTTTATCTTGATTTTGCTCTTTAGAGATTTTTGATCATTACTCCCTTTTTAAGAGCAAGATCTACCTACAAAGAAAAATTTTTCTACCATTGATTTGGTAAAGGGTTAGTAAGAAAATATTCTTCTTTTTCTTTCTTTCTAGGGTTAGTAAGAAAATATTCTTCTTTTTCTTTCTTTCTTCTTCTTTCTTTTATTATTACTATTATTATAATTATTTACTTTTTATTCATCGAAGACAAGCTTTCTTTGAATTTTCAAGATCTTTTAGGAGGACCTAGTCTTAAAAGGGCATCAGAGAAGCCACAGATGTCTTCATAATGTTCAGGAATATCTTTAATTTTCTCTGCATATCCAAAAATTCCTTCTTTGTCATACCTAATTATTATAGACTGAAGGGGGATGCTTCCTGTTAGTAGTTCTCCTTTTATCAATTGAGGGTAATTTTGTAAATTCAATAGTTAATCTCATGTTCCTTCTTTTCTGATTGGAGTGATAGGAAGACTTGTCGTAGCCCATATCCTTCCGTCTATCCAGCATTTTTAATTTTTTAGAATCTTGGCCATCTAGTAGACTTCGAGATAATTAGTTATCATATATTCTTTTGTATTAAACCCTTCTATTATAAAGTCGATATCTTTTTCTGACCTGCTAGTGAAGACATAGTCATTTTCTTGAAGTAAAGTGATATTATAGATCTGGAAGTGGAAGATGACTTTTTCAATTTCTTTTTCTTCAATTCCATTATAGATTATGATCTTCAGTTGTCTTCTAAATCTATTAGCTTGGAGTAAAATGGTGGAGATTACATCTAAAAATATATTGACAGGATAAGAACAATCGACTGTAACTGATCTGACAAGTCTTTTATAGAGAGCTCTAATTTTTGGTTCAGTGAAATTTCTTTTGATATTGGGTATTGAGAGTTTCGACCAATAACACTATTCAATTACAATGTAGTTGTAGAGCTTTTTGATCAAACTTTTGATTTCATAAGGTTGGGTTACCTTATGAAGAATGATATCTTGAAGTTCTAGTGTTAGAACTTCTTTGGCCTTTTTCCAATAATTAAGCCTATTTAACTTGATCATTGTTGGCATTTCTACTAGATCACAATTTTTGTAGAGAGTAACTTGTTTAGGAGAAGTTTGATGTGATGATTCTCCAACAAGTTTTACTCGATCTTTAGATGTTGGATCCTTGTTAAGAAAGAAAGATAATAGGATTAGTGCTTAACCAGAAGAACGATTTCTTAATCAACTAAAACAAGTTGATAAGAATATAAATAAGTTATCTTTTAAAAAGCCTAAGTTTAAAATTAAGAAATCTAAAATAAAAACTAAGAATAGCTATAATAAATTATTAAATAAAAATAAAAATTTAATTTTTTTTACTAAGTAACTTCTTATCTTATTGGAAGATAAGCTCTTCATATTTTCAAAAGATTCTCTCTCTTGAGAAGTGCTTACAAAGCAGTGAAGTCTATATATATGGATATCCAGGCCTGCATCTAGGCTTTAGAAAAAAACCCCTAAGAACTCTAGAAGTAACACTTTTATATGCATCAAAATTTCTAGGAAAATACCTAACTTCTTTATCTTTCAATAGGAAATCGAAGGATATTTAGACGACTGTCAAGACCTAGAAGAATTGGCCACCTAAAGCACTAATCCTATTATCTTAGTCTCAGGATGGAATTACTGCTAAAGTAATTCATCAAAAGATAATGTTAAAATTCTATTAGAATGATTTCTTAATTAACTAAAATAAGTTGATAAGTTTTCTTTCAAAAACCTTAAGATTAGAGTTAAGAAACCTAGAATAAAAATTAAAAATGATAAAAATAAAAAGCTAAGTCTTTCATATTTACAAAAGATTCCTTCCCGATCCTATATATATCTTGAAAAATATTTTCAGAATGATCTTAATATATATTTTCAATGTCCTTTAGTTTATAGAGAAGTTCTTCTTACACAAGGACAACTAGGTTTGCATCTTGACTTTAGAGAAACTCCTTTTAAATCTGCTCCTCCTATGTTTAATTCTCATGAGATAGACTCTGGTGTAAAACTAGGACCATCCTTTATAAAGGAATTTATGGACCAGCTAACCACTAAAATGACTTCCCTAAAACTCAAGGATAATATAAACTATTTGTCCCAAGAGCAAACAATCTCTTCTAAGCTCAAGGATACAATAAACCATTTATCTGAAGAGCTTTTTGATGAATCTGAGACCTTTGGAGAACCACCATTCTCCAAGGATGCTGAAGGCTATATGAGAGTATATATCCTAGCCTAATGATATCCTAGAAACCACTTGGTTTAGGAATCTGATAAGAAAATATTGATTAGATATGAAGATTCTGATGATTTAGCTAATGATATCCTAGAAAACACTGAGGGTATATATGAGGTTAACAAGATCTTTAATACCAGTCCATGGAAATTCTAAGAAGTAGATTGTTAGGATGATTACTTTAGGTTTCTCAGGACAATTAAGAGGATGGTGGGACAATTACCTCAATGATTATCAGAAACAAGAAATCCTTAATTCTATTAAAAGAGATGCTGAAGGTAAATACTATCCTAATCATCCTTCTGATGCTTTAGTGACCATAGTCTTAAATATCATATATCACTTTATAGGTGATTATGTTGATATCTATGAAAAGGTTAGGGAACAACTTATAAATCTTTGATGTAAAACAATGTCTGATTTTAGATGGTATAAGGATACCTTCCTTTCTAAGTTGTACCAACTTCCAGACCCAAATTAGGAGTTTTGGAAAGAAAAGTATATTTCACGATTACCATCCTTGTTTGCTGAAAAGGTAAGAACCCATTTAAGGCAAGAAGGAGATGGTACTATAAATTACAATCAATTAGATATGAAAAAAATATCCCAAAAAATTCAACTAGTAGGATCTGAACTTTATAATAATTTAAAAATAGAGATCAATTGAAGAAATAGAGATTACTTAGGAAGAAAGAACTAGGTGATTTCTATCAACAGTTTGGATTTCAACTAGATAAATCTTATTGGAAGAGATAAAAACTATCTAAAGAAGATAAGAAAAAATATTTTGGAAGAAAAACTCAGAAGATTCCTAAACCAAGGATGAAATCTGAAAGATCTAATCCTAAACCTAACAAGGGTGAAAGAAAATCCAAAAAATTAATAAAATCTGAACTTCCCATTTGTTACAAATGTAATAAAGAGGGACATATTGCAAGTAGATGTTATTCTAAGGATATCAAAAGAAAAATTCAAGAGATATCTGAAGAAAACAGCTTGGAAGAGATTAGAAAAAAACTCAATGATCTTATTAGCAGTCTAAACCTAGACTCGGAGGAAGAATTAGATGATACTGATGAATATTATTCGTGTTAAGAAAATGATCATACTAATTCAAGTTCCGATAAAATTTTAGTATTGTCTAATGAAGAATAATTTATTTTGGATATGATTGATTCTTTAAGCCTAGAGGAAAAAGAAATCCAAATTTCAAAGTTCTTTGCACTAATCAGAGGACAAAAGATTAAACCAACTCTTCAAAATCTTGAAGAATTCTATAATCTTGATGAGGTATTTTGAAGACTTAGAGATACCAAGCAGAAAGGCAAAAAAGCTAATCTTCAGGATTTGCTTAGGGAACAAGACCTAATTAAATCTAAAATTGTCTCTTTAAAACAAAGAGTTAAATACTTGGAAGATAGTTCTATTTAGATAGAACAAGGTCAAGAACAGATCTTAGAACCTTTAGATCAATCAAGAGGAAAAACCCTTATGATTGAAAACACTTGGAATAATTTCATAAGATCTATGAAAAAATATATTAAACAAAAATAGTTCTGTGAAATCCTATTCAAATTTAAAGGAGAATATAAGTTCAAGCATACAACTCTTACAGACTCCGGTGCTGATGTAAATTGTATCAGAGAAGATTAGTCCCATCTAGATACTTTGAAAAGTCAACACATAAGATTCAAATCGCTAATGGAGAAAATCTTAGGGTTAACCATAAAATCCTTGAGGTTCAGGTTTATATGGGAAAAACCTATACTTTAACCTCACTCCTGAAAGTTAAGAATTTAAAACAAGAAGTTATATTAGAAAATTTGTTCTTAACTCTGATTAGACCTTTTACTATCTCTTAAGATGGAATTACTGCCCAAGTGAATGATTAAAAGATAATTTTAAAATCGAAGAACAATTTTTTAATCAACTAAAACAAGTTAAAAAGAATATAAATAAGTTATCTTTTAAAATGCCTAAGATTAAAATTAAGAAATCTAAAATAAAAACTAAGAATAGCTATAATAAATTATTAAATAAAAATAAAAATTTATTTCTTTATTAAGTAACTTCTTATCTTATTGGAGGATAAGCCCTTCATATTTTTAGAAGATTCTCTCTCTTGAGAAGTGCTTACAAAGTAGTGAAGTCTATATACTTGGATATCTAGGTCTGCATCGAGGCTTTAGAAAAAAAACCCTTAAGAACTCTAGAAGTAACACTTTTATATGCATCAAAATTTCTAGGAAAATACCTGACTTCTTTATCTTTCAACAGGAAATCAAAGGATATTCAGATGACTGTCAAGACCCAGAAGAATTGGCCACCTAGAGCACTAATCCTATTATGTTTCTTTCTTAACAGGGATCCAACATCTAAAGATCAAGTAAAACTTGTTGGAGAATCATCATATCAAACTTCTCCTAAACAAGTTACTCTCTACAAAAATTGTGATCTAGTAGAAACACCAACAGTGATCAAGTTAAACAGGCTTGATTATTGGGAAAAGGCCAAAGAAGTTCTAACACCAGAACTTCAAGATATCATTCTTCATAAGATAACCCAACCTTATAAAATCAAAAGTTTGTTCAGAAAGCTCTACAACTACATTGTAATTGAATGGTGCTGCTGGCTGAAACTCTCAATACCCAATATCAATAGAAATTTCATTGAATCAAAAATCAGAGCTCTCTACAAAGGACTTGTCATATTAGTTACAATCGATTGTTCTCATCCTATCAATATATTTTTAGATGTAGTCTCCACCATTTTACTTCAAGCTAATAGATTTGGAAGATAGCTGAAGATCATAATCTATAATGGAATTGAAGAAAAAGAAATTGGGAATGTCATCTACCCCTTCTAGATCTATAATATCACCTTACTTCAAGAAAATGACTATGTCTTCACTAGCAGGTCAAAAAAGGACATCAACTTTATAATAGAAGGGTTTAATACAAAAGAATACATGATTACTAATTATCTCAAAGTCTACTAGATGGCCAAGATTCTAAAAAATTAAAAGTGCTAGACAGACGGAAGGATATGGGCTACGATAAGTCTTCTTATCACTCCAATTAGAAAAGAATGAACATGGGATGAACCACTAAATTTACAAAATTACCCTCAACTGATAAAAGGAGAACTATTGAAAGGAAGCATTCCCCTTTAGTCTGTAATAATTGGGTACGACAAAGATGGAATTTTTGGATATGCAAAGAAAATTGAAGATATTCCTGAACATTATGAAGACATCCCTAGCTTCTTTGACATCCTTTTAAGACTAGGTCCTCCTAAAAGATCTTGAAAATTCAAAGAAGGCTTGTCTTCGATGAATAAATAAAAAAAAAAAGGAAGAAAGAAAGAAAAAGAAGAATATTTTCTTACTAACCCTCTACCAAACCAATGGTAGAAAAACTTTTCTTTGTAGGTAGATCTTACTCTTAAAAAAGGAGTAATGATCAAAAATCTCTGAAGACCAAAATCAAGCTAAAACAGCGAAGATTCTACTAAAGCTACTAAATCAGCATGATGTGCCATAAAGCAAAAGATGCCTTTGCCAAAAGCAAAAGAAGAAAAAGGTGGTATTTAGCTATGTTCTAAGGTGGTAGCGCCATGGTCCCACTTTTATACCCATGTTAGCCGTAGATAGGCATTTGAAGGGTGCTTCAGGGATGACAAGAAACAAAGCTCTAATATCAATCAGGGAAAGGGTCAGTATCTCGCCCACATAGATATCGATCTCGTCAAGAGAGCTAGAGATATACGTTTACGCCCGCTTAACCATATACCTGATAGCTTACGCCCAAGATGACTCAGTATAATATCTAGTTTTTAAATTTTTTATTAGATAAAGCAAACAGTAAGCATAACAGAAAGCACACATGTAACAAACTAAAACAAAAGACAAACCAAGTAAGTTATAGTTAATAAAAAGTAAAAGGACAATGAAGAAAAATCCTGATTTTCCGACCAGGTTTGTTTAGATCTGATCGGATCAAGAGATATATTTCAAAAATTTTTCTCTTTGATCCGAATCAAATCTGAGATATTTTAGATCTAATTTTAATTATTTTAATAATTAAAATAAAATATAGATAAATTAAATTAGATTTAATTTATCTTGATGTAGAATAATCCTATTATCCATTGATGATCCTGTAAGCAGCGAAAGGTTCTGGATCTAGCCACATAAATGCCTGGCCTCTATTGGTATCCACTCAGGCTAGATCTAAAGATCCTCTTCTTCTCTATCACATCTTTAAAAATTAGATCTGAATCTAATTTGGAGAATCTTCAAAACAGCTTTCGAAGATCAGTAGTTGTCCTTTGCAGCAGCACAGCTTTCTAGCTTTCTGTCGCCTTTCTCTCCCCTAGATTGCACCAACTGAGATCCCAAACTTCTTTAGGCATGGAGAGGAGAGGGAGAAGATGAACTTGGCGTGGAGGAGGAAGAGAGAGGTAGCCTTGGGGTGTAGAGAATTGTTCTCCTCTTTGAGTTGGGCGTGGGGTCTTATTTATAGACTATGTGTGATCCAACTCCTCTTCATCCCAACCAATCACAACCCTTTATGAAATCAGATCTAAATTTGATTGGTAGGAATAGAGTCCCTTGGATTCATCCTTAGATAGCGCCTAAGCCCAGTCAAAGTTGGTTCTTAGGATGAGTCTAATCAGAATCCAATAAGGAGATGGAGTCCCTATCCAACAGGAACTCCTGGGCGCCTCAAGCTTGGGCGCACGCCATCCTTGGCATGCGCCCTCCTCCTTGCCAATTTCTAGCAGGGGGACAAGCCCCCACCAGCTCTCCAATAGGTGTGTGATATGTGGATAGAAGTCAAAGTGTCAAGGGTCAACATTTGACCATTCAAAGGTCAATTTTTGACCAAAGTCAAAGGATGAGAAATGGCAGGTGACCAAAAAAGGTAGGTATTATCTTACAAAATAAGACAACCCTTTTCTGACCTAGACAGGCTCCAGTCGGATCAAGTGAAGAACTTTGATCGAGCACAAACTCCTTTGACTCAGTCAAAACAACTATTTATGATAGTAAAAGAAGAACGTTAGGTTCAATCGAGTGCTAGCACGATTTTCTTGAACCTAATTGAATCTCATTCAGATCAATTAAACTAGATCAGTTCAATTGATGATCACCAGATTCAAATCCTTGTTTGTGTGACCCAGTTAGGTTTAGTTCTATATGATAATGGGATATGTCATGATCTCTATCATCGACATCATCAAAACTCCTTTCGATGGATCAGAACTCTTCTAATTCGAACAGCTAGAATGATCGATCATCTAAATCATTCTAATTGCTCCCAAATCCACCAATGACACCTAGCAGTATATGGTGGCAACCCATCAAAGCTGAATGCGAACCTCTTAGTGCAGCTACCTATGTGATTAAGTTCTTCTATCTTGAGCCCTGATCAGATTAGGGTTAAGGTAAACTCGTCAAACCCTAGTTTCTGTCATATGATATAATCATTCGATTCAAGTCCAATGTGAAAATCTAAATAGAAACTCTTTCTATTATTTCACTTTGCCATGACCATGAGCTTCTGGACTTGATTCTTATGATCATCATAGGGCTGCTCCTCTACCACCGAGGTAGATAGATTCCATCTTAATGCAATCCAGTTTCTATAATGAACATGCTATAGTCAACATACACCTCAGAGTTCTGAATGGCTAGAAGATCGAGTTATGGTGTAGTCAAACTATAACACCCTTAAGGTGAACTACCGATGCACCTCAGGTCAAAGAACCAGACACACCACTACAGCATCGAGTCAGTCATTGATGAGAAGGTAGACTTTCTAATGACTACTCGAGGTGGTCACGCTCAGTGCCCTCATTCTCTAATGAGTACCTGTACTCTTGCTCTGATGTCTCCACACCGCAGACTCAAGACTCATCTACTAAAGAGAAGCGATTGTACACCAACCTTCCGGATCAATCACCATCCTCATGATGATCCTATGGTCGGGAGCATTTTATGAGTTAATAATGATTATTCATGTCTTAAATTTATAACTCTTGAAAATATGAATTATCATTACTATTAACTCAAAGGATGTATCACAGGCACTAAATACACATATGTGATAGAAAATAACCCATTTTATTGATTATAGTTAAAATTACAATTTTGTCCCTAGAAGTGTATTACAAGTGTTAGCCAATTCTAGCTTCTAGGGCACATATATCTAACAATCTCCTACTTATCCTAAAGCCAATTGGCTACAAGTCTAAGTCCCGTCTTCTCAAGGTGGGCTTCGATTTTTTGTTGTCCTAATGGCTTTGTAAGTGGGTCTACCGCATTGTCTATGGAATTAACTCTCTTGACCTTAACATAATCCATCTCAAGGTAATCGTGGATGAGGTGGTATCGCCGCTCAATGTGCTTGAATTTTTTATGAGATCTCAGCTCCTTAGCAAGGGCTATCGCGCCATTGTTATCGCAGTACAAAGGAATGTCATCTGATGGCATTACTCCGATTTCTACAGCAAACTTCTTATACCAGAATGCTTCTTTCGTAGCCTCTGATGCAGCGATACATTCTACTTTCATGGTGGAATATGCTATCACGATTTGCTTGGAACTCTTTCAGCTGACAGCACCACCATTGCACATAAACAGACTTTCAGATGTTGACTTTCAATCATCTACATTGGACATGAAATCCGAGTCTGTGTATCCCTGGACTTGGAGTTCTCCGTTACCAAAGACCAACATTATATCCTTAGTTCTTCTCAAGTACTTAAGGATACATTTCACAGAAGTCCAGTGTTCTTCACCTGAATTTGACTGATATCTGCTTGTGACACTCATAGCATGGGCTATATCAGGTCGTGTACATAGCATGGCATACATGAGGCTCCCTATTGTAGAAGCATAAGGAATCTTGCTCATGCATTCTATTTCCTCAAGTGTGCTAGGGCACATCTTCTTGGAAAGATGAATACCATGTCTGAAGGATATTAATCCCCTCTTAGAGTTTTCCATACTAAACCTCTTTAGTACTTCCTCTATGTACATCTTCTATGAAAGTCCTAGAATCCTATTCGGTCTATCCCTATAGACCTTAATTCTTAGAATAAAGGATGCTTCACCTAGGTCTTTCATGGAGAATTCCTTGGACAACTATATTTTGACTATCGTCAACATGGGAATATTATTCCCAATAAGGAGGATGTCATCCATGTACAATACGAGAAAAGACAATAGCGCTCCCACTGACCTTTTTGAAGACACACGATTCCTTTTCATTTTTAATATAACCAATATTTTAATCACATCATTGAAATGAGTGTTCCAGCTCTGAGATGCTTGCTTAAGTCCATATATGGATCTTTGCAGCTTACAAACCTTGTGATCAGTATCACTGGATGTGAAACCTAGCGACTGTTCCATATAGATATCTTCCTCAAGATATCTATTTAAGAACGCTGTTTTCACATCCATTTGCCATATTTCATAATCGAAATAGACTGCAATGGCAAGCAATGTGCGGATAGATTTTAGCATAGCCACTGAAAAAAAGATATCCTGATAGTCAATGCCTTCACGTTGACTATAACCTTTTGCCACTACTCTCGCTCTAGTGTCTCCACACCGTAGACTCAAGACTCGTCTACTAAAGAGAAGCGATTGTGCACCAACCTTCCGGATCAATCACCATGCTCGTGATGATCCTATGGTCGGGAGCATTTTATGAGTTAATAATAATTATTCATATCTTAAATTTTCAACTCTTAAAAATATGAATTATCATTACCATTAACTCAAAGGATGTATTACAGACACTAAATACATATATATGATAAAAAATAACCCATTTTATTGATTAGAGTCAAAATTACAATTTTGCTCCTAGAATTGTATTATAAGTATCAACCAATTCTGGCTTCTAGGGCACATATATCTAATAGACAAAGCATTAGATAAGGTAATATAATATAAGCATTAATTTAAGGTCCATATATTTATGATAAAATAGCTAAAATAGATTTAAGTTATGATTTCTTAGGTAATCTAAAAATTAAAAATTGAAAAATTTGCTCATAATCTAAACAAACCTCTACAACCGGATATAAAGATTGCTGAGTTCCAGATAAATAAAGAACTAATATGCAAAGAGTTTGATTCTATGCAGAATAAGGAGAAAAGAGAATGGTTCTTTAAAACCTATGATAAAAATGAAAGACATTTTATTAAGAAAATCTGGATCAGCCAAATGATAGCTAAAGAAAGACATATTTTCTTCTTTGATTGGTTTAAAAAATACTATTACAAAGGTCTTGAAAAGGCAAAACTTGAAATACAAGAATATATTATTAATAGGTTTGCCCAATCTTGAAGAATTGAAGGAACTTATGCTGAAGAACTTAAGCCAATCAAGATTGAAGATAAAATAGACAGCCATAAACCGGAAGCTAAAGTGACTACTAATAAGACAGAAGAAACCGTTAAGATAGATCACTTAGAAAAAGAACAAAAAGGCTCTATTGAAACTATTCCTAATAACATAGATTGCTTAAATCAGGTAGAAGAACAATAAAGCCCTATCAAAACTACCCATAACAACATAAGAATACGGACGGAGGAGTTAGAAGATTTATCAAAAGACTCTGATGAAGATTCAACTAGGGAATTACCCTAGAAAGAACAAAATGAAATATCACAAAATATTGAGGAATCTTCCCCAGACTGCACAAAGGCTGTCCTACTAGAGGTTCTTCCTATATTAAACTCTCATGAGCAGATTATTCCTATAACCGATCCTCATGAGCTGGCCTTTGATAGAAAGTCAGATCCATATTCTTTAGAAGAATATCAGGATTTTGATAGAAACCTTGAACCTTTTGAGCCATTACCTGAATCATCCTATTTAGGAGAACTTTTTGACCAGCTCACTAATAAAATAAGCCCTTTTAAGCTCAAGGATCAAATAAACCATTTGTCCAAAGAGTTTTCTGATGACTCCAAGTCCTATGGAGAACCACTTCTCTCCAAGGATGAAGAAGGATATTCATCAAAAAAATCTGATAAGAAAATATCAATAAAATCTGAAGATCCTAATGAATTAGTTAATAATATCCTAGAAAACACTGGGGATATAAATGAGACTATCAGGATCTCTAAACTTTTAATGTTAGCCTCTACGATTAAAAACTATTATCCTAGACCAACCTTTGCGGATTTGTAGTTTAAGGAAACACCTAATACTACAACCACTGTCCAATTCGATAATAGAAGTCTAGTCGAATGGAATATTGATTGACTTTTAGAACATCAAATTATAATTTTGTGTTATCAAATGATGATGTATTCTAATGCCTATAGAGTCCACGATAATTTTGAGAAATAGACTATTATAAGGATTGCTCTAGGTTTCTCAGGACCAATTCAACTTGTAAGATCCAAACTCTGTAATAATTTAAAAATCAGAGATCAATTAAAGAAATAGAGATTACTTGAAAAGAAAGAACTAGGTGATTTCTATCAACAGTTTGGACTTCAACTAGATAAATCTTATCGAAAGAGATGAAAACCGTCTAAAAAAGATAAGAAAAAATATTTTTAAAGGAAATCTCAGAAGATTCCTAAACCAAGGATGAAATCTGAAAGATCTGATCCTAATTCTAACAAGGATAATAGAAAAATTAAAAGATTAACAAAATCTGAGCTTCCCATTTGTTACAAATGTAATAAAGAGGGATATTTTGCAAGCAGATGTTTTTCTAAGGATATCAGAAGGAAAATCCAGGAGATATCTGAAGAAAATAGCTTGGAAGAGATCAGAGAAAAGCTTAATAATCTTATTAGCAATCTAAACCTAGACTTAGAGGAAGAATTAGATGATACTAATGAATATTGTTCGTGTTGTGAAAATGATCATACTAATTTAACTTTGGATGAAATTCTAGTATTGTCTAATGAAGAAAAATTTACCTTGGATATGATTTATTGGTGCAAAATTTGGTTGTCATCGGAGAAGTGCTGGAGTTGGAGAAGATGAGGTTGCCGTCGGTGACCTGCAAAATAAGTCTCGTCCAGAGCCAAGGGTGGCGGCTCTAGCAAGACCCTCCAACAATCAAGTCAGCTCTTTCAGCCAACGAAAATAGAGTGCTCAGTCAAGAAAGTTGCAGAGTCTTGGAAAGAAGAAGAAAGGGTAAAGAAAATGTATCTGGAGGATCCCTTTTATAGATGGAGCTTATAACAAACTGATAGCAACAGCCATAACCATCTGGTAGTGGGCCGCTCAGGCCATGCGAATTTTGTTACGAAGGATAGTATATGTTATCACAACTTGCAAGTCGAGAGTGGTGTCCATTATCATGACGTGCCAGGCAAGAGTTGTGTCCATTGTCATGACTTGCCAGTCTATTGAGATTTAATAGAAGTTTGGATGGGGTAAACGTTGGTTGGTGAAGAACTTTGAGTTATATCAGTTTCAGAGGAGTTCGGACTCCTCTAAAGCAGTCTATGTGTGAGTTGATTCGTACTGTGTATGGAGCCAAATTCGAGGGGAGATCTTTTTAAGCAACTACTGAAAGTTTGGTCGAGAGTGGTTCGAGAGTCCTACGACTGGAGGAGTCTTTGAAGGAAGTCTATTAGAGATGTCCGAACGTGGATCCACTGGGGGGATCCGGAAGTAGGTCTGCTAAAGAAATCTGCATGTACATCCACGGGAGGAGAGATTTGAAGAAAAATTTTCTTGATAGAGGGATCTGGCTGAAGGCGAAGTCCAAAAGGAGTTTGACTACTGGAGAGGTCCAAAAGGGACTCGACTACTGGGGAGGCCTAGAAGGGGCTTGACTGCTGAAGAGGCCCAGAAGGAGCTCGACTGCTAAAGAGGTCCGAAAGGTGCTCGACTGCTAGAGGGTTCCAAAAGGAGCTCGGCTACTGGAGAGGCCCGAAAGGGGCTCGGCTACTAGAGAGGCCCGAAAGGAGCTCGACTATTGGAGAGGTTTGGAAGGGGCTCAACTTCTGGCGAGGTCCAAAAGGAGCTCGACTGCTGGAGAGGTTTGGAAGGGGCTTGGCTACTGAAGAGGTCCAGAAGGAGCTTGGCTGCTGGAGAGGTTCCAAGAGGAAGAATTCACAATCGAAGATCTTCTGCAATTACCAGTTGCATCAAGCTAATCATCAGATTGGGCTTTGGCAGGAGCGAGGTTTATCCTCAATTCAAAATTTGAAGGAAGGAAGGAAGAAGGTGACTGTCGAAGTCTGATCCCGAGTTCCCATGCTTGTCAGAAAGAGATATTTTGGTGTTTACCGCATTGGCACCGAAGCTTTCTAGGTCTGAAATGAGTTCAAAAAGAGGCCCTTCGAATCTTCCATCGAAACTTTGCCCTAGGTATGGTGCCATGAAGACTCTATCTTGCCACTCTTCTATCATGACGAGTGGGACATGCAGTGCACGCTGATCGATCGAAGTCGATCCGCAATCATAACCATCTCAGGTTACCTCTGACTATTTAAGGCCTTCTCCTCTCATCCAGAAGCCATTGTTGCCTAAGTCTTCTCCTTCCTTCGATACTCGTTCATCTTCTTCCCAAGTGTTTTGGCCTCCTCCCTCACCTTCCTGAGCTCTGGACACCCTTCCAATTGATTTTCATCGCATCCATCATCCTTTCATTCTTCCTAGATAGCTTAGGTTAGTTTCCTAACCCTTCTCTTAGATTATTCATACTTTTTCTTTCTAGCTTCTTGCTCCCCTAATTTCTTGATAGCAACATTTGCCCTGCATTTTTCCTTATTTTTTGGGGGTTTTCTTGGGATCTAATTTTGATCCGAATATCTTCCAAAACCTTCCACTCCATTAGTTCTTGGGGCTCACCTGGACTGACCTTCCTTAATCCTACACCCCGATCGAGGTAGAATCTAGGAGCATGTCTCACTCATCCTTCATTCTAGATACCATCCCGTCTGTTCTTACTCCGAACGACCTTTCTCTGATCCGAATCCAATATGGAATCCCTTCGGAATATGATCTTGAACTCCCTAGCTCTGATGACCGAGTCAGCTCTCCTTCGATCGATCAATTTTATTTATACTTAGAAACTTTGCATGCTGGGCTTAGGCTCCCACTACCCCCTTTTGTAGTCACCCTCTTTCAATTTTTAAACATTTCTTTCGCATCTGTCATATTGAACTCTTTTCGATTCATCATTGGTTTCCTTTTTCTCTATCAATTGGCTAAGGTCCAGCCGACCATTTCGCTCTTTAGAAATTTGTACACCTTTAAGCACCATCCTTTCGCGAAGGACTGGTGGTACTTTTTCTCCCAGTTCGGCAAAAAGGGGTTATTGAAAGATGCCCCTTCTTCCATTCATAACTAAAAGAAAATATACTTTTTTGTATATTGTCTGATCTTACTCTTAGATCTTCCTTCTTGGGGTTATATTAAGGAGTCAGTTTGCCGAGCTCCTAGCTTAGACGGAGCTGACCTTGATTCCTCCAATAAACTCAAAGCAAATCGAACTCCTCTCCTTTCCATTCTTTTGAGAGAACAGACCTTGTTCAATCAAGGTCTGAGTCCCCTTGACCCCGTTGGTACATCTTTTACTTTTCGAATCCACACAGTTTTGCACATGTGTATTGCCACTGATCACACCTCTTTTCCTATTGTAGAAATGGATACCAAAGCCACCAAAATGCTTACCAAAGGGCTTTACACCAAGAAGAGGAAAGGGAAGGCATCAAGCAATAGCTCGAAGAGGATGAAGGTCGGTGCTTCTAGCTCTGCGGTCCCTACCTCCACTATCGTTGCACCTGAGGTCATCGCCAGCACCGAAGTTGCCTTAACTGTCGAGGTCGGCACCACTAGCATGGGCTCCATGCCTCCCATGCCCTCGGGTCCTTCCAGCGGGGATCGAGCTTCGGAGCCCCCTACCGAGGGAGATATAGCGGAAGGAAGAAAAAAGAAGAAAGCTATCGCCAAGATGTCCCGTAAGGCTTGCTTTAGCAGGCTGGACGGCGACAGCAATGAACGAGAGAAGGATCCCTTCGTCAACCCAGAGATCATCTGAGATCTAATCGATAGGTTCACCATGCCGGAGGTGGTGGACCATATGGCCGATCTTGACCCGCTGCAGCTCGCTTGGAGTTCTCTTAGAACCATCCTCAAGGTAATTGCTTCGTTGCTCGATCCTTTTGCTCCTCTCTTTTCTTCTTCTTCTTTTTTTTTAACATCAATCATTTGTTGTAGTCGGATCACCAGATACTCATCTATATCAAGAGGGCACGCCGTCAGGAGGTGAAAGCATAGAAGGTCTAGGATGACTTTTGAGCCAAGATCTATCATCTTCAAGAGAGGGTTGCCAAGATCGAGCACCTTGCAGAGGAGAAGGTGGTGGACATCAAGAGTCTCCAAGGCATGCTTAGGAAAGAGGAGTTCATCTCGACTAGACTTAAGGCCGCACTGGCCCTGGAGGAGGAGAGAAAGAAGGAAGCGGAGAATAAGGTTGCCGATCTGGAGGCTCGAATGGTGAAGATGGTCTCAGAGGCGATGACCCGAGCCATGAAAGAGTTCAAAGCTTCTTCCAAGATGAGGAACATGAATGTCGAATTCGATCAGGAGGTATTCATCAAGGGTTTTGAGCTCTATGAAGGTAGGGTGGCTCGGAGGTTCTCTGAACTCGACCTCAAATTTCTGGGGGAGGAGGAGGACAACGTAAAAGCGGGACCATCCAATGCCGCAGTTGATCCTTCCTTCACTGAGCTCACATCTGGTCCATCCGAACCTATCGCAGAAGCACCCGAGCCTATTTGAGCACTTGAGGCAGCTGAGAGCGCTCTGGCTCCATCTTTCGTTGCCCCTTTCGAGGTTGAAATCCTCAAGTAGTTGTACATTTTGCTTTTTCCTTTTTTCTTTTTTGCTTTATACTTAAAATTTTTGATTAAATAAAAGTGCATTTCTAAATTTCTTTTTATCTATACCTTTGAGCATTTTTCA
Organism: Cocos nucifera; assembly: GCA_006176705.1. NCBI lineage: Eukaryota > Viridiplantae > Streptophyta > Magnoliopsida > Arecales > Arecaceae > Cocos > Cocos nucifera. The sequence goes on along the minus strand of QRFJ01001376.1, from coordinate 121,264 downwards.
TACCTCGAATGTAGTCTCTCATCAACACTGACCCACTACCTCAGGGGGTTCCTCTGAAATCCTTAATAAAAGGCCTGAAGAACGAAGTCCATCTGTTGAAGAGGAAGTTAAAAAAGACAGCGGACGACCTTCAAGCTTCATGGAAGAATGCTTTGGAGGGAACCAAAGAGATCACTCTTCTTCGAAACTTGCACATGAAGGACTCCACTAGTTTCAACATTTGAAAGGGGAGCTTCAAGAGAGAGCTGGCTGAACTTCGAAAGAATGTAAGCGACAAATCCTGGGCATTGACGGCAAAGATTGACTCCCTCAAGACTCAACTTAAGGTGGAAAAGGAGAAAATTCAACTTCTAGAGGGGAGCTCGCCGTGGTCCTTTGATAAGGCACGATTTGAGTAGGACTGGTCGATGAGGTTCTCCACACTTCAAAAGCAGCTGCACGACGCTGAGCTCACATATGAAATGTATCGATTAGGCTGGAGTGGCAGGATGTCCACGTTAGAACAAAATGTTCGTGCTTCCAATAATGAAGTAGCCCATCTTCAGTGGCAACATGATGACGGCTTCCGACCTGGTACAAGCAGGAAGGCCTAGGAGGTTGCCTCCTTGAGGAGGACCGTTGGCAAGCTTTAGGAGTCGGTTGGTGTTGAAAAGATCAAGGTGCAAAGACTGAAGCTCGAGCTGACTTGTGAGAGTCAAGCTACCAAGGATACGGAGGCCGAGTCCGGGGTCCTAAGGAGGAGGCTATGAGAGTCGGAAGAGAACTACCACTGAGCTGATAGAATGTTCCATTATAATATCATGAGGTGGAGGGAGCTCGAGGAGGAGGTCGATCATCTTAAGGAATCTTTGGTAATGGCCACCAGTCTGAAGTCTGAGGAGTCTGGCCCATCTTCTTAGGATTTCAGTGGCCCTTCCCCTTTCTTTCTCCTATATTTATTTTTATTATATATATATTTTAGTGTAATTGGTTGTGCCGACCCGCGCTTCGCTCGTAAAGATCTTATGCTTGTAATGAAATGGTACCTTTTTGTTATTTTCGTTTCACATGGACTTGAGGTTTGTTCGTGGCTTTACCTTCTTTACTTTGTATGTCTCTGTGTTGTCTTCTAATGCGATGCTTGCTATGGATGTCGAGCTGAGACCTCTTCTGCGAACCGAGATAGGATCCTTTTTTATGTTTGGCATAACCATGTAGTCGTAGAAAGAACACGTGTAAGGGTTGTCGAGCTTCTCTTTTCCCCTCATCTTTGGTCAACGAGGTCCTGGCTTTTGCTCACGTTAGGATGAGATTTTCCTTCTATTCCTGACGTAGTTTGTGGGGACGTGTTAGGGCTATTGGTAGGGCCTCTCCCCCTATCTCGTCTTCGTTTAATGAGGTCTTCAACTTTGCTCATGTAAGGATGAGGTTCTCCTCCTAATCCTAATGGGCTATAGAGGCACATTAGGGCCATTGGTAGGGCCTCTTCCCTCATCTCATCTTTGTTTAACGAAGCCTATGACTTTGCTCACGTTAGGATGAGGTTCTTGTTCTATTCCTAATATGCTGTAGGGGCATATTAGGGCTATTGACAGGGCCTCTCCCCTCATCTCGTCTTAATCTAACTAGTCCTTCAATTTTGCTCACATTAGGATGAGGTTCTCCTCCTATCCCTAACGGATCATAGGGGCACGTTAGGGCTATTGGTAGGGCTTCTCCTCTCATCTCGTCTTAATCTAAGGAGGTCTTTGACTTTGCTCATGTTAGGATGAGGTTCTCCTCTTGTTCCTAATGGGCCATTTTAGATTGCTTCAGAGAGTTATTTGTCATAACACAATTTTTACGCCAGGAAGTAATAAAAATAGAAAAGTTTTATTATAGAAAAGTTACTGGTAGCACATTCTTAGATTTTTAGAATTTCAAGGTTGTGAAAGAGTTGTTCCTCTAAGCTCCTTCAAGCGATAGGTTCTGGATCGGACGACCTTATCTACTTCTTATGGACCTTTCCAATTCAGAGCGAGCTTTCATTGATTCTAAGGTTGTGAAACAGTTGCTCACCGAAGCACTAAATTTTCCACTTTGAATATTTTGCCTTTGACTTTTGAGTTGTAGTAGTGAGCTACCTTTTGCCTGTAGGCTGCCATCCGAACATAAATTTTTTCCATTTTTTTTCCAACAAGTTGAGGTTAGCCTTGACGTCTGGTGAGTTTTGCTGCTCATTGGATGCCACACGTGCTGATGGAAGCTTAAGTTCCTAGAAAACCAAGAAAATAAAATCTAAGACTTTCTTTAGGAAACAAAGCGGGTAGAACACCAAAAGATAGATAATTAAATAGAAAAGTTCAGGAACTAACCTAAAATCGACTAGGAAGAATGAAAAGATGGCAAGCTTGATGGAAAACAATGGAGAGAATCCTCAAAAATCAAAGGAGTCGGCAAAAGACCCTGATGCCCAGGAGCAAAAAGGGAGAAGAAAGCTAGAAGGAAGAAGAAGACTCGGACGAAATGAAGCTCCGGTGGAAGAAGAAGTGCTTAAATAGCTGCTGGGATTTGAGATGGTTACGATTGTGGATCTTCGCTGACCAACCTTGGGTTGATGCGTGCTCCACTCACCATAGCGACAGTCTGGCAATAGGCAGAACCTTTATTGCACCATACCTTGAGCAGCATTTCGATGAAAATTTTAAGAATTTATTTTTTTGGGTCACCTCATATTTAAGAAGTTTCGACGCCCACGCAGAAAGAGTTGGGATCACCTGCTCTGTTAGAATGAAAAGGAAAAAAAAAGGACTTCGGCACTCATATTTCTTTACTCCCTTCATTCAAATTTTGAACTTGAAAGTGGAGGGACTTGTGTTGGGTTCGAACCCTTTCCTACCGAAGTTTGATAGGATATCTGACTTTAAGGAAACTTTGTTCAGTGAGGGTAGCCACGCCGGACTCCAGCTAGTGAAGAGTTTATATTTGGGCGCTGAGACTGCAAACCTCCAACCTGAATCCATCGGCCGATCTTCTTCGTTCAAATTTTCGGCCCCATCGAATATTTCCAGAACCTATGGGACATTGTAGATTTCACTCAGACAAACTTGAATAGCGATGACAACCCCTAGACAACTGAGTAATAGGTCTAATTATGGCTTGGTTTGGCCAACCTCGGCGCTCTTTCAATCTTTTTCAAAAAAAAAGCATCCAAGCTATTTGATATTGGACTAATGCTGAATCAATAGAACTCCACTACAGACAAACTTCTACAATATACTAAGGATGGTAGACCTTAGGATTCCTGCATCGAGAACTTTGAACACACAGGCTAAAGTTGAAGGAAAATCCTGATTTCTAAGACCAGGTTCGTTCAGATCTGATCGGATCGAGAGAAATATTTCAAAAAATTTTTTTTTGATCTAGATTAGATTTGGAATATTTTAGATATGATCTTTATTATTTTAATAATTAAAATAAATTTAGATAAATTAAATCAAATTTAATTTACCTTAACGTAGGGTAATCCTATTATCCGTTGATGATCCTGTAAGCAGTGGAAGGTTCTGGATCTAGCCATGTAAGTGCCTAGACTCTACTGATATCTACTTGGGCTGGATCTAGAGATCCTCTTCTTCTCTATCATGTCTCCAAAAATTAAATCTAAATCTAATTTGGAGGATCTTCAAAACACCTTTCGAAGATTAGCAGTTGTCCGTTGCAGCAGCACAGCCTTCTAGCTTCTATCTTCTTTCTCTCATCCAGATTGCACCAACTTGGATCCCAAACTACTTTAGGCGCAGAGAGGAGCAGGAGAAGATGTCTTGGCATGGAGGAGGAAGAGAGAGGCAGCCTTGGGGCATGGGGAATTCAATTGCTCTTTGAGTTGGGCACAGGGTCTTATTTATAGACTATGCATGATCCAACTCCTCTTCTTCCCAACCAATCACAATCCTTTGTGAAATCAGATCTAAATCTGATTGATGGGAATAGAGTCCCTTGGATTCCTCCTTAGATGGTGCCTAAGACCAGTCAAATTTGGTTCTTAGGAGAAGTCTAATCGGAATCCAAAAAGGAGATGGAGTCCCTGTCCAATAGGGACTCCTGGGCGCCTCCAGCTTGGGCACACGCCAAGGGTGGCATGTGCCCTCCTCCTTGCCAGGTTCTGGTAGGGGGACAAGCCCCCACCAGCTCTCCAATAGGTGCATGACACATGGACAGAAGTCAAAGTATCAATGGTCAACATTTGACCAGTCAAAGGTCAACTTTTGACCAAAGTCAAAGGACGAGAAATGGTAGGTGACCAAAAATGGTAGGTATTGTCTTACAAAATAAGACAACCCTTTTCTGATCTGGACAGGCTCCAGTCAGACCAAGTGAAGGCCTCTGATCGAGCACAAACTCCTTTGGCTCAGTCAGGACAACTATTTATGATAGTAAAAGAAGAACGTTAGGTTCAATCGAGTGCTAGCACGATTTTCTTGAACCTAATTGAATCTCATTCAGATCAATTGAACTGGATCAGTTCAATTGATGATCACCAGATTCAAACCCTTATTTGTGTGACCCAGTTAGGTTCAGTTCTGTATGGTAATGGGATATGTCATGATCTCTATCATCGACATCATCGAAACTCCTTTCGATGGATCAGAACTCTTCTGATTCGAACAGCTAGAATGATCGATCATCTAAATCATTCTAATTGCTCCCAAAATCCACCAGTGACACCTAGCAGTATATGGTGGCAACCCATCAGAGCTGAATGCGAACCTCTTGGTGCAGCTACCTGTGTGATTAAGTTCTTCTATCTTGAGCCCCGATCAGATTAGGGTTAAGGTGAACTCGTCAAACCCTAGTTTCTGTCATATGATGTAATCATTCGATTCAAGTCCGATGTGAAAACCTAAATAGAAACTCTTTCTATTATTTCACTCTGCCATGGCCATGGGCTTCTGGACTTGATTCTCATGATCATCATAGGGCTGCTCCTCTACCACCGAGGTAGATAGATTCCATCTTGATGCAATCCAGTTCCTACAATGAACATGCTATAGCCAACATACACCTCAGGGTTTCCGATATGGCTAGGAGATCGAGTTATGGTGTAGTCAAACTATAACACCCTCAAGGTGAACTGTCGATGCACCTCAGGTCAAAGAACCAGACACACCACTGCAGCATCGAGTCAGTCATTGACGAGAAGGTAGACTTCCTAATGACTACTCGAGGTGGTCACGCTCAGTGCCCTCGTTCTCTAACGAGTACCTATACTCTCGCTCCGGTGTCTCCACACCGTAGACTCAAGACTCATCTACTAAAGAGAAGCGATTGTACACCAACCTTCCGGATCAATCACCATCCTCGTGATGATCCTATGGTCGGGAGCATTTTATGAGTTAATAATGATTATTCATGTCTTAAATTTTCAACTCTTGAAAATATGAATTATCATTACCATTAACTCAAAGGATGTATCACAGACACTAAATACACATATGTGATAGAAAATAACCCATTTTATTGATTATAGTCAAAATTATAATTTTGCCCCTAGAAGTGTATTACAAGTGTCAGCCAATTCTGGCTTCTAGGGCACATATATCTAACAATCTCCCACTTGTCCTAAAGCCAATTGGCTACAAGTCTAAGTCCCATCTTCTCAAGGTGGGCTTCGATCTTCTGCTGGCCCAATGGCTTTGTAAGTGGGTCTGCCACATTATCTGTGGAGTCGACTCTCTTGACCTCGACGTAACCCTTCTCGAGGTAATCGCGGATGAGGTGGTATCGCCGCTCAATGTGCTTGGATTTTTGGTGAGACCTCGGCTCCTTAGCAAGGGCTATGGCGCCATTGTTGTCGCAGTACAGAGGAATGGCATCTGATGGCATTACTCCGATTTCTGCAGCAAACTTCTTGTACCAGAATGCTTCCTTCGCAGCCTCTGATGCAGCGATATATTCTGCTTCCATGGTGGAATCTGCTATCATGGTTTGCTTGGAACTCTTCAGCTGACAGCACCACCATTGCACACAAACAGACTCCCAGATGTCGACTTTCGATCATCTACATCGGACATGAAATCTGAGTCTGTGTATCCCTGGACTTGGAGTTCTCCGTTACCAAAGACCAACATCATATCCTTAGTTCTTCTTCAAGTACTTAAGGATACATTTCACAGAAGTCCAGTGTTCTTCACCTGGATTTGACTGATATCTGCTTGTGACACTCACAGCATGGGCTATATCAGGTCGTGTACATAGCATGGCATACATGAGGCTCCCTATTGCAGAAGCATAAGGGATCTTGCTCATGCATTCTATTTCCTCAGGTGTGCTAGGGCACATCTTCTTGGAAAGATGAATACCATGTCTGAAGGGTATTAATCCCCTCTTAGAGTTTTCCATACTAAACCTCTTTAGTACTTCCTCTATGTACATCTTCTGTGAAAGTCCTAGCATCCTATTCGGTCTATCCCTATAGACCTTAATTCCTAGAATAAAGGATGCTTCACCTAGGTCTTTCATGGAGAATTCCTTGGACAACCATATTTTGACTGTCGTCAACATGGGAATATCATTCCCAATAAGGAGGATGTCATCCACGTACAATACGAGGAAGACAACAGCGCTCCCACTGACCTTTTTGAAGACACATGGTTCCTCTTCATTTTTGATGAAACCAAACTTTTTGATCACATCATTGAAATGAGTGTTCCAGCTCCGAGATGCTTGCTTAAGTCCATATATGGACCTTTGCAGCTTGCAAACCTTGTGATCAGTATCACTGGATGTGAAACCTAGCGGCTGTTCCATATAGATATCTTCCTCAAGATATCCATTTAAGAATGCCATTTTCACGTCCATTTGCCATATTTCATAATCGAAATAGGCTGCAATGGCAAGCAATGTGCGGATGGATTTTAGCATAGCCACTGGGAAAAGGTATCCTGATAGTCAATGCTTTCGCATTGACTATAACCTTTTGCCACTAGTCTAGCCTTGAATGTCTCCACATTTCCCATCTGCACCAATCTTTCTCTTGAAGATCCATTTACACCCAATAGGTACTATACCTTCTGGTGGATCTACCAAGGTCCAGACTTGGTTTGAGTGCATCGAGTCAATTTCTGACTGCATTGCCTCTAGCCATTTCTCGGAGTCGATATCTGATATCGCCTCGTTGTAGGTTTTGGGATCATCACCATGAGCACCATTACCTATGAGGAACATTTTCTCTACTTTCCTCTGAAATAATACCTAAGTATCTTTCAGGGGATGGAAAACTCTTTTCGATCTACGAGGTGGAGGAGGTAGTGTTCTTATTGGCTCAACCTGATTTGGTTCCAATTGGTCCTTAGCTCGTTGTACTTGTGAGACTTTCTCATCAAGCTTAATCTGCTTTCCAATGCCGCTATCTTGAATAAACTATTTTTCAAGAAAGATGGCATGTCGACTCACAATCACATTGTGGTCTTCTGGAATGTAGAAATAGTATCCTAATGACTCTTTAGGATATCCTATGAATCGAGCTCTGAAGGACCTAAACTCTAACTTGTCCGCTTGTTGTCTTTTGACATGAGCCGGACAACCCCAAATTCTGAGATGACTCAGACTTGGTTTCTTACCGTGCCATATCTCATACGGTGTGGTAGGAACGGTTTTAGAGGAAACCCTATTCAGTAGATAAATTGAAGTTAACAATGAGTGTCCCCAAAGAAAATCAGGGAGGTCTGTGAAGCTCATCATGGATCGGACCATATCCAATAGAGTCCGATTTCTCCATTCTGAAACTCCGTTGAGTTGAGGTGTTCCTGGTGGAGTCCATTGAGAGACTATGCCATTTTTCTTGAGATAGTCTAGGAATTTTTCGGCTAAGGTATTCACCTCCTCGATCTGATCGAAGAACCTTAATGGGTTTTTCAGTTTATTTTTCTACTTCATGTCTGAATTCTTTGAACTTTTCAAAAGCTTCAGACTTGTGTCTCATAAGATACACATACCCATACCTAGACAGATCATCGGTAAAGGTAATGAAGTAGACAAAATTGCCTCTAGCCGGCACATCAAATGGGCCGCACACATCAGTATGTACTAGGGCAAGGAGATCTGTGGCCCTTTCCCCATGTCCTACAAAAGGGAGTTTAGTCATTTTGCCCTGAAGACAAGATTCACAAGTTGGATATGACTCGGAAAGTCAATGGACTCAATAGCCCATTTTTCTCCAATTTGTTGATCCTATCTTCTGCTATATGACCTAATCTCAGGTGCCATAGATATCTATCATTTGGACTATCCCTAGGTCGTTTGGCATTCACGTTTTGCTCGATAGTTAGAACAGGATACATCAATATGTAGCTGATAAAGACCATTAATAAGGAAACCATTTGCAATTTTATTTCTTTCATAAAGAATGTTACAATGGTCCTTAAAGAAGGTAATCACATAGCCTTCTAGTGCTAAGCATGAAACAGAAATCAAATTCCTGCTAGCTGCAGGCACATAATAACAGTCTTTCAAAACTAAGTCTAAACCAGATGGTAATCGAAGAGGGTATGTTTCCCACCGCCACTGCAGCAACTCTTGCTCCATTACCGATGCGTAGGATCATGTCTCCATCCCTCAGCCTCCTGCTATCCTCAAGACCCTGCATGGAAGTGCACAGATGAGCACTAGAACCAGAGTCAAGCACCCAACTGGATGCAGAAGAAACCATAAGGTTAGACTCAATAACGAGCATACCTCCAGAAGGACCTTCCTTCTTGTTCTTCAGGGTGGCCAGGTAAGTAGGGCAGTTCCGCTTCCAATGGCCGTCGCTGTTGCAATGGAAATACTTTTCCTTTGACAGCGGCCTTTCTTCTTCGGCTCTGCCTTCTTCTTCTTTGCTCCTTCCACCTTCTGCTTTTTCGCAGACTTCTTTTTCTTTCCATAAGACTTTCTTTTGGAAGAAGTCCATTCCATAGCAAGAACTGAGCCTTTAGAACCTTTCATAGAAAGCTCAGCGGTGACCAGCATATTCATTAATTCGGCCAAGGAATTTTGAAGTTTATGCATGTGGTAATTCATGATGAATTGCCCATATGCATCAGTCAAGGATTGCAGAATAATATCATTCTGCAGATCCAAGTCTAACTTCACACCGAGCTTCTCAAGCTCTTCCAATGTCCTTGATCATCATCAGACAGTGATCTTGGACTGACTGCCCATCATGCATCTTAGCCTTAAAAAGTCATTTCGTGACTTGATACTTGGCTGCGCGACTCTGTTCACCAAACATCTCCTGCAGGTGAGCCAACATTTGGCGAGCAGTCCCGATATCTTCATGTTGGCGCTGGAGCTCATCAGACATCGAGCCCAACATGTAATATCTGGCCTTATTATCTTCGTCTATCCATTTTTTCAGAGATGCTCTCTGTTCAGTGGATGGACGGGCTGGTAAGGTGGGAGGGTCCTGGTCCAATACATGGGTTAACTTCTCGAAATCCAAAATAATTTTGTAGTTCCTGAGCCAATCTTTATAATTGGGTCCGGTCAGTCTATGTGTGTCCAGGATACGTGCTAATGGGTTGGACGCAGACATTTTTCTGTAGAGAGTCAAAGATTCTAGTTAGATACTGTAATTATGACTTGACCAATTTATTTAGAAATTTTATTTTTAAATAAATTAGCTCCCACTATTTTCTCGGATCCCTACACTCCCTCTGTAGAGATGCAAAAATCTCCATGATTAATGATTTCTAGTGGGTGGTGCGGTCTCACCAACTGACTCATCACCTCACCTAACAGTTATTGGTGATGGGTTAGCCAATGAGTGAACAACTCTTGTTCAATGATTCTCTAATCATGGTGCACCCAAACTTGGTCTCTAATTCATGAATCTCACCGTATCCAAAATATTGATCCACTCCTTAGTTAAGTCAGACCCACCATTTGCACAGACTGGATTTCCTAATTGAGTCTCTCACCGTATCCGAAATATTGAGCCCAACTCATCCTCCAGCCCATAGCATCCAATGCCTAATAGACATGGTTGCATCTTTCCGGTGCAACTGAGCCACTGTATCCAGCCGAGAACAATCAACCCCGGGAAGGGCCCGCACATCTACAATGGTGGAAGACCTCAGACTTAATCTTTTCTTAGGGAAGAATTGATTCAGGTCTCATTAAACTAGACTTGTCATAGTCATAACAATTATGACTAACCTAGTGGCATGGGTTAGCTCGGATTATTGACCACCTCAGATCAGAACTGTGTCAACAGATATGGCCAGGTAAGTGAGATCGGTGGAAGGAATATGCCATTAACTCGTACAAGAATGCATTCAGGTCGAGTAGCTTCCAATTAAAAATCAGTCGGTCGTATGTGCCAAACTTACCTTAGACACCAAATTGTTGAGTCAGAACCAATTGGGTTAGCCTACAATCCAGACTCTAACCTCTGAGCCTAATTAGGTCTTGCTTGATCGTGACTCGATCTTGACCCAGACTTAATCCTATTAGGCTGGTCAATTTAAGCATTGTTGATCCCATCTAACCAACTCTTGATTCGGTTTGATCAACCGCTTAGACCTAATTGAGCTACCCAAGCCCGAACCCAGTATTATGAATATGTCTTAGATCTAAAATTCTCAATTTTAGACCTAATTAATATTTCCATAATCTTAATTTTTAATTAAGTAGGGTTCATAAATAAAATATGCACAATAAATCCTAGGGTTTCAGGATCTAGGGTTTTGCAGAAAGTAAGTTTTGGATTTCTGATTAAGGACGAACGCGCAGCACCCCTACACATCATAAGAACACCCCATCGGATGGGAAGGAGAGGGCCTTTAAACCCTTCTTCATTCTTATGACCGGACGGCCAAGAGGAATGCCTTAATCAGGAACATGTAATACTACAAAATAGTTTTAGATCTATATCATATATCTCATATACAAATTAGATCTAATCATGGCATATTTTGCATACATCTCATGTATCGAATCATGCATATTTTTAGATCTAAATTATCTCATAATAATCTAAAAAATTAGATTTAAATTGATCTTATCAAAATAAACTCTAATCTAGATAACTATGTAGAACTATTCTACAACTAGTCTAGACATGCATCAATCATATCTCATATGATGTTTAAAATTAAATAATTTTTATTTACTATTTTTTAGATATTATTATAATAATTATAATATCAAAAAATAGTAAATAAATAGATCTAAAATATGATTTAATCAAATTAAATTAAAAACATGCAAGACTATTCTATAGAACTATTCTATTTTAGAACTAGTCATGCATATTTTCTAATCTTAGATCCAAATCATTTAATTTTAATTTTTTCTAATTTTAGATCTGATCACATCTCATGTGACATCTAAAATCACTTATTTTTTAATTAGAATAAATTTAAAATTAGATCTAAATACTTTTAGAACCTTGGCTCTGATACCAGTTGAAGGAAAATCCTGATTTTCGGACCAGGTTCGTTCAGATCTGATCGGATCAAGAGATATATTTCAAAAATTTTTTTTTCTAATTAGATCTAAGATATTTTAGATCTAATTTTATTATTTTAATAATTAAAATAAAATTTAGATAAATTAAATCAAATTTAATTTACCTTGATGTAGGGTAATCCTATTACCCGTTGATGATCCTGTAAGCAGCGGAAGGTTCTGGATCTAGCCACGCAAGTGCCTGGCCTCTACCGGTATCCACTCAGGCTGGATCTAGAGATCCTCTTCTTCTCTATCACATCTCCAAAAATTAGATCTGAATCTGATTTGGAGGATCTTCAAAACACCTTTTCGAAGATTAGCAGTTGTCCTTTGCAGCAGCGCAGCCTTCTAGCTTTCTGTCGCCTTTCTCTCATCTGGATTGCACCAACTTGGATCCCAAACTACTTTGGGCATGGAGAGGAGAGGGAGAAGATGGGCTTGGCATGGAGGAGGAGGAGGAGAGGCAGCCTTGGGGCGTGGGAAATTTTCAATGCTTTTTTGAGTTGGGCGCAGGGTCTTATTTATAGACTATGCGTGATCCAACTCCTCTTCTTCCCAACCAATCACAACCCTTTGTGAAATCAGATCTAAATCTGATTGGTGGGAATAGAGTCCCTTGGATTCCTCCTTAGATGGCATGCCTAAGATCAGTCAAACTTGGTTCTTAGGAGAAGTCTAATCGAAATCCAAAAAGGAGATGGAGTCCCTATCCAACAGGGACTCCTGGGCGCCTCCAGCTTGGGCACACGCCAAGGGTGGCATGCGCCCTCCTCCTTGCCAGGTTCTGGCAGGGGGACAAGCCCCCACCAGCTCTCCAATAGGTGCATGACACATGGACAGAAGTCAAAGTGTCAATGGTCAACATTTGACCAGTCAAAGGTCAACTTTTGACCAAAGTCAAAGGACGAGAAATGGCAGGTGACCAAAAATGGTAGGTATTGTCTTACAAAATAAGACAACCCTTTTCTGATCTGGACAGGCTCCAGTCAGACCAAGTGAAGGCCTCTGATCGAGCACAAACTCCTTTGGCTCAGTCAGGACAACTATTTATGATAGTAAAAGAAGAACGTTAGGTTCAATCGAGTGCTAGCACGATTTTCTTGAACCTAATTGAATCTCATTCAGATCAATTGAACTGGATCAGTTCAATTGATGATCACCAGATTCAAACCCTTATTTGTGTGATCCAGTTAGGTTCAGTTCTGTATGGTAATGGGATATGTCATGATCTCTATCATCGACATCATCGAAACTCCTTTCGATGGATCAGAACTCTTCTGATTCGAACAGCTAGAATGATCGATCATCTAAATCATTCTAATTGCTCCCAAAATCCACCAGTGACACCTAGCAGTATATGGTGGCAACCCATCAGAGCTGAATGCGAACCTCTTGGTGCAGCTACCTGTGTGATTAAGTTCTTCTATCTTGAGCCCCGATCAGATTAGGGTTAAGGTGAACTCGTCAAACCCTAGTTTCTGTCATATGATGTAATCATTCGATTCAAGTCCGATGTGAAAACCTAAATAGAAACTCTTTCTATTATTTCACTCTGCCATGGCCATGGGCTTCTGGACTTGATTCTCATGATCATCATAGGGCTGCTCCTCTACCACCGAGGTAGATAGATTCCATCTTGATGCAATCCAGTTCCTACAATGAACATGCTATAGCCAACATACACCTCAGGATTTCGTATGGCTAGGAGACCGAGTTATGGTGTAGTCAAACTATAACACCCTCAAGGTGAACTGTCGATGCACCTCAGGTCAAAGAACCAGACACACCACTACAGCATCGAGTCAGTCATTGACGAGAAGGTAGACTTCCTAATGACTACTCGAGGTGGTCACGCTCAGTGCCCTCATTCTCTAACGAGTACCTATACTCTCACTCCAGTGTCTCCACACCGTAGACTCAAGACTCATCTACTAAAGAGAAGCAATTGTACACCAACCTTCTAGATCAATCACCATCCTCATGATGATCCTATGGTCGAAAGCATTTTATGAGTTAATAATGATTATTCATGTCTTAAATTTTCAACTCTTGAAAATATGAATTATCATTACCATTAACTCAAAGGATGTATCACAGACACTAAATACACATATGTGATAGAAAATAACCCATTTTATTGATTTTAGTCAAAATTATAATTTTGCCCTTAGAAGTGTATTACAAGTGTCAGCCAATTCTGGCTTCTAGGGAACATATATTTAACAAAAGAATCTCGTCTCTTTCATATCAGCCTCTAGATGGCCTCGAAAGCAGTCGAGCTTCAAAGGAATAAATAAGTAGGTTCTCTCTGGGTAGATCGCCTTCTGCTCCTTTGAGACAAAATTTTTCAGCCGATCTTTTTCCAGTCAAACTCCTTTCGAATACTAGATGACTTTCTTTCTATAAACTTTCGTCCATCCAAACTTCTTGTATTAGCAGAGAGGGGACTCGTCATTATATATTTGCTCTATCAGTAGATCTCCTTTTGAATTTCTTCAATAGAATTATTTTCGGACTTCTTCCAACATAACTACTCCCGAATTCCTCCAGCGGACTCCCTTTAGGATTTCTCTAGTCATAGGGCTTCTGAATCCCTTCTAGCCGAACCCACTACAGTCACCTAGAAAGGCCTCCACACCTACACAAATCCAGCTATCCATACAGCATGAACCCACTTACACACATACGATCCTGAAAGATCCCGGACTCCTTTAGGATCGGTGAAACTCGAAGCTCTTCACCACCAGCAACTGCCTCCTCCAAACTTCAACTATCAAATCCCAATAGATTGGCACATCACGACAACGGATACTATCCTCCATAATAAATCCCATGTAGCCCCAAACGGTCCACTACTAGGTGGTTACAGCTATCACCATCAGTTTATTATAGGCTCCATCTATATAAGAAATCCTCCAGATATGTTTTCTCTCTAAGCTCAAAATCCTACTTAAAAGCTCTCTGAGTGCTCCATTTCTATGGATAGAGAACTGACTTGACCGTCGGAGGGTCCTACTGGAGCCACCCCACCTCCAATCTAGGACTTGTCTTGTAGGTGCCGACGACAGCCTCATCTTCTCTAGCTCCAACCAATTTTGACGTCAATAGCTTTCTGCACCAACAAACAGTGATTACAATGTCACCTATTTGGGTGAACTATTCACCAGCAGTGATGATCTGTTGATGATTTAAAGTTTCAATCTGAGTCACGCACGCACCCAGCCTCAACTAGCATCCACTTAGGTCAGATCTATTAGTCTCCTCCTTTTGGATCTAATCTCAAAAAATTAGATATTATAACTTTTTGGTTTGCCTTTTATCAGATCTTCGATAGCAACACGTCTGTCACATGAATTGGAACTGCTTCACATGATCTTTGCATCTGCAGGGTCTTGACCTTTCCTTATTATTTCGCCCAACTCCTTGGGCATGGAGAAGAGGGAGAGGATCAGGAAGAGGGGGTGTGGAGATGGAGAAAGGACGAGAGCCTGGGCATGGAGAAACTAGAATTAATCAGGGCCTAGGCATAGAGGTCCTTTTATAGAGCAACTAGGAGTCCTAGGGCTTTTAGCAACCAAGTTTGGTTAAAGCAGAAGGACTCCATCTTAAATCTCATGCCCCCATCAGATCCTCATCTGACTTTGTCGCCAAAATTCTAGAAAGTGTCATAGATAATGGGAGATAAAAGAGAGTTAGCGCAAAACACAAAACTCCCTAAAGTTTGATCTCATCAAAACTCTATCACCCTATCTACTAAAAGTGCATGCCATAAGGGGGCACGCCCTCAATTTTCATGCCAAAATCCTTCTAGGATGTGTGCCCTCAGATATATTCTAGGAGGCGCACATCTCCTCCTTTCTTTCCTGCAAAGATCAAGTCAAAAGACCCTTGTCCAAATTCCATCTCATGGTTTTAGGACAAACCCTGATCTGATTAAGACAAGCCCTGATCGCATCAAGACAAGCTCCATTCTGACTAGGACAAGCCCTATTCTGACCAAGACAAGATCAAATAAGGTTCCTAGACAAGCCAAATCAAATTTGACTAAGTTCAAACTAACTAGAAAGTTCATAAAAGGAGAAAGTCAGGTCCAATCATGTGCTAGCATGATTTTCTTGAAACTGATTGGATCTAATCCTAATCAATCAAACCAAGTTGGTCCAATTAATAATATCCAGACCTAAATCTTTATTTGTGTGATCTAATTATATTTAGTTCTATATGATAATGAGACATGTTGCGATCTCCATCATCGACATCATCAAAAAATCTTTTAATAGACTAGAACTCTTCTGATTCACCCAATTAGAATGGTCGATCGTCAAGATAATTCTAATTGATTCCAAAATCTACTAGTGACTCCTAGCAATATGTGGTGGCAATCCATCAAAATCGAATACAAACTTCTCAGTATAACAAACTATGTGATTGGATTCTTCTATCATGAGGTCCGACAAGATCTAGGTCAAGGTGAACTCATCAGACCCTATACCTATCATATGAATAAATCATTCAATTTGAATCTGATGTGAAATTCTAATAGAAACTTCTTTCTATTATATTCGCAATATCATGGCCATGGGCTTAAGGACTCGATCTCATGATCATCATAGGACTACTCCTTCTCTACTGAGGTTGATGATGGATTCTTGCACCTCGAGATTTGGTCCATAATAAGCCAAGAATGATACTTAGAAGCCACGAAAAAAGGATTAGCCAATACAGTTGGACAGGCTCGAATATGCAGTCGAGCTAGATCGGGATGAGATCGAGTTGGGTCAAGGTGGATCCAAGTCGGCTCTCTCAGGTAGATAGAAAGTTGTGCTCGGGTGAGATGCAGTCGAGCCGACCCGACTATGAATCGAGTCAGCTCGATGGAGGCGAATAGCATAGATGAACATTGCACACGGGCATGCATGCGGAAGTCTTTTCATGGGGTCTACAGCTTCTGACTCATGGATCAGGTTTAGTCATGGGGTCTATGGAGCTATTGTGCTATCTAGCGATTAGGAGAGCACCTAAGAGCTGATCGGATGGCTATTGGATTGATCAGGCCTTATAAGAAGATCAGACGACCAAAGAAGAAAGGAGTCTCGAAAAAACCTCTTAGGTGGCATAGAGACAAGGCAGGGAGTGCTGAACTGCTACAGTAGCGCCTTCCTAAAGGCATGAGGGGTTGAGAGAGGCTCGATGATACAGCAGTCGAGGAGAGTATCTCAGCATAGTGTACCAAGAGCTTCTTAGGGAGATCAAGCACCAGGTCTCAGGAAGAACCAGGGATCTCAGGGAGTGCCAGGAGCATCAAGAAAGTCGAAAGTATTCTATAATGGTGGGGTTGCCTAGGGACAGAGGCTATGGCTTGATGTAGAGGCTGAGAGGATTACAGAGTATCCAGAAATGTCGAGGGCCCTGGACTGGTAGATCTATGAGGGGGTCTTCTTGGGATTACTTTGAGAGCATTGTATGGGTGAGTGCTTCTAGATCTTAAGTAAGGATTGGTGAGTTGAGATTGTATCTCCTCTATTATTCTTTTTCAGTAGTGAAGCATTGCATATCCCATGGATGTAGGCACTTGGGCCGAATCACATATATGGTGGTGTTCGTTTGTCTTCTTCTATCTTTCCAAAGCAACAGGTGGTGCCATATCTCCTACAGATAATCTTGGGTGGGTGATCCATATTCCATAGTTGTGGATCTATCCTAATAGTGGTATCAGAGCTAGGAGGAGTCAGGTTGTACCAGGGGTTGCTGTGGTGGTGATCAAGTTAAAAGAAGGGCACAATCAAGATGGATGCTCTCATGTACAAAAAGAAGCCAGATGGAGCTTAGTGCGAGGTGGAGCTCCAAGTGGAGATGGATCGAGCATGAGACTCAATTTGGGATTGAGTGGCCTGGCTTGACTCCCATGTTTATCAATCCATGAGCAACAGGCGATAGCCCGAGGACATGGGGGCGGTATCATATAGGAAGCTCTTAGATTTGAGGTGGAGCCGAAGATCGAGTCGAGGTGGAGAATGTTGGAATCTTGTACCTCAAGATTCAGTCCATAATAAGCCAAGAATGACATTCAGAAGCCATAAGAAAAGGATCAGCCAAAACAGTTGGGCTAGCTCGGATATGCAGCTGAGTTGGCTCAGGATGAGATCGAGTTGACTCGAAATGGATCTGAGCTGGCTCTCTCAGGCAGATAGAAAGCTATGCTCGAGTGAGATGCAGTAGAGCTGGCCAGACCGTGGACCTAGCTAGCTCGATGGAGGCAAATAGCATGGATGAACAGCACACATGGGCACGCATATGAAAGTCTTTTCATGGGGTCTATAGCCCCTGACCATGGATTAGGTCTAGTCATGGGGTCTATGGAGCTGTTGTGCTATCAAGTGGCTAGGAGAGCATGCGGAAGCTGATCGGATGGCTATTGTATTAATCAAGGCTTATAAGAAGACCAGACGACCTAAGAAGAAAGGAGTCTTAAGGAAAGGAGTCTTAAGGAAAACCTCTTAGATGATGCAGAGATAAGGTAAGGAGCGTTGGAGTGCTATAGTAGCACCTCCCTAGAGGCATGGGGGGCTGAGAGAGGCTCGATGGTGCAGCAACCGAGGAGAGTATCTCAGCATAGTGTGTTGGGGGCTTCTCAGGTAGATTAAGCACTAGGTCTCAGGGGGAGCCAGGGGTGTCAGGGGGCACCCCCCCCCCCCCCCCCCCCCCCCAGGAGTATCAAGAAAGTCGAGAGTATTCTAGAATGGTGGGGTTGCCTAGGAATAGAAGCTAGGGCTTGATGTAGAGGCTGAGAGGATCACAGAGTGTCCAGGGATGTTGAGGGCCCTAGACTGGTAGATCTGTGAGGGGGGTCTTCTTGGGATTACTTTGAGAGCATTGTATGGATGAGTGCTTTTGGATCCTAAGAGAGGGTTGGTGAGTTGAGATTGTATCTCCTCTATTGTTCTTTTTTGGTAGTGAAGCATTGCATGTTCCATGGATGTAGGCACTTAGACTGAACCATGTATATGGTTGTGTTCCTTTGTTTTCTTCTATCTTTCCATAGCAATAGATGGTGCCATATCTTCTACAGGTGATCTTGGATGGGTGATCCATGTTTTGCAGTTGTGGATCTATCTTAATAGTTGATAGATCTTCTATTGGTGCAATCTAATTCCTACAATGAATATACTATAGCCAACATACACCTCCTGAATGGCTAGGAGATTAAGTTATGGTATAGCCAAAGTATAACACACTCAAGATGAACTATCGATGCACCTCAGGTTAAAGAACCAGACATATGACTGCAGCATTGAGCAAGTCACCAACGAGAAGGTAGACACCCTTATGACTGCTTGACGTGGTCATGCTTAGTACCCTTATTCTCAATAAGTACCTGTACTCTCACTCTAGTGTCTCCACACTATAGATTCAAGACTCATCTACCTTAAGAAAATAATTATATATCGATCTTCTGGATCGATCATCATTCATGAGTTAATTATGATAACACATGCCTTAAATTCTCAACTCTTGAGAATATGTATTATCATGCCCGTTAACTCAATGGATGTATTACGGACACTTTAAATACATAATATGATAGAATATAATTTTTTTATTAATTTAAGTTAAAATTATTAAAAATATTTTTAGAAAGTATTTTACAAGTATCAGTCAATCTAGCTTCTAGGGCACATATTTAACAAACATCCACTTGATCTAAAGCCAATTGACTGCAAATCTAAGTCCCATCTCCTCAAGATGGGCTTCGATCTTCTGCTAGCTGAAAGACATCATTAGTGGGTCAGTCGCATTATCTGCAGTGTCGATCATCTTGTCCTCGATGTATTCCTTCTTAAGGTAATCACGGATGAGGTGGAATCACCGCTCGATGTTCTTGGACTTCTGATGAGATCTTGGCTCCTTAGCTAGGGCTATGGTGCCATTATTGTCGTAGTATAGAGAGACGATATCTGATGGCATCACTTCGAGCTCGACAACAAACTTTTTGAATCAGAATGCTTTCTTTGTAGCTTTTGAGGCAGTGATATACTCTGATTTTATGGAGTCTGCTATCATGGTCTGCTTAGAACTCTTCCATCTTATAGCACCACCATTGCACAGGAATAAACTTTCAGTTGTCGACTTTCGATCATCTATGTCAAGCATAAAGTTTAAGTCTATATATCCCTGGATCTAGAGTTCTCCATTATCAAAGATCAGAAATATATCCTTAGTTCTTCTCAAGTACATAAGGATATATTTTATAGAAGTGCAATGCTCTTTGCCTGGATTCGACTGATATCTACTTATGACACTCACAGCATGAGCGATATCAGGTTGTGTACATAGCATAGCGTACATGAGGCTCCCTATTGCTGAAGCATAAGAGATCTTGCTCATGTATTCAATCTCTTCAGGTGTGTTGGGGCACATCTTTTTGGAGATATAAATACCATGTCTTAAGGGCACTAGTCTCCTTTTGGAGTTTTCCATGCTAAACATTTTCAACACCTCCTCTATGTACATCTTCTGTGAAAGACCCAGCATCCTCTTTGGTCTATCCCTATGGACCATAATCCTCAATATTAAGGACACTTCTCTTAGGTCTTTCATAAAAAACTCTTTAGACAATCATATTTTGATCGAGGTCAACATGAAAATCTCTTTCCTAATTAGGAGGATGTCATCCACGTATAGTACAAGGAAGACAACAGCGCTCCCACTGACCTTCTTGAACACATATGGTTCCTTTTCATTCTTGATGAAACCAAATAATTTGATTACATCATTGTGTCATGGCTCCTTGAATCGGGGCTGGACCGGACATGGGTCAAGGTGCAAATCAGATCGGATCGCTGGACAGATTCGAGGTCTGACTACACTCTCTTGAGATTTGGGTAACTTGGAGACCAAATCTAAGCCCTAGAATTATTTGAAAAAATATGTACAAGATCTACAAGGAGTACTCAAGAGCATGGGGCTGGGGGCACATGTCTCGAGATGTACGTTGGTTAGGAAAGAAGCTAATGCAATGAGGCATAACAGAATATAGTTTACCCATGCAACTTTGAGTGACATTTTAGGAACTCCACAGAAGTTGGTTCAATGTGAGATGGGCATCACCTTGAAGGATTTTTCGTCATGAATCCAATGGATCAAGTTTTGTTGCAATCCGAGTTCGTTTGAGTCACGAGACTGGTAGTTTCATCTGATGTGATGAGTCCTATGGGAATGAAGATTCTGAATTTATCCTTATCTTGTACTTGGAGAGTTGAGTTCATGAGGAACCTATAGCCTGAGGTTGTTCCTATATTAAAGGACACTCAAGGGTGCGGTTAGAGATGAGAGAGGGAGAGAAAGAGATCATCTAAGTATCCTCTTGTATCTATGAGAGATCGAGAGATCGGGAGAGCTTCTATTGTAAACCAGTGAGTGGTTATTTAATAAAAGTTATCTTCCCCTTATTTCTTCTTCTTCTTCATGGTGTTTTGGTGTTGCGTTCCATTGTGTTCTTATTATTGTTGGGCATGGCCTAAGTCATAGAGACTAGGTTCCCACGCTAGGGAGGCTAATCGGTTCTTTTCTGCCCTGTGAAGAGCAGACCGAGTCACATGTTGTTAGGATTTGCTCTGAGATCCCTTCGTACATGATAGTTGATATCAAAGTGATACCAAAAATGAAGAAGATGACCTCTACATCAGCATCCATGGTGGGAATAGGGGATTCATCATCCTCAACCTTGGATCCCAATCCTGCCTTAGGAGGAGGCATGGAAATGGGTGGAGCACATCCAGTTGATGATTCTCTGCAAGGGATATGTATTGCATCTCCAATTATCTCCACTGACAATCAACTATGAAAGTGCAAAGCCCAAATAGCTAAGGTAGAAGGGTGAGTGGAGGACCTCGAGGGTAAGGATGCAACTCTTCAATGTGAGATTGCTGCTCAGCTGAATCAAATTTCCTTTGATATGGAGCGGCGCTACGAGGAAGTGTTGTAGCATAATAAGGAGTTGGAGACCATGGTGAAGGCTCTCCAAATATAGGTGGTTGACCTTTCAAAGAAAAAAACCACCATGGGCGTGTCCTCTTCTACTACGACAATGAAGGTCACAAGTGAGGCTACATATCCCCTACACAAGCTTGATGTTCCCAAGCTGTAGGAGTTCTACGGGCAGCGATCCACAAAAAAGGTAGATAACTTCCTTTTTGCCATGGAACAATACCTATAGGTTATCAACATAAGGAGTGAAGCCATGAAGGTGAGCACGGTGGCCATGTTCTTGAGGGATGTGGCGATGCTTTGGTGCTGACATCAGGATGACGATATGAAGCAAGGGGTTGTTCCAATCACCACTTGGGCATAGTTCCAAACTGAACTTTGGAAGCAATTCTTCCCCGAGTTCGCTAAGGATGATGCTCGAGCATGACTACGGTGGCTCATGCAAAAGGGTGATGTGCATGAGTACGTATGAGAGTTTAGCAAATTATTGTTGGAGGTACCAGACCTCAGCCAGGAGGACTCTCCCTTCACCTTCCTTAATGGGCTCAAACTATGGGCCAAGATGGAGTTGCAGCAAAGAGGAGTCAAGAATTTGAATGAGGGGATAGCTCAAGTGGAGGCTCTAATCAAGTTCAAGACTCAATCCACAGCTCTCAAAGTCCAGGCATCCAAACAGGGCAAAGGTGGGGGAGCGAAATCAGGTCACAAGGGAGGTGGAAAAGGCTTGAATCTGGGCTCCTCATGTGGAAGGGCTTCCCAAGCAAAGGGCAAAGGGGTGGCGCAAGGTACCAGCACTACCTCATGCTATATTTGCAATGGACCGTATAAGGTGAAGGATTGTCCATTGAGGGGCAAGATCGCATCTATGACGGTGGAGGAGTAGCAAGAGACCGACCAAAGAATGGGTTCACTCAGTCTCAACGTCCTGAAGGCCAAGGAGCCATAAGGCCTACTCTATGCACCTATCAATATCAATGGTCACACCTTCCAAGCACTCATTGATATGGGTGCCACTAACTTTTTTTATGGACTTAGCAATGGTGAAGAAGCTCAACCTAGAGATTGAACGTGATGAGCACACATTCAAGGTGGTCAACTCCATAGAGGTAGCTACAAGCAGAACAGTCAAGGATGTTGAGATCCAATTCGGTACATGGACCGGACGGGTGACAATAGTGGTCGCCCCTATCGATGATTACAAGGTGGTCATTGGTATATCTTTGCTAACCCAGCTACATGACATGGTAAAGGTGGATTCAGATGTGGTGGTGGTCCTGAATTTGAGTAGACCTTGCGTGGTTCAAGAGAAGCGAGTTACAGGGACTCCGAAGTGAGTCCTATTGGCAATGCAGCTTGCTAAGGGGTTGAGAAGAGGACTTCCAACATATATTGCGTCCATTCAAGAGGAAGACTTGCTGGAGAGAGAAGGGATTCCAGCACCCATTGAGGGTGTTCTCACTGAATTCGAGGATGTGATGCCACCCAAATTACCCAAATGATTGCCGCAAAGAAGAAAAATCGATCACCAGATTGATTTGGTGCAGGGAGCACATCCACCAGCTCAAACACCATATAGGATGGCCCCACCTGAACTCTAGGAGCTGAGGAGATAGCTAATGGAGTTGGTGGATAGTGGGTTCATCCGACCTTTGAAGAGTCCGTATGGAGCACTAGTACTTTTTTAGAAGAAGCCTGATGGTTCGTTGAAACTCTGCATTGACTATTGGGCCCTCAACAAACTCAAGGCGAAGAACAAGTACCCCATTCCATGGATTGATGACTTGTTCATTCAACTTGGTAAGGCATGGTGGTTTTCCAAGTTGGATCTTTGCAGTGGGTACTATCAAGTTTGCATGGTGGAGGACATTGAGAAGATTGCATGTGTGACAAGGTATGGGAGCTTCGAGTACCTTATCATGCCTTTCAGCCTCACCAATGCTCCAGCAACCTTTTGTACTTTGATGCAACATATACTCCCTGACTTTATCACTAAATTCATGATAGTATACTTGGATGATATTGTTGTCCATAGTTGAATGATGGATGAGCATGTGGTGCACTTGAGGCAAGTCTTCTCCACCCTATGACAACACCAGCTCTTCGTGAAGAAGGAGAAGTGCATGT
Source organism: Cocos nucifera (assembly GCA_006176705.1). Lineage (NCBI taxonomy): Eukaryota > Viridiplantae > Streptophyta > Magnoliopsida > Arecales > Arecaceae > Cocos > Cocos nucifera. Next base: position 97,702 of record QRFJ01001376.1, on the reverse strand, counting down.
TTGCGCAGCAGAGGGTGCCATTCCTCAAGCACATCATTGGGGATGAAAAGCTCATGATGGATCCTATGAAGATTTCAGCCATAGTCGAGTGGAAGGTACCTTCATGTGTTACACAGTTACGCTCTTTCTTGGTTTGACAAATTATTACTGGAGGTTCATCACTGGATATTCAATGTTATGCGCCCCATTAATGGATTTGTTGAAGAAGAGACGACCATGGCGGTGGTCGGATCAATGTCAGGAGGCATTCAATTGTCTCAAGCAGGTGGTCACAGAAGAGCCGATCCTCATGCTACCGGACTTCTCGGATCCTTTCGAAGTTCAAACTGATGCATCAGATTTCACCATTGGAGGGTTGCTCATATAGGAAAGACACCTAGTGGCCTATGAGAGTTGGAAGTTGAACGACACCAAGAGTATGTATATGGTTCATGAGAAGGAGATGACAGTGGTTGTGCATTGCCTTAGAACCTAGCGCCATTACCTCCTTGGATCTAAGTTTGTGGTGTGCACGAACAACATGGCCACAAGCTACTTCCAAGCCCAGCCAAAGCTCACCCCAAAGCAAGCAAGATGATAGCAATTTCTCACTGACGATTTTCATATCGAGTATAAGCCAGGCCGAACCAATTTGGTTCCTGACACCTTAAGTAGAAAGGCACAATTGGCTATGGTTTCTTCCACTTCTAGTTCAGCAAGTGACTTAATGGAGAGGGTCAAGATCGAGATGGAGAAGGATCCATGGGCCACATCCATGGGTGAACTCATCAATGAAGGCAAGGCATGCCGTTTCTAGGGGCACACTATAACGCTCCTCACTGATCAACTAATCAAGATAATTCTTCATCGAACAGATGCCTCCGGAGGAATAGCAAAATGGGCAATTGAGCTTATAGAGTTTGACATCAACGATCAATCTCGATCATCAATCGAAGCCCAAATATTGATAGATTTCATAGTGAAATGCACCATTCTAGATGAAGCCAAACTTGGGCAAAGTGAAATTAGTATCCCATGGTTGCAGCCAAACTTCCCCGAAGAAAGAGCAGACCTTCCTAAAGGTTTTTGGGCCTTATATGTGGATGGCTCATCCAATGCTTCCAGTGCAGACGTGGGTCAAATTTGGTCAACCCAGAAGGAATTATTGTAGAGTACGCACTGCATTTTGAATTTTCTATAATAAATAATGGGGCCAAGTATGAGGCACTAATCGCAGGATTAAAGATAGATAAAGAATTAGAAGCAGATTAGCTCCAAAGTTTACAGTGACTCCCAGCTAGTAGTGGAACAAGTCAGTGAAAATTATGAAGCTTGAGAGGATAGTATGATCAAATATCTTAAAAAAGTGAAGAGTATGATCCCAGTCTTTAGCAGTTTTGATATCAAACAAATTTCGAAAGCAAAGAAAGTCAGGGCCGACCTTCTCTCCAAATTGGCCATGCTAGCCCTGACTAAACTACCTAAGGAGGTCTTCTTTGAAGTTCTAAAATGCCCAAGTTCGGAGGAGCCATAATCCATAATGCAGGTCGATCATGAGCCTTGCTGAATCGACCCGCTAATTGCTTATCTCAAGGATGGAGTTCTTCCTTATGATCCAAAAGAAGCTCGAAAGCTTAGAAATCAGGCCTCCTGGTATGCCCTATATGAAAGCAAGTTATATAAAAGGTCGTATTCTTTACCACTTTTGAAATGTCTCCAATCTTCTAAGGTTGATTTTGCACTATGGGAAGTGCATGAAGGAATCTATGGAAGTCATGTAGGGGCTAGATCCTTATCTCACAAACTACTTCGATAGTGCTACTATTGGCCAATGATGTACCATGATTCTATAGAGTATGTCAGAAATTATGATTGTTGTCAAAAAAATGCAAATATTTAAAGAGAACTAGCCTATGAGCTTACACCCTTGAGCATCCCATGACCATTTGCACTATGGGGGATGGACATACTCAGGCTCTTTTCCATGGCATCTGGATAGCGGAAGTTCCTACTGGCAGCAATCGATTACTTCATAAAGTGGATCGAGGTCGAATCTCTAGTAAAGATTACCGAAGCTAAAGTGCAAGACTTCATCTAGAAGTCGATTGTTTGTAGATTCGGTCTGCCCCGAACTCTCATAATAGATAATGAGCGATAGTTTGTTGAAATAAAATTTATCGAGTTTTGTGAAGACTTGAATATTTTTCATAATTTTATATTAGTAGACCATCCATAGGAAAATGACGTGACTGAGGTGACCAATAGAATCTTGCTATAAGATATCAAAGTAAGACTTGAAAGAGCAAAGGGGACTTGGGTAGACGAACTCTATTATGTACTTTGGGCATACTGAACTATCTAAAGATTGTCAACTAGGGAGACGCCATTTGCCTTAGCTTTCAAAATAGAGGCAGTCATCCCGATAAAACTTAAGCTTCCATCAACATGAGTCATGGCTTTCAATGAGCGGCATAACTCACAGGATCTCAAGGCTAACCTAGACCTGTTGGAGAAAAAATAGGAAGAAGCTTAAGTTCGGATGGCAGCCTACAAACAGAAAGTAGCTCACTACTATAATTCTAGAGTCAGAAATAAAGTATTCAAAGTGGGGGACTTGGTACTTTAACGAGTAACTATTTCATAACCTCAGAATCAAGAAAAGCTCATCCCAAATTAGAAAAGATCGTATGAAATCAAGAAGGTCATCCGACCTAGAACTTATTACCTGAAGGAACTCAAAGGGGCAGATCTTCCACGCCCATGAAACTCAGAGGATTTGTGAATGTACTACCAATGACTTCATTTTGAATAAAGTTTTCATATTTTAATATCTCTATTCTTGGTATAAATCTATGATGATAGAAAATAGCCCTCCGAAATAATCAAAGGTGGCCATGTTAAGAGCAGGAGGAAGACCTCATCCTGACACGGATGAAAACCTCTGGTTATCTAAGATAGGAGAAGGAGAGAGACCCTTTTAATGGCCCTTTTTGTGCCTCTACTGCCCTATTAGGAATAGGAGGAGAACCTCATCCTAACAAGAGCAAATACTAACTTTGTTAGGAATAGAAGGAAGACCTCATTTTGACATGAATGAAGACCTCTGATTATCTAAGATAGGAGGAGGGGAGATATTCTTTCAATGGCTCTTTTTGTGCTCCTACTATCCTATTTGGAATAGAAAGAGAACCTCATCCTAACAAGAGCAAAAACTAGCACTGTTAGGAATAGGACAACCTCGTACTAATAAGTGCAAAAAAATTAATCATGTCAGGAACAGAAGGAAGACCTCGTCCTGACAAGGATGAAGACCTCCTGTTATCTAAGATAGGAGGAGGGAAGAAACCCTTTTTGTTGCCCAAGGATGGCTACCTAAGAGGGGGGATGAATTGGATTTCTAAAAATTTGGCCAATTTAAATTCTAATGCTAAATCAAATATGTGCTTCTAATTGAGAGAACTTGAGTGTTTGTGGTGAGCAAGCTAAGTATAGCAACAAAATCAAAAAGCAACTAGATTATGCAAATTAGTAAAGCAAGAAAAGCAAAGACACAATCAAATACACAAGAATTTTATAGTGGTTTGGTGCAACCCCACACCTACGTCTACTCTCCAAACTCTTCTTGAAAATTTCACTATAATCCTAGATTATAGTGCATTTGTTTTAACCCGGGATCACAAACAAACTCATTTGGATTTACCGGGCTCACCAACCACAACCCTACACCGATAGTTTTTTGTGTTCACTATCAATTCAGTTGATTTTAACCTAGGAGTACCAATCATAAGCTTTATACCATCCAATTATCGACTTAGATTTGCCTACACCCCAAGTTTCTTTCTTTCAAAGAAACTTGTAAAGAAATGAAAATACAAGTATAAGAATTCAGCACAAAATAGAAAATAAAAGTTAGAACTCTTTGAAGCTTGAAGAAATTGCTATTGGATTGCTCAAATGATGCTTCACCTTCTCTTGAAAAATGCTTGAGAGGATGAGGATGAAGTTGGAGATAATTTTTCTTTAAAAGTCCTCAATTTTGTGCACTAATTCCTCTCTTTTCTCTCTTTTCAATTGATATTCAATAATCCTCACTCAGTTTAATGATTTTTTCTTTTAAATCACTTAATATTCCTTTTTAAATATTTCTCTAATTTGTTATACTCTTTGTGATAGCTTAAGGATCAATTCTAGCCATTGAAATCCTTGAAATAGCCATTGGAGTGGAGAAATGATCGTTTAAAAAAGCTGCAGAAAACTAGCCGTTATGGTCATTGGGTTGGTTCAATTTTTGACTAGGTCGATTCAGTCCTAACTGAGTTGGCTTAGTTTATAGCTGGATCGGCTCAGTCCCTTGGTTCTTAAAAAACTGGCTTTCTACATTTTTTATCTTTTTCTTTCACTAAGATTAGATCGGCTCAGTCTCAAACTGGATCAGCCTAGTTTGCATGCCATGCATGCCAAAGATCGTTTGTAATTCTTTCTTCTCCAAATTTCTTTATAGGCTAGATTTATCCTTTTTATCTTGATTTAATCTTCATTTTGATCTCTTGAAAGATGCATCCATTCTAGAATTTCTTCTCTAAAATCTTGAGTGATGATTCTTCATTTGGATGAGTAGAAACATTTAAAGTTTGTGAGCTCTTAAAATTTATAACTACACATCCTCACAAACATCATTAGTATTTTAATAATTTATACTCAAATACTTTTGTTATCATCAAAATCAAACTAGGGTCAACAATCTTTTCCCTTTTGATGATGACAAAACTTTGAGTATATGCATAAAAATATAATTTAATATATTTCAATAAATTATCTGGTATAAGTCATGAAGTAATAATATACATAAACATAAATGCACATACACTTCATGAAAGCTCCAATTAATGTTTCACATAATTTATATACTCATATCAAAATAATATTTTAATCCAAATCAATGAGTATTAAGGTTCCAAGCATGAAATACATTGAGTTTCTTAAGTATTAATTCTTTAAGCATATAGTCAATATATCTCTCCCCCTTTTTGATAACATCAAAAAGCTCATGGAAAAGAATAGGAAAAAAATCATCAAAATCAATATTAAAACTTTAAATTGAGAGATGTATCAAATTCATAAAGTCAAATCAAAAAAATCATCTCTCCTTTTGAATGAATATTTCTTTTTTCTCAAAAATTAGTTTAAGTTCAAATATTATAGACTCTCCCCCTTTTTAAATAAATCTGATCTTTTAATCAAATTTTAAATATATATTTTTAAACTTTAAGAGGAATAGAGTTTTTCAAAAGATTTGATCATAAAACTAAGCATAATATATATTTTAATATTCAATCTTTTTTTTTCTTAAAAAATTTTAGTTAGTTAAGCTCGAAAAAGGTATGTATCGAAGATGCATCGAGCAAAGAAAAATGAATAGTATCAAAGCAAAAGATAGTCATATTTTCAAATTCATTGCTTTGAGTAAAAATTATTTTAAAATAAATAATTCATAAAGATTTTGCCATGCTCATCAGAAATTTAGGATCAAATTTGAATTTTCAAATGAGTTTTAAAATTGAGGTTAGAAATTTATTTTTGAGAAGGAATATGTAGAAAATTTAATTTAGCTCCAATTATTTGCCAAAAATGATTATGCAAATCAAGTTTAAAGGTTGGTACATGAAAAGTTCAGTATTATATTTACCAATGAGCTTCAAAATTATAAAAATATATCAAAATCAATCTGTTTGGAGTAAGAATATGTCTCAAACTCATTTTTCACTCCAAAGAGTTATCAAAAATAATTTGATAAACAAAAGCATGCATATCAAATTGAATAAATATATGAAAGTTTTTTTTTTTTAAAATGAGTACTCAAACAACATGAATATTCAAATGTGCAAAATGATTTTTCTTGAAAGATCGTAGCTCCTAACCGATGAGGGTATCACTTGAAGATCTAAGAGGAGCAATTTTTCTTATTATCTTTCAATATAACTCAACCAAAATTTTCAATTAGAATAAGATTAAGTTTAGAAAATATCTCTTCCTCATTTTGAATTCAAAATTAACTTGGTTGATAAAATATAATTCCAATAGTTCATTTTTCTTTTTCTCAAGACCATAGATTTAAAAAAAAATACTTCTCAAATTTAGTTAAGGATCAAAAAGATTTTTAGAAATCATCAAGTAAAGTATCAATTAAATTCATAAATCTATAAAGACATATTCAAGAGCACTTTTCAACTTAAAAATAGCTCTTGAATTTAGATCACATAAGATCTTTTCATCCTTCTTACATGGACCAATTCATAGAAAAATATCATTAAAATCCATCAAATTGTATCAAATTTAGAAATTATAGCGGGATGTACCAAATATTTTACAATGTTTGTGTATCAAAGAGTATCAAGAATAGATTTGTGGCACACTTCATTAGTCTCAAATGCATGAATGCAAAGTATTTTCTCAAATACAATTAGACATAAGCATTTCAAAAATTCATATTTTCTTTTCAAATTTAAGTATCTACTTTTCAAAACTCATCTTGTTGTTCTCAAATTTAAATCAAAGTATTTTTGAGTGTAGAGTATTTAAGAATTCAATATCGAGATAAGTCATTATGTGAAATTCAAATCGTCATCTTCTCAAAAAAAATATCACTCATTTTAAGTCCAAAGAGACATGAAATTTTTAATTTTGTCTCAAATTACGTTAAGAATATAGCAGTGTTAGTCAAGTTTTAAGACTAAAGGATTAATTCCATTTACTCCAAAAGATTGAGATAGTAATTTGCAAGGCAAAAGCAAGAATACCAAGCAATAAAAATTATTTTGCAAAAATTATTTACCACAATATTCACTCATGCAAAGTTCATCAATAAATTATCTTTTAAAAGTTACTAAAAATTTTCAAAATTGAGTCAATAGAGTAAGTTCATTAAGATAAATAAAGCATAGATAATCATTGATAATTTTATAGTACAAGTAACTTGATTTTAGTATTCCAATAATGTTTTCTTCCCTTAATTTTCATAGTAAATGCTAGACAATTAGTGTTTTTATGTTTGTCCCTCTTTTTTTCTTAATTATACATATTTAAGCTTAACATTTTTCTCATCCTTTATTTTACATGTTGAGACATTTTCAGTCAAATAGTCTTTTAAGAGCAAAAGTTTTATTTTCTCCCCATATGTTTTATAGCCAATGCCATAAATTGAGTTATTTTGAAATTTTCATTTTAAGTTGTCAACAAATGACCATGATATGTATATAAGTAAATATAACAAATGATCAAATTAATTGAAGGCAGAAATAAAATTGATGCTGAACATAAGAGTTTGATATTCATTGATTTCATAAAGAATGTTTTCAAATTTTCAAAAGGATGTCTACAAGAATGACAAACATTAAGATGATCAAAATGTATGACATCTATAACCAACAAAAATGGATTACTAGAAAGTACTAAAATTCTAAGAAAATAAATCCTAGCATCCTAAGAAGAGTAGGTCGATATATTTTTAAGAAAAAATTTTAAGTTGACTAGATAGAGAGGGTAGTCAAGTATCTCAAAATAACTGACCTTAGTCATGCATATACTCCCTCGCTAAAGTGATAGCTTGAATCAATCACATTGACTCTTTTCTGATTGATGATTGTGCTTTCATCAGATCTCATCTTATCTACCGTGCCTGTAAGTAAATTTTTTGAATTTTTGCATAAACAAAAAAAATGATTCTGATGAAAATCCTATCGATAAATGCATTTTCTCATCCAATATACCAAATAATCAATCTAAGCTCTCTAGATGATTGATCTATGGAGGTAGAGCTACTTTTGTCTAAACTACTGGATCCTCAATCCTGACATCTATTATTGCATGAGTATAAGTATGCAAAGTGGAATCTTCTGAAGATATGATGCACGACTAATATGAAAAAGATCCTATTGGTCATTGTAGTTACATTTCTACACTCAGCTGATTGGCATTGATATCCTTAATGCCCTCGACATTATCTCAAACTAACATAATGTTTAAATATATCACTACTTGAGACAATCCAAGGCACTCCTAGCATGCATCCAATATTATCAACATTCATCTCAATCTGCATGACTTTTACTTTGAAAATTAGACTTTCAATTCTCATTTTTATACAACCATAAAATTCTCTTGCTGATCCAAGGTAGGTGGGCAAATCTAAGAAGTAGACAAATTTTCAGCCCATTAATAAATATCCTTAGTGTCCGAGCTAATTTTATATCATCCAATATAATATGGACACTTCAAACTTCTAAGTCTAAATTTTCAACCCTAAACATTATGTTTCCAAAGAATTCTTAAACTGACTTTGGATAGATCAAAAGAACATGAAATTTCTTAGTCCAATCTCTTAATTTTCTATACAATTAAAATTCTTTCTTGCTCTAGAAATTCAAGGATTATTTTGAAGCTTGGTCCTTCTTTCTTATATGGGATAATGATTTGAAAAGGCTCTAAATTTTTAAATTTCTATATGAAACTTTCTCTTCCTTTGTGGCAATTACTTCTAATGTGCCATTTGAGAACAAGAACCACAAGGATATGATAGAAATGAAAAGAAAGATCTAATTTGATGGGAGTGAGGTTTGAAAGCAATTATGGCTCAAGAAACATGAAAATAGAATGATAAAGCCTTGAAACATTTTCAATTAAGAAATCCATCTCAGACGTAGGGGTCGATTCCTTACTAAATAGTTTTTCTTCAAGAAACCATTGAAGGGAAATCCAGATTTCCCGGATCAGGTTCGTTCAGATCCGATTGGATTGAGAGGCATATTTCAAAAAATTTTTCTTAGATCCAGATCAGATCTGACACTTTTTCAGATCTGATTTATAAACTGATAATTAAGAAAATAAAACTAAATTAATTCTAAATTAATTTTTACCTTGATCTTGGGAAATCTGATTACCCATTGACGATCTTGTGGAAGCTCTGAGGTTTTGGATCTAGCCACGCAAGCGCCTGGCCTCTACTGGTATCCACTCAGGCTAGATCTGGAGATCTTCTCCTTCTCTTTCTTTTCTTCAAAAATTAGATCTAGATCTGATTTGGAGGATCTTCAAAACACCTTCTGAAGATCACCCGTCGTCTCTGCAGTAGTGCTGCCTTCTTTCTTTTTCGTCAGCCTTTCTTGCTTGACTCGCACTAATCAGAAGAACCCAACTTTCTTGGGTGTGGAGAGGAGGGAGAGGGCCAGATGGTGGCATGGAGAAGGGAGAGGGACAGCCTTGGGGCATGGGCTTAGATGAACTCTTTTAAAAAGTGGGCGTAGGTAGGGTCTATTTATAGACTCTACTGCACCATGTAGTGCTGCATCACCTCGGCCAATTGCGTTGCTTCGTTCAATCAGATCTAAATCTGATTGGTGGGATGAGAGACCCATGGATTCATCCTAAGGTGGTGCCTAAGACTGGTCAAAGTCTATAGGTGAGGGTCACCTAGTTTGAATCCAACAAGCAACCTGGAGTCCCATCCGTATGGGACTCCAGCATCCCTATCCATGGGCGCACGCCATCCTAGGCATGCGCCCTCTTCTTTCTAATTTTTAGAGAGGGGACAAGCCCCTATCTGCTCTCCAATAAGTGCATGACATATGGGTAGATGTCCAAGGGTCAAAGGTCAATGTTTGACCAAGTCAAAGTACAAAAATTAGTAGGTGATGAAAAATGGCAGGTGTTGTCTCAAATTTATCTCATAAATTAAGACAACCCTTTTCTGACTTGGACAGGCTTCAGTCAGACTAGGTAAAAGTACCTGAGTAAGCACAAACTCATTTGGCTCAGATGAGATAACTTTTATGATAAAAAAAGGAGAACGTTAGGCTCAATCATGTGCTAGCACGATTTCCTTGAACCAAATTGAATCTTATTCAAATCAATTAAACTGGGTTTGTCCAATTAATGATATCCAGATCCAAACCCTTATTTGTGTGACCTAGTTAGGTTCAGTTCTATATGGTAATGGGATATGTCATGATCTCCATCATCAACATTATCGAAACTCCTTTCGATGGATCAGAACTCTTCTGATTCAGACAACTTAGAATGATCGATCATCTAAATCATTCTAATTGCTCCAAAATCCACCAGTGACAACTAGCAGCATAGGGTGGCAACCCATCAAAACTGATTACAAACCTCTCAGTGCAGCTACTTGTGTGATTAAGTTCTTCTATCTTGAGCCTCGATCAGATTCGGGTTAAGGTGAACTTGTCAAAACCTAATTTCTATCATATGATTTAATCATTCAATTCAAGTCCGATGTGAAAACCTTAATAGAAACTCTTTCTATTATTTCACTCTCTGCCATGGCCATGGGCTTATGGACTTGATTTTCATGATCATCATAGGGCTGCTCCTCATCCACCGAGGTAGATAGATTCCATCTTGGTGCAATCCAATTCTTACAATGAACATGCTATAGCCAACATACACCTCAGGGTTTTGAATGGCTAGGAGACTGAGTCATGGTGTAGTCAAACTATAACACCCTTAAGGTGAACTGTCGATGCACCTCAGGTCAAAGAATCAGACATACCACTATAGCATCGAGTCAGTCATCGACAAGAAGGTAGACTTCCTTATGACTACTCAAGGTGGTCACACTCAATGCCCTCCTTCTCTAACGAGTATCTATACTCTCGCTCCGGTATCTCCACACCGTAGACTCAAGACTCATCTACTATAAAGAAGTGATTGTACACTAACCTTCTGAATCAATCACCATCCTCATGATGATCCTACGGTCAAGAGCATTTTATGAGTTAATAAATGAAAATTCATGTCTTAAATTGTCAACTCTTGAAAATATGAATTATCATTACCATTAACTCAAAGGATGTATCACAGACACTAAATACACTTATGTGATAGAAAATAATCCATTTTATTATTTATAGTCAAAATTTTTAATTTTGCCCTTGGAAGTGTATTATAAGTGTCAGCCAATTTTGGCTTCTAGGGCACTCATATCTAACAAACTCCCACTTGACCTAAAGCTAATTGGCTACAAATCTATGTCCCATATTCTCAAGATGGGCTTCGATCTTCTGCTGGCCCAACAGCTTTGTAAGTGGGTCCGTCGTATTCTCTGTGGAGTTGACTGCCTTGACCTTGACGTAACCCTTCTCGAGGTAATCATGGATGAGGTGGTATTGCCGCTCGATGTGCTTGGATTTTTGGTGAGACCTCGGCTCCTTAGCAAGGGCTATGGTGCCATTATTGTCACAATACAGAGGAACGGCATCTGATGGCATCACTTCGATCTCTGTGGCAAACTTCTTGTACCAGAATGCCTCCTTCACAGCTTCTAACGTAACGATATATTTTGCTTCCATGGTGGAATCTACTATCACTGTCTGTTTGGAACTTTTTCAACTGACAGCTCCATCATTGCACACAAACAGACTCTCAGATGTCGACTTTCGATCATCTACATCGGACAGAAAGTCCAAGTCTGTATACCCCTAGACTTGGAGTTCTCCATTATCAAAGACCAACAACATATCCTTAGCTCTTCTCAAGTACTTAAGGATACATTTCATAGAAGTTCAGTATTCTTCACCTAGATTCGACTGATATCCGCTCGTGACACTCATGGCATGGGCTATATCAGGTCGTGTACATAACATGGCATACATGAGGCTCCCTATTACTGAAGCATAAGGGATCTTGCTCATGCGTTCTATTTCCTCAGGTGTGCTAGGGCACATCATCTTGGAAAGATAAATGCCATGCCTGAAGGGTACTAAATCACTCTTAGAGTTTTCCATACTGAACCTCTTTAGTACTTTCTCTATATACATCTTCTATGAAAGTCCTAGCATCCTATTCGGTCTATCTCTATAGACCTTAATTCCTAGAATAAATGATGCTTCTCCTAGATCTTTCATGAAGAATTCTTTAGATAACCATATTTTAACTGTGGTTAACATGAGAATATCATTCCCGATAAGGAGGATGTCATCCACGTATAATACGAGGAAGACAACAGCGCTCCCACTGACCTTTTTAAAGACATATGGCACCTCCTCGTTTTTGATGAAATCAAACATTTTGATCACATCATTAAAATGAGTATTCCAGCTCCGAGATGCTTGCTTAAGTCCATATATGGACCTTTGTAGCTTGCAAACCTTGTGATCATCATCACTGGATGTGAAACCTAGTGGCTGTTCCATATAGATATCTTCCTTAAGATATCCATTTAAGAATGCCATTTTCACGTCCATTTGCCATATTTCATAATTGAAATAGGCTACAATAGCAAGCATTATGTGGATGAATTTTAGCGTAGCTACTAGCAAAAAGGTATCCTAATAGTCAATGCCTTCGCATTGACTATAACCTTCGCCACTAATCTAGCCTTGAATGTCTCCACATTTTCATTTGCACCAATATTTCTCTTGAAGATCCATTTACACCCAATAGGTACTATACCTTCTGGTGGATCTACCAAGGTTCAGACTTGGTTTGAGTGTATCGAATCAATTTCTGACTTCATTGCCTCTAACCATTTCTTAGAGTCGATATCTGATATCGCCTCGTTATAGATTTTGGGATCATCACCATGAACCCCATTACCTATGAGGAACATTTCCTCTACATCTTCTAAAATAGTACCTAAGTACCTTTCAGGAGGACGAGAAACCCTTTCCGATCTATGAGGTGGAGGAGGTAGTGTATGGATTGCCTTAACTCGATTTGGCTCCATTTGGTCCTTAGCTCATTGCTCTTGTGAGACTTTCTCATCGAGCTTGATCTATTTTTCAATGTCGCTATCTTGAATAAACTATTTTTCAAGAAAGATGGCATGTCGACTCACAATCACATTGTGATCTTCTGGAATATATCAATAATATCCTAATGACTCTTTAAGATGTCCTATGAATCAAGCTCTAAAGGATCTAAAGTCTAACTTGTCCGCTTGTCATCTTTTGACATGAGTCGGACAACCCCAAATTCTGACATGACTCAGACTTGATTTCTTACCATGCCATATCTCATACGGTGTGGTAGGAACGGTTTTAGAATGAACCCTATTCAGTAAGTATATTGCAGTTAATAAAAAGTGTCCCCAAAGAAAATCAGGGAGGTCTGTGAAGCTCATCATAGATCGGACCATATCTAATAGGGTCCGATTTCTCTGTTCTGAAACCCCATTGAGTTGAGATGTTCCTGGTGGAGTCCATTGAAAGACTATGCCATTTTCTTTGAGATGGTCCAGGAATTTCCAATTAAGGTATTCACCTCCTCGATCTGATCGAAGAACCTTAATGGGTTTTCTAATTTGCTTTTCTACTTCATGTCTGAATTCTTTGAACTTTTCAAATACTTCAGACTTGTGTCTCATAAGATACACATAACCATACCTAGATAAATCATCGGTAAAGGTTAAAAAGTAGACTAAGTTGCCTCTAGTCGGCACATCAAATGGGCCATACACATCTGTATGTACTAGGGCAAGAAGATCTGTGGCCCTTTCCCCATGTCCTACAAAAGGGAGCTTAGTCATTTTGCCATGAAGACAGGATTCACAAATTGGATATGACTCAGAAGTCAATGAACTCAATAGCCCATTTTTCTCCAATTTGTTAACCCTATCTTATGCTATATGACCTAATCTTAGGTGCCATAGATACCTATCATTAGGACTATCCCTAGGACATTTTGATTTTATGGCATTCACATTTTGCTTAAAGTTAAAAATAGATACATCAACATGTAACTGATAAAGACCGTTAATAAGAAAACCCTTTGCAATTTTATTTCTTTCATAAAGAATGTTACAATGGTCCTTAAGAAAACTAATTACATAGCCTTATAATGTAAGGCAAGAAACAGAAATCAAATTTCTGCTTGCTGCAGGCACATAATAATAGTCTTTTAATACTAAGTCTAAACCAGATGGTAGTCGAAGAGGGTATGTTCCCATGGCCATGGTAGCAACCCTTGCTCCATTTTCGATGCGTGGGATCATCTCACCATCCCTCAGCCTCCTGCTATCCTCAAGACCCTGCATAGAAGTGCACAAGTGAGCACTAGAACCAGAGTCAAGCACCCAACTGGATGTAGAAGATATCGTAAGGTTAGACTCAATAACGAGCATACCTCCAGAAGGACCTGCCTCCTTCTTCTTTAGGGTGGCCAGGTAAGTAGGGCAATTTCGCTTCCAGTGGCCATCATTGTTGCAATGAAAACACTTTTCTCTATCAGTGGCCTTCTTCTTCGGCTCTGCCTTTTTCTTC
>QRFJ01001376.1:43490-82450 GCA_006176705.1 Cocos nucifera | reverse complement strand
TTCTCTGTGGAGTTGACTGCCTTGACCTTGACGTAACCCTTCTCGAGGTAATCATGGATGAGGTGGTATTGCCGCTCGATGTGCTTGGATTTTTGGTGAGACCTCGGCTCCTTAGCAAGGGCTATGGTGCCATTATTGTCACAATACAGAGGAATGGCATCTGATGGCATCACTTCGATCTCTGTGGCAAACTTCTTTGTACCAGAATGCCTCCTTCACAGCTTCTGACGTAGCGATATATTCTGCTTCCATGGTGGAATCTACTATCACTGTCTGTTTGGAACTTTTTCAACTGACAGCTCCATCATTGCACACAAACAGACTCTCAGATGTCGACTTTCGATCATCTACATCGGACATAAAGTCCAAGTCTGTATACCCCTAGACTTGGAGTTCTCCATTATCAAAGACCAACAACATATCCTTAGTTCTTCTCAAGTACTTAAGGATACATTTCACAGAAGTCCAGTATTCTTCACCTAGATTCGACTGATATCTGCTCGTGACACTCACAGCATGGGCTATATCAGGTCGTGTACATAACATGGCATACATGAGGCTCCCTATTGCTGAAGCATAAGGGATCTTGCTCATGCGTTCTATTTCCTCAGGTGTGCTAGGGCACATCTTCTTGGAAAGATGAATGCCATGTCTGAAGGGTACTAAATCCCCTCTTAGAGTTTTCCATACTAAACCTCTTTAGTACTTTCTCTATGTACATCTTCTGTGAAAGTCCTAGCATCCTATTCGGTCTATCTCTATAGACCTTAATTCCTAGAATAAATGATGCTTCTCCTAGGTCTTTCATGGAGAATTCTTTAGATAACCATATTTTAACTGTGGTCAACATGGAGAATATCATTCCCGATAAGGAGGATGTCATCCACGTACAATACGAGGAAGACAACAGCGCTCCCACTGACCTTTTTAAAGACACATGGCTCCTCCTCATTTTTGATGAAATCAAACATTTTGATCACATCATTAAAATGAGTATTCCAGCTCCGAGATGCTTGCTTAAGTCCATATATGGACCTTTGCAGCTTGCAAACCTTGTGATCATCATCACTGGATGTGAAACCTAGTGGCTGTTCCATATAGATATCTTCCTCAAGATATCCATTTAAGAATGCCATTTTCACGTCCATTTGCCATATTTCATAATCGAAATAGGCTGCAATAGCAAGCAATATGCGGATGGATTTTAGCATAGCTACTAGCGAAAAGGTATCCTGATAGTCAATGCCTTCGCATTGACTATAACCTTTTGCCACTAATCTAGCCTTGAATGTCTCCACATTTTCATCTGCACCAATCTTTCTCTTGAAGATCCATTTACACCCAATAGGTACTATACCTTCTGGTGGATCTACCAAGGTTCAGACTTGGTTTGAGTGCATCGAATCAATTTCTGACTTCATTGCCTCTAACCATTTCTCAGAGTCGATATCTGATATCGCCTCGTTATAGATTTTGGGATCATCACCATGAACCCCATTACCTATGAGGAACATTTCCTCTACATCCTTCTGAAATAGTACCTAAGTACCTTTCAGGAGGACGAGAAACCCTTTCCGATCTATGAGGTGGAGGAGGTAGTGTATGGATTGGCTTAACCTGATTTGGTTCCATTTGGTCCTTAGCTCATTGCTCTTGTGAGACTTTCTCATCGAGCTTGATCTATTTTTCAATGTCGCTATCTTGAATAAACTATTTTTCAAGAAAGATGGCATGTCGACTCACAATCACATTGTGATCTTCTGGAATATAGAAATAATATCCTAATGACTCTTTAGGATATCCTATGAATCGAGCTCTAAAGGACCTAAAGTCTAACTTGTCCGCTTGTTGTCTTTTGACATGAGTCGGACAACCCCAAATTCTGACATGACTCAGACTTGATTTCTTACCATGCCATATCTCATACGGTGTGGTAGGAACGGTTTTAGAATGAACCCTATTCAGTAAGTATATTGCAGTTAACAAAAAGTGTCCCCAAAGAAAATCAGGGAGGTCTGTGAAGCTCATCATGGATCGGACCATATCTAATAGGGTCCGATTTCTCCGTTCTGAAACCCCATTGAGTTGAGGTGTTCCTGGTGGAGTCCATTGAAAGACTATGCCATTTTCTTTGAGATAGTCCAGGAATTTCCAACTAAGGTATTCACCTCCTCGATCTGATCGAAGAACCTTAATGGGTTTTCTAATTTGCTTTTCTACTTCATGTCTGAATTCTTTGAACTTTTCAAATACTTCAGACTTGTGTCTCATAAGATACACATAACCATACCTAGATAAATCATCGGTAAAGGTTAAGAAGTAGACTAAGTTGCCTCTAGTCGGCACATCAAATGGGCCATACACATCTGTATGTACTAGGGCAAGAAGATCTGTGGCCCTTTCCCCATGTCCTACAAAAGGGAGCTTAGTCATTTTGCCATGAAGACAGGATTCACAAATTGGATATGACTCAGAAGTCAATGAACTCAATAGCCCAATTTTCTCCAATTTGTTAACCCTATCTTCTGCTATATGACCTAATCTTAGGTGCCATAGATACCTATCATTAGGACTATCCCTAGGACATTTTGATTTTATGGCATTCACATTTTGCTTAAAGTTAAAAATAGATACATCAACATGTAACTGATAAAGACCGTTAATAAGAAAACCATTTGCAATTTTATTTCTTTCATAAAGAATGTTACAATGGTCCTTAAGAAAACTAATTACATAGCCTTATAATGTAAGGCAAGAAACAGAAATCAAATTTCTGCTTGCTGCAGGCACATAATAATAGTCTTTTAATACTAAGTCTAAACCAGATGGTAGTCGAAGAGGGTATGTTCCCATGGCCATGGTAGCAACCCTTGCTCCATTTTCGATGCGTAGGATCATCTCACCATCCCTCAGCCTCCTGCTATCCTCAAGACCCTGCATAGAAGTGCACAAGTGAGCACTAGAACCAGAGTCAAGCACCCAACTGGATGCAGAAGAAATCGTAAGGTTAGACTCAATAACGAGCATACCTCCAGAAGGACCTGCCTCCTTCTTCTTTAGGGTGGCCAGGTAAGTAGGGCAATTTCGCTTCCAGTGGCCATCATTGTTGCAATGAAAACACTTTTCTTATCAGTGGCCTTCTTCTTCGGCTCTGCCTTTTTCTTCTTTCCTTCTTCCACCTTCTATTTTTTCACAGATTTCTTCTTCTTTTCAAAAGACTTTCTCTTAGAAGAAGTCCATTCCATAGCAAGCACTGAGCCGTTAGAACCTTTCATGGAAAGCTCAATGGTAACCAGCATGTTCATAAGTTCGGCCAAGGAGTTTTGAAGTTTATGCATATGGTAGTTCATGATGAACTGCGCAAATGCATCAGTCAAGGATTGCAGAATTATGTCATTCTGTAGATCCAAGTCCAACCTCACTCCGAGCTTCTCAAGCTCTTTCAAGTTCTTGATCATCATCAGACAATGATCTTGGACTGACTGCCCATCGCACATCTTAGCCTTGAACAGTCATTTAGTGACTTGATACTTGGCTGCGCGACTCTGTTCACCAAACATCTCCTGTAGGTGAGCCAACATATGACGAGCAATTCTGATATCTTCATGTTGGTACTGAAGCTCAATAGGCATCGAGCCCAACATGTAGTATCTGGCCTATTATCTTCGTCAGTCCACTTATCTAGAGACACTCTCTGTTCAACGGATGGACGAGCTGGTAAGGTGGGAGGGTCCTGGTCCAATACATGAGTTAACTTCTCAGAATCCAAAATAATTTTGAAGTTCTGGAGTCAATCCTTATAATTTAGTTCGGTCAGTCTATGGGTGTCCAGGATTCGTGCTAGTGGATTGAATGCAGACATTTTCCTATAGAGAGTCAAAGTTTCTAGTTAGATATTGTAATTAAGACTTAACCAATTTATTTAGGAATTTTATTTCTAAACAAATTAGCTCCCACTATTTTCTCGGATCCTTACACTCCCTTTGTAGAGATGCAAAAATCTCCATGATTACTGATTTCTAGTGGGTGGTGTGGTCCCACTGACTTACTCATCACCTCACCTAATAGTTATTGGTGATGGGTTAGCCAATGGGTGAACAACTCTTATTCAATAATTCTCTAATCATGGTGCACCCAAACTTGATCTCTAATTCATGAATCTCACCATGTCCGAAATTTTGATCCACTCCTTAGTTAAGTCAGACCCACCATTTGCACAGATTGGATTCCTAATTGAGTCTCTCATCATATCCAGAATATTGCGCCCAATTCATCCTCCAGTCCATAGCATCCGATGCCTAATAGACATGGTTGCATCTTTTCGGTGCAACTGAGCCACTATAACCAATCGAGAACAATCAACCTTGGAAAGGGCCCGCACATCTACAATATGGAAGATCTTAGACTTAATCTTTTCTTAGGAAGATTTGATTTAGGTCTCATTAAACTAGACTTGACATAGTCATAACCATTATGACCAACCTAGTAGCATGGGTTAGCTCAGATTATTGACCTCCTCAGATAAGAACTGAGTCAACAAACATGGCCAGGTAAGTGAGATCGGTGGAAGGGATATGCCATTAACTTGATAAGAATACATTCGAATCGAGTAGCTCCCAATTAAAAACCAGTCGGTCGTATCTACCAAACTTAGACACCAAATTGTTGAGATAGAACCAATCAGGTTAGCTTACAATCCAGACTCTAACCACTGAGCCTAATTAGGTCTTAGCTTGATCGATCACATTCGTGACTCGATCCTGACTTAGACTTAATCCTATTAGGCTGGTCAATTTAAGCATTGTTGATCCCATCTAACCAACTCTTGATTTGGTTTGATCAACCGCTAGATCTAATTGAGCTAACCAAGCCCGAACCTAGATTTATGAATATGTCTTAGATCTAAAATTCTCAATTTTAGATCTAATTGATATTTCATAAACTTAATTCTTAATTATTTTAGGGTTCTTAAATAAAATATGTAAATAAGATCCTAAGATTTCAGGATCTAGGATTTTGCAGAAAGTAAGTTTTTCAATTTCTGATTAAGAACGAATGCGCAGCACCCCTACACATTATAAGAACACCCCATCGAATGGAAGAAGAGGGTTTTTAAGCCCTACTTTATTCTTATGACTGGACGGCCAAGGGGAACGCCTTAATCAGAAATACAACTAATCTACAAAAATAAATTAGATCTAAGCATATATCTCATATAAAAGATAGATCTAATTAAAACATATTTTATATATACCACGTATATCATGTATGCATATTTTTCAGATCTAAATTATCTCATAATCATCTAAAAAATTAAATTTAAATTCGATCATATCAAATAAAATTTAATCTAGACCTATTTGCAGAACTATTCTACAACTAGTCTAAACATGCAACTATCATATCTCATATGAATAATTAATTTTATTTTATTTTTTATTTTTAGATCTGATTATAAAATTTATAATATCAAAAAATAGAAAGTAAATAGATCTAAAAATTACTTTTGATCAAATAAAAATTATGATCAAACTAGACTACACATAGAATAATTCTATTCCTAGTCTAGTTATGTATATCATACATATTAGATCTAAATTAATTTATTTTAATTTTTAATTTTCTAATTTTAGATCTAATCATATCTCATATGATATCTAAAATCACTAATTAATTAGATTAAATCAGATCTAAAAGAAATTTATAAGAACCTGGCTCTGATACCAGTTGAAGGGAAATCCAGATTTCTTGGGTCAGGTTCGTTCAGATCTGATTGGATCAAGAGGCATATTTCAAAAATTTTCTCTCAGATCTAGATCAGATCTGATACTTTTTCAGATCTAATTTATAAATTAATAATTAAGAAAATAAAACTAAATTAATTTTGAATTAATTTTTACATTGATCTTGGGTAATCTGATTACTCATTGATGATCCTGCGGAAGCTCTGAGGTTCTAGATCTAGCCACACAAGCACCTGGCCTCTACCGGTATCCACTCAGATTAGATCTGGAGATCTTCTCCATCTCTTTCTTTTCTCCAAAAATTAGATCTAGATCTGATTTGGAGGATCTTCAAAACACCTTCTGAAGATCACCCATCGTCTCTGCAGTAGTGCTGCCTTCTTCCTTTTTCGTCAGCCTTTCTTGCTTGACTCGCACTAATCAGAAGAACCCAACTTTCTTGAGCGTGGAGAGGAGGGAGAGGGTCAGATGGTGGCCTGGAGAAGGGAGAGGGATAGCCTTGGTGCATGGGCTTAGATGAACTCTTTTAAAAAGTGGGCACAGATAGGGTCTATTTATAGACTCTACTGCGCCATGCAGTGCTGCATCACCCCGACCAATCACATTGCTTCATTCAATTAGATCTAAATCTGATTGGTGGGATGAAAGACCTATGGATTCATCCTAAGGTGATGCCTAAGACTGGTCAAATTCTATAGATGAGGGTCACCTAGTTTGAATCCAACAAGCAACCTGGAGTCCCATCCGTATGGGACTCCAGCATCCCTATCCATGGGCGCATGCCACCCTAGGCGTGTGCCCCCTTCTTTCCAATTTCCAGAGAGGGGACAAGCCCCTATCTACTCTTCAATAAGTGCATGACACATAGGCAGATGTCCAAGGATCAAAGGTCAATGTTTGACTAAGTCAAAGTACAATAATTAGTAGGTGACGAAAAATGGTAGGTGTTGTCTCAAATTTATCTCATAAATTAAGACAACCCTTTTCTAACTTGGACAATCTCCAGTCAGTCTAGATAAAAGTACCTGAGTGAGCACAAACTCATTTGGCTCAGATGAAACAACTTTTATGATAGAAAAAGGAGAACATTAGGCTCAATCGTGTGCTAGCATGATTTTCTTGGACCTAATTGAATCTTATTCAAATAAATTAAACTGGATTAGTCCAATTGATGATATCTAGATCCAAATCCTTATTTGTGTGATCCAGTTAGGTTTAGTTCTGTATGGTAATGAGATATGTCATGATCTCCATCATCGACATCATCGAAACTCTTTTTGATGGATCAGAACTCTTCTAATTCAGACAACTTAGAATGATCGATCATCTAAATCATTCTAATTGCTCCCAAAATCCTTCAGTGACACCTAGCAGCATATGGTGGCAACCCATCAAAACTAATAATGAACCTCTCGGTGTAGCTACTTATGTGATTAAGTTCTTCTATCTTGAGCCCCGATCAGATTAGGGTTAAGGTGAACTCATCAATTCCTAATTTCTATCATATAATTTAATCATTCGATTCAAGTCCGATGTGAAAACCTTAATAGAAATACTTTCTATTATTTCACTCTCTGCCATGGCCTTGGGCTTATGGACTTGATTCTCATGATCATCATAGGGCTGCTCTTCATCCACCGAGGTAGATAGATTCCATCTTGGTGCAATCCAATTCCTACAGTGAACATGCTATAGCCAACATACACCTCAGGGTTCCGAATGGCTAGGAGACCAAGTCATGGTGTAGTCAAACTATAGCACCCTCAAGGTGAACTATCGATGCAGCTCAGGTCAAAGAACCAGACACACCACTATAGCATCAAGTCAGTCATCGACGAGAAGGTAGACTTCCTTATGACTACTTGAGGTGGTCATGCTCAGTGTCCTCGTTCTCTAATGAGCATCTGTACTCTCGCTCTGATGTCTCCACACCGTAGACTCAAGACTCATCTACTACAAAGAAGCAATTGTACACTAACCTTCTAGATCAATCACCATCCTCATGATGATCCTACGGTCAGGAGCATTTTATGAGTTAATAAATGAAAATTCATGTCTTAAATTTTCAACTCTTGAAAATATGAATTATCATTATCATTAACTCAAAGGATGTATCACAGACACTAAATATACTTATGTGATAGAAAATAACTCATTTTATTATTTGTAGTCAAAATTATAATTTTATCCTTATAAGTGTATTACAAGTGTCAGCCAATTCTGGCTTCTAGGGCACTCATATCTAACAACCATGAGTCGAGTTCTTATTGCAGAAAATAGTTTAAGGAGTTTTGATTCAAAGTGAATATAGTCAAATTGAATTGGAATATCTATAGTAAATCAATTCAATGATCAAGAATAATATTTGATTTAAAATTTATAAATTAATTTGGAAAATCAAAAATTAATCAATTAGGGATATAATAATTCATCAATTCAAATGAGATCAACTCAAGAGGACACTAGATAATAACTCTATAAATTTTGGTTCAACTAAGAATTTTTGCAAATCCTTTAGGGTCAAGCTAAGATGCTATGCAAATCAACAACATCAAGCACACAATCTTTTATGACTAAATATCTTATCTTGATATTCTTAGTTCATGTAATTTTTTTTTTACAAATTTTGAGAGTTAGATATCTTATGAAAATGTCAAAATGTAATTTGTAAGATTTGCACATAAATGATTTCTTATAAAATCAAGCTCATTCTCAATTTATGTTTATCAATTAAGCATAATATGGAGAACTAAGAGAACTGGCTAAATTAAAAAGAATAATGCTCACAAGGCATTTTACAATGCATAGTATAAAAAGCATAGTGATCAATACATTCAAGCATTAGAGCAAAATCATTGCAAATCAAGTCATTCAAATTGTAGAGTGTGATCATTATAAGCATAAATAAATCATCAAAATCAATCATTTAACCTAAGTAAATTCAACAATCAAGATGGTATGATGTGAGAGTAAGTTTAGCCTTTACAAACATCATCACCCATCCATCCAAAGCATCCATTTTTAAGAATTGACTCTTTTCATATCCTTGGATGCTTGGCATACCTACAAAAATTATTTTCTATTTTTTGGTACCCAAGCCATCTTGGGTCTATTGGGGTTAGAGCATATGGTTCCTTTTGGAATCCAAATTTGTTTAACTAAAGTATGACCAATTTTCTTAATATTACAATCAGAAATTTTATGGCCTACTTTATTACATTTAAGACATGTAAATGAATTATTTTCAAATGAAGCTTTGCTAAACATGGTTTTGATAAATTTCTATTTTCTTAAAAGATTATTCACAATTCCAGCTTTATTGAAAACAATCTTTTGATTATCTAAAATTGCTTGAAACTTTTGAGATCCAATCGTAAATTTTTCAAGTATGGACTTCAAGTTTTCAATCTCTTTTCTCAATTTTTCATTTTCTTCCATAAGATATTTTTTTTCTTCTAACAATTTTTCTTCCTCTTCAATGTAAAGTTTTGATTTTTTGAATTTCTCTTTCAACTTAATATTTTCCTCAACTAATAATTTTTTAAATTTAAAAAGTACATTCTTTTCTTTAGCCAAAAAATTTATTTCTTTCAAAAAATCTTCTTTTTCATTCAAAAAATTATTCTTTTCGTTATCTAAAGGAAGATTTGATCTTTTAAGCTCTTTATTTTTTAGCCTTAAATTTTTGTATTCATTCATTAAATCATTAATAGCTTCATATAGTTCATCAAATATAAATTGGGAAGAGTTCTCTTAATTTACCTCGTCTTCATTGGTCATAAGGCAAAAATTTGTAGCACTTTCTTCCTCCTTTTCATTTCTCATTTTTTTACTTTGCTCCCCCTTAATTAATGATTTTTTTTCTTTTGCTTCCTCTTCTTCTTCTTCTTCTTATCTTCATGAGCCATGAGGCATAGGTTGGGGTAAGGTTCCTTAACTTCTTGAGAGCTTGGTTCTTCTTCTTGATTTGTTCATCCAAAAATTTTTCTCAATTTCTCCCATACATGTTTTGCTGAAATACATGAAGAAATTGCATTAAATACATTTAAGTCTAAGGAGCAATAAAGAATGTTCAAGGCCTTAGCATTTAGATGAATTGATTCTCTATCAATAAATGACGTGTTTTGTGTGTAAGGGCCATTAGCAATAATCTTCCATAGATTATAGTCATGTGCTTGAATGAAGATTTTTATCCTAGCTTTCCATTAAGTATAATTTGAACCATCAAATAATGGGGGTCGATCAATGGAATGAGTCTAATTAAATAAAGAATCCATTTGGGTCGCCTAGATCTTTAGCTCTTAACGGTTAGGTTAATAACTAATAATAGAGCACCTACTCTGATATCACTTGTTGCTTAAGGATGGCTACCCAAGAGGAGGGATGAATTGGATTTCTAAAAATTTGGTCAATTTAAACTCTAATGCTAAATCAAATATGTGCTTCTAATTGAGAGAACTTGAGTATTTATGGTGAGCAAGCTAAGTGTAGCAGCGAAATCAAAACGCAACTAGATTATGCAAATTAGTAAAGAAAGAAAAGCAAAGGCACAATCAAACACATAAGGATTTTATAGTGGTTTGATGCAACCCTGCACCTACGTCCACTCCCCAATCTCTCCTTGGAAATTTTACTATAATCCTAGATTACAATCCTTTGTTTTAACTCGGGATCACAAACAAACCTAGTTGATTTTGCCGGGCTCACCAACCATAATCCTACACCGATAGTTTTTTGGGTTCACTATCAACCCAGTTGATTTTACCCTAGGAGCACTAACCACATCATTTACACTATTCAATTATCGGCTTGGACTTGCCTACACCCCAAGTGTCTTTTTCCAAAAAAACTTGTAAAAAAATGAAAATACAAGTATAAGAATTCAGCACCAAATAGAAAATAAAAGTTAGAACTCTTTGAAGCTTAAAGAAGCTGCTGTTGGATTGCTCAAATGATGCTTCAACTTCTCTTGAAAAATTCTTGAGAGGATGAGGATGAAGTTGGAGATGATTTTTCTTTAAAAGCTCTTAATTCTGTGCACTAATTCCTCTTTTCTCTCTCTTTCCAATTGGTATTCAATAATCCTCACTCAATCTAATGAATTTTTATTTTTAAATCACTTAATCTTTCTTTCCAAATATTTTTCTAGCCTTTTATACTCTTTGTGATAGCTTAAGGTTCAGTTCTAGCCATTGGAAGTCTTGAAATAGCCGTTGGAGTGGAAAAATAATCATTTAAAAAAGCTACAGAAAACTAGCCATTATGATCTCTGGGTCGGCTTAGTCTTAATTGGGTCGGCTCAGCTTATAGCTGGGTCAGCTCAGTCCTCTGATTTTTAAAAAATTGACTTTCTACACTTTCTGTCTTTGCTTCCATTGAGACTAGGTCGGCTTAGTCTCAGATTGGGTCGGCCTAGTTTGCATGCCATGCATGCCAAAGATCATTTGTGATCCTTTCTTCTCCAAATTTTTTATAGACTAGACTTGTCTTTTGTAGCTTGATTTAATCTTCATTTTGACCTCTTGAAAGATATATCCATTCTAGAATTTTTTCTCTAAAATCTTGAGTGATGAATCTTCATTTGGATGAGTGGAAATATTTG
Organism: Cocos nucifera; assembly: GCA_006176705.1. Taxonomy (NCBI): domain Eukaryota; kingdom Viridiplantae; phylum Streptophyta; class Magnoliopsida; order Arecales; family Arecaceae; genus Cocos; species Cocos nucifera. The sequence continues at coordinate 71,104 of QRFJ01001376.1, read as the reverse complement.
AAGTTTGTGAGCTCTTGAAATTTATAACTACACATCCTCACAAACATCATTAGTACTTTAATAATTTATACTCAAATACTTTTGTTATTATCAAAATCAAACTAGACTCAACACTTTCAATGGCCCTTTTTGTGCCCCTACTATCCTGTTAGGAATAGGAGAAAAACCTCATCCTAACGAGAGTAAAAACTAATCATGTCAAGAATAGGAGGACCTCATCCTAACATGGATGAAAACCTTCGGTTATCTAAGATAGGAGGAGGTGAGAGGCCTAACAAAAGCAAAAATCAGCCACACTAAGAATAGGAAGAGAACCTCATCCTGACATGGATGAAGATCTCCGATCATCTTAGATGGAAGAAAGATATCTTTTCAATAGATAAAGCAAAAAAAATGAAGAACTAACAGAATCAAAGTTGGGTAGTACGGAAGGACAAGAAAAACTCATTTCATTAAAAAAAAAGATTCATTACATAGGGAGGTCAGCAAAGTAAGACCAGTTATAAATAAAAAAGGGAAGACAAACGAGGTCCTGAGATGGACTAGACTCTTTCAACTTCGGGCTACTGACCCTGGCCAGCACCAGAGATTATTTTAAGCTAACGACTTCTTCTTCAAGCTCCTTCCTTTTTAGCAGGCTCTCTCCAAATAACTTATTGGCCCTTTAGCAGTCATCTTTCAATTCATGCAATCTCTTCCTTAGGACTGCCCACTCAACCTCTGCATCCTTAATAGGTTGTCTCTCGTAAGTCATCTAGATCTTCAGCTGTTGAAGCTCGGCCTTCTCCATCCCGTATATCTTGGTAAGATCTCCAAAGAACCTCCTCAGGAAGGCAAGCTGTTCTACTCTCTATCGGCATCGGCCTGCTGAAGGTCGATCAATTGTCTCTGAAGATGAGCCACCTCATTGTGAGAAACTAAGCTCATTTTCGAGCCTATTCATTTTCATTGCCCAGCCTAGCCTATAGTCGTTTTGCCAAACTTCAGCATCATGAAGTTGTTTTCGGAGCTCAAAAAATTTCTTTGACCAATCCCAATCATACCGTGCTTAATCAAAAGACCATGGCAAGCTCCCTTCCAATAGCTGAATTTTCTCTTTAGCAGCGTTGAGCTTAACTTCAAGGGAGCTGACCTTGGATGTCAAGTCCAAGTCTTCTCACTATCGAGCTTCTATGCTCGTTCCAATTCTTCAATCAAGTATCATTTCTTATTGAGGAAATTCATAAGTTCCTTCTTATGCACCTGATGAAGATGGGTGATCTCAATTGTCACCTCTGAACAGTCCTTCCTCAACTTCTAAAGCTCATTTTCTATTTTCCTTAACTTCTTCAAATAATGGACCTCTTTTTTCAAATTTTTGACCATTGATTCCAAAGGAATGCCTCAAGGTAGGGGATCACCCTTGGTTGAAGATGGTGGGTCATGACTCTGATTGCCAAAAAAAATTCTAAATAATAAATAATGCAAGTGTAAAGAAAGAAGATCTACTTTCATTATTCAAAATATTGCATGTACATCAAAAAGAAAGAAGAAAAAATATAACTATTCAAGAGTCTTAACCTCGGGAGATACAACAACAGATGAGGTCGAAGAATTCCCTACAACCTTAGGCTCCAGTGCAGGTTCGGGCACCTTGGTAGCAAGTTTGGAGGGCTTGGGAGCAACTTCAGCAGGAGAAGGGTCGACTGCGGCAACGGATGGTCCTACCTCTTCATCAAGAACTTTCTCATCCAGAAAGCTGAGATCAAGCTCAAAAAATTTGTGAGCCACTCTATCTTCACAGAGTTCGAACCCTTTAATGAAGGCCTACTGGCTAAACTCGACATTTAGGTTCCTCATTTGAGAGAAAATCTTGAACTCTTCTACTGCCTGAATCTTGTCTTCCAAAATCTAGCTTGAAATTTGATCCTTCAGCTCAGCAACCTTGACCTCGGCCTTCTTCCTTCTCTCCTCCTCCAAGGCTAGAGTGGTCTTTAGCCCTGTAGAAGCGAGCTCCTCCTTCCTGAGCACCTCCTAGAAACCTCTGACTTCAACCACCTTCTCCTTTGTGAGGCGGTTGACCTCGATAGCTTTCTCTTCCTGATTATAGGCAACTTCAGCCTAAAGGTCCACCTAAACCTTTAAGGCTTCTGCCCTCAGAAGATGCACCATTCTGATATGGGCAACTATTTGGTGATCCAACTAAAATGATCGAATAATGTAAGGCATACCAAAAAAAAAATAGAGAGAGAAAAGAGAAATCAATAATGCAATTACCTCGAGGAAGGTTCCAAAAGAATTCCAAATGAGTTGTGTGTGATCAAGGTCGACCATTCGGTCTACCACCTCGGCATGGCAAACTTGTTAGTTAGGTTCTGGACGATCTCCGATTTGCTAAAGGAGTCTTCTCCCAGATCATCGCTGTCGTCGTTGGACTTATCAGGATGAGTCTTGTGAAACATCTTCTTGACGACCTTCTTCTTTTTCTTCTCCCCTCCTTTCTCTCTTTCGACGAGAGGCTGCGAAGCTTGATCTTCGACTGGAGGGCTTGAGGATGTTGGAGGCATAGAGCCCCATTCAACAGCACCAACCTCAGCGACAGGGATAACTTTTGTGCCTTCGACACTTCGGAGGCAATGATGGTAGCAGTGGGGGTCGCGAAGCTTAGAGCATCGACGCTTGCCCTCTTTGAGCTTTTGTTCGATGCCTTTCCTTTCCTGTTCCAGGCATGAAGCCCCTTGGTGAGCATTTCAACCACTTTGGTATCCATCTCTGCGATAAAGAAAAAATTACAATCAACAACATATGCATATGAAATCTTATAAAAGTTTACGAAATAGAAAAGTATACCCGCAAGGTTGAGAGGACTCAAGCCCACGTTGAACAGAGTATGTTCTTTTAGAAGTTTAAGAAGAAGAGGAGCTTGGTAAGTTTTAAGCTTATTGGTAGAATCAAGATCATTCCTATCTAAGCTGGGAGCTTGGTGGATAGACTCTCTAAGAAGACCCCAAGGAGGAAGCCCTAACATCAAAGTTGGACAATACATGAAGAAGAACTTCTCCTTCCATCTTTTAGTAACCCCTTCTTGCCTAACTAGGGCAAGAAGTACCACCAATCCTTCACAGAAGGATGGTGTTTGAAGGTATAGTAGTTTCTGAAAAGAGAAATAGTCGGGCAAACTTTGGCCAAGTGGCAAAGAGAGAGGAATCCGATCATAAACTTAAAAGAGTTTGGCACTATGGAAGCTAAGAAGATGTTCAAAAAATGAAAAAGCGCAACTACAAAAGGTGGAAGAAAAAATCTCAGTCTGGCCCGAAGAGCTTCCAGGTACAGATAAAATGTTAGATATATGTGCCCTAGAAGCCAGAATTGGCTGACACTTGTAATACACTTCTAGGGGCAAAATTATAATTTTGACTATAATTAATGAAATGGGTTATTTTCTATCACATATGTGTATTTAGTGTCTGTGATACATCCTTTGAGTTAATGGTAATGATAATTCATATTTTCAAGAGTTGAAAATTTAAGACATGAATAATCATTATTAACTCATAAACAGCTCCCGACCATAGGATCATCACGAGGATGGTGATTGATCTGGAAGGTTGGTGTACGATCGCTTCTCTTTAGTAGATGAGTCTTGAGTCTACGGTGTGGAGACACCGGAGCGAGAGTACAGGTACTCGTTAGAGAACGAGGGCACTGAGCGTGACCACCTCGAGTAGTCATTAGGAAGTCTACCTTCTCGTCAATGACTGACTCGATGCTGCAGTAGTGTGTCTGGTTCTTTGACCTGAGATGCATCGGCAGTTCACCTTGAGGGTGTTATAGTTTGACTACACCATTACTCGGTCTCCTAGCCATATGGAACCCTGAGGTGTATGTTGGCTATAGCATGTTCATTGTAGGAACTGGATTGCATCAAGATGGGATCTATCTACCTCGGTGGTAGAGGAGCAGCCCTATGATGATCATGAGAATCAAGTCCAGAAATCCATGGCCATGGTAGAGTGAAATAATAGAAAGAGTTTCTATTTAGATTTTCACATTGGACTCGAATCGAATGATTACATCATATGACAGAGACTAGGGTTTGACGAGTTCACCTTAACCCTAATCTGATCGGGGCTCAAGATAGAAGAACTTGAATCACACAGGTAGCTGCACCAAGAGGTTCGCATTCAGCTCTGATGGGTTGCCACCATATACTGCTAGGTGTCACTGGTGGATTTTGGGAGCAATTAGAATGATTTAGATGATCGATCATTCTAGCTGTTCGAATCAGAAGAGTTCTGATCCATCGAAAGGAGTTTCGATGATGTCTATGATAGAGATCATGACATATCCCATTACCATACAGAACTGAACCTAACTGGGTCACACAAACAAGGGTTTGAATCTGGTGATCATCAATTGAACTGATCTAGTTCAATTGATCTGAATGAGATTCAATTAGGTTCAAGGAAATCGTGCTAGCACTCGATTGAACCTAACGTTCTTCTTTTACTATCATAAATAAGTTGTCCTGACTGAGCCAAAGGAGTTTGTGCTCAATCAGAGGCCTTCATATGGTCTGACTGGAGGTTGTCCAAGTCAGAATAGGTTGTCTTATTTGTAAGACATTACCTGCCATTTTTGGTCACCTGCCATTTCTTGTTCTTTGACTTTGGTCAAAAGTCTACCTTTGACTGGTCAAACGTTGACCATTGACCCTTTGACTTTTGACCACATGTCATGCACCTATTGGAGAGCTGGTGGGGGCCTGTCCCCCTGCCAGAACCTGGCAAGGAGAAGGGCGCACGCCAAGGGTGGCGTGAGCCCAAGTAGGAGGCGCCTAGGAGTCCTTGTTGGACAAGGACTCCACCTCCCTTTTGGATTCCAATTCAGAGTTCTACTAAGAATCCAGTTTGACTGGTCTTAGGCGCCCTCTAAGGAGGAATCCAGGGGTCTCTATTTCCAACCAATCAGATTTAGATCTGATTTCACAAAGGGTTGTGATTGGTTGAGAGGAAGAGGAGTTGGATCACAAGAGGTCTATAAATAAGACCCTGCGCCCAACCCTAATTCTGAATGAGAAATTTCCCACGCCCCAAGGCTGCCTCTCCCCTCCTTCTCCATGCCATAGTCTCTTCTCCCCTTGCTCTCCACGTCCAAAAGGTGTTTTGGATTTAGGTTGGTGCGATTCAGATCAAGGAAAGGCGATCAAAAGCAAGAAGGCTGCGCTGCTGCAAAAGGACGACTGCAGATCTTCAAAAGAGTTTTGAAGATCCTCCAGATCAGATCCAGATCTGATTTTTGGAGGTGTGATAGAGAAGAAGAGGATCTCCAGATCCAACCCGAGTGGATACCGGTAGAGGCCAGGCGCTTGCGTGGCTAAGATCCAGAACCTTCCGCTGCAATCAGGATCATCTACAGGGTAATAGGATTACCCAAATCAGGTAAATTAAATTTGATTTAATTTATCTTATTTTATTTTATTTATTAAAATAATAAGAATCAGATCTGAAACATATCAAGATCTGATTGAGATCAAGAGAAAATTTTTGAAATATATCTCTTGATCTAATCAGATCTGGAACGAACCTGGACCGGGAAATCAGGATTTCCCTTCAACTGGTATCAGAGCCATGGTTCTAAAATTGTTTAGATCTGATTTTAATTTTATTTTAATTAAAAATAAGTGATTTCAGATGTCACATGAGATGTGATCAGATCTGAAATCAGAAAAATTAAAATTAAATGATTTGGATCTAAGAACATGAAGATATGCATGACTAGTTCTAGAATAGAATAGTTCTATAGAATAGTTTTGCATGTCTTTGATTTAATCTGATTAAATCATATTTTAGATCTTCTTATTTACTATTTTTTGATATTATAAGTGTTATAATAACATCTGATAAACAGCAAATAAAAATTATTTAATTTTAAATATCATATGAGATATGATTAGATGCATGACTAGACTAGTTGTAGAATAGTTCTACATAATTGTCTAGATTAGAATTTATTTTGATTAGATCAATTTAAATCTAATTTTTTAGATTATTATGTGATAATTTAGATCTGAAAACATGCATGATTTGATACATGAGATGTATGCAAAATATGCCATGATTAGATCTAAATTTGTATATGAGATATATGATATAGATCTATAACTGTTTTGTAGTATTTACATGTTCCTGATTAAGGCGTTCCTCTTGGCCGTCCGGTCATAAGAACGAAGAAGGGTTTAAAGGCCCTCTCTCTTCCCATTCGATGGGGTGTTCTTATGACGTGTAGGGGTGCTGCGTGTTCGTCCTTAATCAGAAACCCAAAACTTACTTTCTGCAAAACCCTAGATCCTGAAACCCTAGGATTTATTGTGCATATTTTGTTTATGAACCCAACTTAATTAAGAATTAAGTTTATGGAATATTAATTAGGTCTAAAATTGAGAATTTCAGATCTAAGACATATTCATAATACTGGGTTCGGGCTTGGGTAGCTCAATTAGGTCTAAGCGGTTGATCAAACCGAATCAAGAGTTGGTTAGATGGGATCAACAATGCTTAAATTGACCAGCCTAATAGGATTAAGTCTGGGTCAAGATCGAGTCACGATCAAGCAAGACCTAATTAGGCTCAGAGGTTAGAGTCTGGATTGTAGGCTAACCCAATTGGTTCTGACTCAACAATTTGGTGTCTAAGGTAAGTTTGGCACAGACGACCGACTGGTTTTTAATTGGAAGCTACTCGACCTGAATGCGTTCTTGTGCGAGTTAACGGCATATTCCTTCCACCGGTCTCACTTACCTGGCCATATCTGTTGACACAGTTCTGATCTGAGGTGGTCAATAATCCGAGCTAACCCATGCCACTAGGTTAGTCATAATTGTTATGACTAAGCCAAGTCTAGTTTAATGAGACCTGAATCAATTCTCCCTAAGAAAAGATTAAGTCTGAGGTCTTCCACCATTGTAGACGTGCGGGCCCTTCCCGGGGTTGATTGTTCTCGGCTGGATACAGTGGCTCAGTTGCACCGGGAAGACGCAACCATGTCTATTAGGCATTGGATGCTATGGGCTGGAGGATGAGTTGGGCTCAATATTTCGGATACGGTGAGAGACCCAATTAGGAACCCAGTCTATGCAAATGGTGGGTCTGACTTAACTAAGGAGTGGATCAATATTCCGGATACGGTGAGATTCATGAATTAGAGACCAAGTTTGGGTGCACCATGATTAGAGAATCATTGAACAAGAGTTGTTCACTCATTGGCTAACCCATCACCAATAACTGTTAGGTGAGGTGATGAGTCAGTTGGTGAGACCGCACCACCCACTAGAAATCATCAATCGCGGAGATTTTCGCATCTCTACAGAGGGAGTGTAGGGATCCGAGAAAATAGTGGGAGCTAATTTGTTTAAAAATAAAATCCCTAAACAAATTGGTCAAGTCAAAATTACAGTATCTAACTAGAATCTTTGACTCTCTACAGGAAAATGTCTGCGTCCAACCCACTGGCACGTATCCTAGACACACATAGACTGACTGGACCCAATTATAAAGATTGGCTCAGGAACTACAAAATTGTTTTGGGTTCAGAGAAGTTAACACATGTTTTGGACCAGGACCCTCCCACCTTACCAGCTCGTCCATCCACTGAACAGAGAGCGTCTCTGGAAAAATGGATTGACGAAGATAATAAGGCCAGATACTACATGTTGGGCTCGATGTCTGATGAGCTCCAGCGCCAACATGAAGATATCGGGACTGCTCGCCAAATGTTGGCTCACCTGCAGGAGATGTTTGGTGAACAGAGTCGCGCAGCCAAATATCAAGTCACGAAATGACTTTTTAAGGCTAAGATGCGTGATGGGCAGTCAGTCCAAGATCACTGTCTGACAATGATCAAGGACATGGAAGAGCTTGAGAAGCTCGGTGTGAAGTTGGACTTGGATCTGCAGAACGATATTATTCTGCAATCCTTGACTGATGCATATGGGCAATTCATCATGAATTACCACATGCATAAACTTCAAAATTCCTTGGCCGAGTTGATGAATATGCTGGTTACCGCTGAGCTTTCTATGAAAGGTTCTAAAGGCTCAGTTCTTGCTATGGAACGGACTTCTTCCAAAAGAAAGTCTTATGGAAAGAAAAAGAAGTCTGTGAAAAAGCAAAAGGTAGAAGGATCAAAGAAGAAGAAGGCAGAACCGAAGAAGAAGGTCGATGGCAAAGGAAAGTGTTTCCATTGCAACAGCGACGGCCATTGGAAGCGGAACTGCCCTACTTACCTGGCCACCCTGAAGAACAAGAAGGAAGGTCCTTCTGGAGGTATGCTCGTTATTGAGTCTAACCTTACGGTTTCTTCTGCATCCAGTTGGGTGCTTGACTCTGGTTCTAGTGCTCATCTGTGCACTTCTATGCAGGGTCTTGAGGATAGCAGGAGGCTGAGGGATGGAGACATGATCCTACGCGTCGGTAATGGAGCAAGAGTTGCTGCAGTAGCCGTGGGAACATACCCTCTTGCGATTACCATCTGGTTTAGACTTAGTTTTAAAAGACTGTTATTATGTGCCTGCAGCTAGCAGGAATTTGATTTCTGTTTCATGCTTAGCACAAGAAGGTTATGTGATCACCTTCTTTAAGGACCATTGTAACATTCTTTATGAAAGAAATAAAATTGCAAATGGTTTCCTTATTAATGGTCTTTATCAGTTGCATATTGATGTACCTGTTTTAACTATCGAGCAAAACGTGAATGCCAAACGACCTAGGGATAGTCCAAACGACAGATATCTATGGCACCTGAGATTAGGTCATATAGCAGAAGATAGGATTAACAAATTGGAGAAAAATGGGCTATTGAGTCCATTGACTTTTGAGTCATATCCAACTTGTGAATCTTGTCTTCAAGGCAAAATGACTAAACTCCCTTTTGTTGGACATGGGGAGAGGGCCACAGATCTCCTTGCCCTAGTACATACTGATGTGTGCGGCCCATTTCGATGTGCCGGCTAGAGGCAATTTTGTCTACTTCATTACCTTTACCGATGATCTGTCTAGGTATGGGTATGTGTATCTTATGAGACACAAGTCTGAAGCCTTTTGAAAAGTTCAAAGAATTCAGACATGAAGTAGAAAAACAAACTGGAAAACCCATTAAGGTTCTTCGATCAGATCGAGGAGGTGAATACCTTAGCCGGGAATTCCTAGACTATCTTAAGGAAAATGGCATAGTCTCTCAATGGACTCCACCAGGAACACCTCAACTCAACGGGGTTTCAGAACGGAGAAATCGGACTCTATTGGATATGGTTCGATCCATGATGAGCTTCACAGACCTCCCTGATTTTCTTTGGGGACATTCATTATTAACTTCAATCTATTTACTGAATAGGGTTCCCTCTAAAACCGTTCCTACCACACCGTATGAGATATGGCACGGTAAGAAACCAAGTCTGAGTCATCTCAGAATTTGGGGTTGTCCGGCTCATGTCAAAAGACAACAAGCGGACAAGTTAGAGTTTAGGTCCTTTAGAGCTCGATTCATAGGATATCCTAAAGAGTCATTAGGATACTATTTCTACATTCCAGAAGACCACAATGTGATTGTGAGTCGACATGCCATATTTCTTGAAAAATAGTTTATTCAAGATAGTGGCATTGGAAAGCAGATTAAGCTTGATGAGAAAGTCTCACAAGCAGAACGAGCTAAGGACCAAGTGGAACCAAATCAGGTTGAGCCAATAAGAACACTACCTCCTCCACCTCGTAGATCGGAAAGAGTTTCCCGTCCCCCTGAAAGATACTTAGGTATTATTTCAGAGGACGTAGAGGAAATGTTCCTCATAGGTAATGGTGCTCATGGTGATGATCCCAAAACCTACAACGAGGCGATATCAGATATCGACTCCGAGAAATGGCTTGAGGCAATGAAGTCAGAAGATTCGACTCGATGCACTCAAACCAAGTCTGGACCTTGGTAGATCCACCAGAAGGTATAGTACCTATTGGGTGTAAATGGATCTTCAAGAGAAAGATTGGTGCAGATGGGAATGTGGAGACATTCAAGGCTAGACTGGTGGCAAAAGGTTATAGTCAACGCGAAGGCATTGACTATCAGGATACCTTTTCCCCGGTAGCTATGCTAAAATCCATCCGCACATTGCTTGCTGTTGCAGCCTATTTCGATTATGAAATATGGCAAATGGACGTGAAAACGGCATTCCTAAATGGATATCTTGAGGAAGATATCTATATGGAACAGCCGCTAGGTTTCACATCCAGTGATACTGATCACAAGGTTTGCAAGCTGCAAAGGTCCATATATGGACTTAAGCAAGCATCTCGGAGCTGGAACACTCGTTTCAATGATGTGATCAAAAAGTTTGGTTTCATCAAAAATGAAGAGGAACCATGTGTTTTCAAAAGGGTCAGTGGGAGCGCTGTTGTCTTCCTCGTATTGTACGTGGATGACATCCTCCTTATTGGGAATGATATTCCCATGTTGACATCAGTCAAGATGTGGTTGTCCAAGGAATTCTCCATGAAAGACCTAGGTGAAGCATCCTTTATTCTAGGAATTAAGGTCTATAGGGATAGACCGAATAGGATGCTAGGACTTTCACAGAAGATGTACATAGAGGAAGTACTAAAGAGGTTTAGTATGGAAAACTCTAAGAGGGGATTAATACCCTTCAGACATGGTATTCATCTTTCCAAGAAGATGTGCCCCAGCACACCTGAGGAAATAGAACGCATGAGCAAGATCCCTTATGCTTCTGCAATAGGGAGCCTCATGTATGCCATGCTATGTACACGACCTGATATAGCCCATGCTGTGAGTGTCACAAGCAGATATCAGTCAAATCCAGGTGAAGAACACTGGACTTCTGTGAAATGTATCCTTAAGTACTTGAGAAGAACTAAGGATATTATGTTGGTCTTTGGTAACGGAGAACTCCTGGTCCAGGGATACACAGACTCGGACTTCATGTCCGATATAGATGATCGAAAGTCGACATCTGGCAGACTGTTTGTGCTGGAAGAGTTCCAAGCAAACGGTGATACCATCTCATCCGCGATTACCTTGAGAAAGGTTACGTTGAGGTCAAGAGAGTCAACTCCACAGATAATGTGGCAGACCCACTTACAAAGCCGTTGGGCCAGCAGAAGATCGAAGCCCACCTTGAGAAGATGGGACTTAGACTTGTAGCCAATTGGCTTTAGGACAAGTGGGAGATTGTTAGATATATGTGCCCTAGAAGCCAGAATTGGCTGACACTTGTAATACACTTCTAGGGGCAAAATTATAATTTTGACTATAATTAATGAAATGGGTTATTTTCTATCACATATGTGTATTTAGTGTCTGTGATACATCCTTTGAGTTAATGGTAATGATAATTCATATTTTCAAGAGTTGAAAATTTAAGACATGAATAATCATTATTAACTCATAAACAGCTCCCGACCATAGGATCATCACGAGGATGGTGATTGATCCGGAAGGTTGGTGTACGATCGCTTCTCTTTAGTAGATGAGTCTTGAGTCTACGGTGTGGAGACACCGGAGCGAGAGTACAGGTACTCGTTAGAGAACGAGGGCACTGAGCGTGACCACCTCGAGTAGTCATTAGGAAGTCTACCTTCTCGTCAATGACTGACTCGATGCTGCAGTAGTGTGTCTGGTTCTTTGACCTGAGATGCATCGGCAGTTCACCTTGAGGGTGTTATAGTTTGACTACACCATTACTCGGTCTCCTAGCCATATGGAACCCTGAGGTGTATGTTGGCTATAGCATGTTCATTGTAGGAACTGGATTGCATCAAGATGGGATCTATCTACCTCGGTGGTAGAGGAGTAGCCCTATGATGATCATGAGAATCAAGTCCAGAAATCCATGGCCATGGTGGCAGAGTGAAATAATAGAAAGAGTTTCTATTTAGATTTTCACATTGGACTCGAATCGAATGATTACATCATATGACAGAGACTAGGGTTTGACGAGTTCACCTTAACCCTAATCTGATCGGGGCTCAAGATAGAAGAACTTGAATCACACAGGTAGCTGCACCAAGAGGTTCGCATTCAGCTCTGATGGGTTGCCACCATATACTGCTAGGTGTCACTGGTGGATTTTGGGAGCAATTAGAATGATTTAGATGATCGATCATTCTAGCTGTTCGAATCAGAAGAGTTCTGATCCATCGAAAGGAGTTTCGATGATGTCTATGATAGAGATCATGACATATCCCATTACCATACAGAACTGAACCTAACTGGGTCACACAAACAAGGGTTTGAATCTGGTGATCATCAATTGAACTGATCTAGTTCAATTGATCTGAATGAGATTCAATTAGGTTCAAGGAAATCGTGCTAGCACTCGATTGAACCTAACGTTCTTCTTTTACTATCATAAATAAGTTGTCCTGACTGAGCCAAAGGAGTTTGTGCTCAATCAGAGGCCTTCATATGGTCTGACTGGAGGTTGTCCAAGTCAGAATAGGTTGTCTTATTTGTAAGACATTACCTGCCATTTTTGGTCACCTGCCATTTCTTGTTCTTTGACTTTGGTCAAAAGTCTACCTTTGACTGGTCAAACGTTGACCATTGACCCTTTGACTTTTGACCACATGTCATGCACCTATTGGAGAGCTGGTGGGGGCCTGTCCCCCTGCCAGAACCTGGCAAGGAGAAGGGCGCACGCCAAGGGTGGCGTGAGCCCAAGTAGGAGGCGCCTAGGAGTCCTTGTTGGACAAGGACTCCACCTCCCTTTTGGATTCCAATCAGAGTTCTACTAAGAATCCAGTTTGACTGGTCTTAGGCGCCCTCTAAGGAGGAATCCAGGGGTCTCTATTCCAACCAATCAGATTTAGATCTGATTTCACAAAGGGTTGTGATTGGTTGAGAGGAAGAGGAGTTGGATCACAAGAGGTCTATAAATAAGACCCTGCGCCCAACCCTAATTCTAATTGAATGAGATTTCCCACGCCCCAAGGCTGCCTCTCCCCTCCTTCTCCATGCCATAGTCTCTTCTCCCCTTGCTCTCCACGTCCAAAAGGTGTTTTGGATTTAGTTTGGTGCGATTCAGATCAAGGAAAGGCGATCAAAAGCAAGAAGGCTGCGCTGCTGCAAAAGGACGACTGCAGATCTTCAAAAGAGTTTTGAAGATCCTCCAGATCAGATCCAGATCTGATTTTTGGAGGTGTGATAAAGAAGAAGAGGTTCTCCAGATCCAACCCGAGTGGATAACGGTAGAGGCCAGGCGCTTGCGTGGCTAAGATCCAGAACCTTCCGCTGCAATCAGGATCATCTACAGGGTAATAGGATTACCCAAATCAGGTAAATTGAATTTGATTTAATTTATCTTGTTTTATTTTATTTATTAAAATAATAAGAATCAGATCTGAAACATATCAAGATCTGATTGAGATCAAGAGAAAATTTTTGAAATATATCTCTTGATCTAATCAGATCTGGACGAACCTGGACCGAAAAATCAGGATTTCCCTTCATAAAATTGGTCGGGCAGGGGAGAACAAGGTCGATCAATCAGGCCAGGGAGTTCTAGTTTGTATTCTGGAGGGACTCCATATTGTATCCTAATCAATAAAAGGTCGTCTAGGGTCAAGGTATAGGGGATTGTACCTAGCATAAAGGTCAGATGGGGCATACTTCTAAGTTTAGTCTTGTCTGTGGGATTAGGGTTTTGGAAAGTCGAACTGGACGAACTCTAAGAACCAACAGATTGAGAAGTTTTTGAAAACATTCGGATCAAATGAACACCAAAAATTTTTTGAGAAATCCTTAAAAATTCAAGAAAATAAGGCATGAAACCTTCTTGAAGAAACTAAAGGGACAAGATGCAAAAGACACCGAAATAATCAAAGAAAAGATTGTGAAACTAACCTAGATTGATAGAGAAGGGCAATGAGATGATTCGATGGAAATCGAGTAGGAAAGCACCCACGGTGGAAGAAATAGAGGAAGAAATCTGAGAACTTTCGAGCAGGACAAAGGATACCAGCAGAAGAAAGAGAAGACCACAAGGAGAAGTGAGGCCCCGAGAGAAGAAGGCGCACTTAAATATCCTATAGAGCTCAAGTTGGCTATGATGGCAGGTTTTCTCCGACTGATCTTCGATTGACATGTGTTCCACTCATCATGGCAAACGATCGATGGCTGATATAACCCTAATTGCACCATACCTAGGGTAGAGCTTTGGTGGAAGTTTCAAAAAACTATCTTTTTGGACCACTTCATATTTAAGAAGCTACAGCACCAATACAATAAATGCCAAAACTCTCTATCCAATGAGTACAGAATTCAGAAAAGAACTTCGGTAGTCATCTTTTTTGTACTCCTTTTCCTCGAATTTCGAACTCAAGAGTAGGAGGACTATTGTTGTGGTTAAACTCGCTCCTATTGAAGTTAGGCTTAGCATCTTGTCTCAAGATGATCCCAAGAGGGCCATCCTCCAATCGACTCGCTGATCTTCTCGACTACATGACTAGTTTCACTCAGACAACTCCAGCAGGATTCTTTTGGGATTCCTTCAAACCAGACTCCTCCAGTCGAACTCCTTCAAGCTGGACTCCTCCAGCAGAACTTTTTTTGGACTCCTCCAGTCAAACTCCTTCAAGTCGGACTCCTCCAGCAGAACACCTTCCGAACTCCTCCAGTCAAACTCCTTCTAGACTCCTCTAGTCGAACTCCTTTCGAACTCCTTCCAGTTGTCCAAAGGGCTTCTTCTAGTCAGACTACTCTCTGTCACTAGAAGGACCTCGGCATCAATCCTTAATATAGCAAACATCAGTCGGTGCATAGGCGACCTTAGAGCCACCCGAACCTCTCTTGAACTACTATGACGTGAAGTTCTTCACTACCTATGGCTATCCCATTCGAGCTTCAACTATTAAATTCTAATAGATTGGCATGTCACGATAATGGATACTACCCCCCGTAAGAAACTCCATGTGGTCCAAATGGCCCACTACCTAGCAGTTATGGCTGTCACCATCAGTTTGTTATAGGCTCAGCCTATATAAGGGATCTTCCATATATGTTTTCTCTCTAAGCTTTAAAATTCTACTAAAAAATCTTTCTACGTATTCCATTTCTGTTGCCCAGGAGAGCTGACTTGATTATCGGAGGATCCTATTGGAGCCACCACTTTCAACTTTGGATAGGACTTTATTTTGTAGGTCACCAACGGTGACCTTATCTTCTCTGGCTCTAGCTCCGTTCCAGCGTCAACCAGATCCTGCACCAACATACGTCATGCTGGAGGTTATTGGTACCTACTCTTTTCAAATCTATGATATCACTCTACCCCAAGAAGATGATCACACTTTTCCAACATATACGAAGCCAGAAGAAGATGATTCTACTTTCAAACTGATAGAAAACTTTGACATGGAAGAATAAACAACTACTAATTATTTTGATGTTTGGCGAATGGCTAATGTTTTGAAAAAGCAAAAATGTTGGATAGACGGAAGAATATGGGCAACAATAGGATTATCCATAATCATTTTTGAAAGAAGAAAAGAAACTTGGGATATTTTGCTAAATCCAGAAAGCTATCTTGAGAAGACAAAATATGAGCTACTATATCCTAAAATTCATGGATTCTGAAGCATTTAAAATCTGCAGACTTCATTTTATTTGAAATCTATGGACTTCAAACCAAATGAAGTCTGATTACCCCCTTCTCATCTATAAAAGGGGAGGTGGAGCTTCTGAGAAAGGCATCGGCTAAGAGCATCACATAGGCCATGAGAGCGACTCTCCAACTACCTGAGAGATCCTTTAAGAGAGTCTAGCCGAGGGAGAGAAATAAACTTCTAGTCTATTCTCTTTTACTCTCATCTATCCTCCATCCCTTCATTCTTTCTCTTCCACCTTCTACTTCATCTCATCTCCACTCCATCTCATCTCCAGTCCATCCCTTCTCTCTTCCACCTTCCACTCCATCCTCCATCTCTATTTCTACCCTGTACATAGGTGTGAAAGAGTGCTAGTATGTTAGTTTATCAGTATGCCAGTTTGTATTTGTTCATCAATGTGCTAAGTTTGTTTGTGTGCTTTGTTCAAATGTGCTATAATATATCAATCTCTTGTAAAGAGACTATGTAAGTTTGCTACTTTCATTTCTGTAAAGTAATTTCCTTTTATGCTTCTTTCTTTCTATTATTTTATTTCTTTATCATCCTTGCATTCTGCATTTCAAGAATCCAAAATCATGGATTTCATCGATCTAAAACACGGATTAGCATTCACTACTGTGATAGTTATTGTAAGAAACTTACTTTAACAGTCGTGGTATCAACCAAGGTAAAAAGCCAAGGTTGTTACTGTAGCTTCATTGTAACAGTTATTATAGCATGAAAGAAAAATCCTCCAATCATGTATTACTGTAGCTCTACTGTAACAGTTACTATTCCATGAAAGAAAAACCACCCAATCATGAAGGGGCTATCTTGAAATATGAGTTAGCTCTTTCTAATGCTTTTCTTAAATTAATGCTTATATTATATTATTACCTAATCTAATGCTTTGTCTTTTTCTTATTTATTTACAATCAACTTTTAACTAACTTGGTTTTGTTTATCTCTTATTATGTGTTTGGTTTATCCTTTGTTATGAGTTTGCTTATCTGTTTGCTTTATCTAATAAAAAATTAAAAAATCTAGACATTATCCAAAGTCATCCTAGGCATGAGCTATCTAGTATAAGGTTAAGCGAGCATAAACATATATCTCTAGCTCTCTGAACGAGATCGATATCTAAGCGGGTGAGATACTATCCCTGTCCCTGATTGATATTATAGCTTTATTTATCAGCAAAGCGTTGGGATCGATCATCTTCTTTTGCTGTTGGCAAAGGCTTCTTTTGCTTTATGGCATGATCTCTGATAAAATCTTGCCTTTTTAGCTTGATTTTGGTCTTTAGAGATTTTTGATCATTATTTTCTTTTTAAGAGTAAGATCTACCTGCAAAGAAAAGTTTTCTACCATTAATTTGGTAGAGTAGTAAGAATATTTTTCTTTCCTTTTTTTTGTTTATATGTCTCCTCCTTCTGAATTAAAATGGTTGAATTCAAGGAAATGTGGACTTTCTTCAAAGAGATGAATGAATTCAGGTAGTTCTTCATATTGATAGTCTTCAGTGTCTGAGTACTCCAAGATATTTTCATAGTTTGAAGAACTTGTTCCAAGTGGCTGGAGACTTCCTTTATAGATGCTTCCTCTGGGATATAGTAGCTCATATTTTATCTTTTCAGGATAACTTTCTGGATTTAGCAAGATATCCCAAGTTCCTTCTTTTCTTTCAAAGATGATTATGGGTAAACTTGTTGTTGCCCATATTCTTCCGTCTATCCAACATTTTTATTTTTTCAAAATATTAGCCATTCGCCAAACATCAAAATAATTAGTAGTTGTATATTCTTCCATGTTGAAGTTTTCTATCAGCTTGAAAGTAGAATCATCTTCTTCTGGCTTCGCATATGTTGGAAAAGTGTGATCATCTTCTTGGGGCAGAGTGATATGATAGATTTGAAAGGATAGGTTACAGCCCTTATTTTTTTTTCTTTAATTCTGCTATAAATTCTTATTTCTAACTATCTCCAATAATCTCCAACATGATGTAGAATGGTAGAGACTACATCTGGAAACATATCAATGGAGTGAATATAGTTGATTGTAGCTATTCTGACCAGTCCTGTGTAGAGAGCTCTTATCTGCAACTCATTTCCATATCTATTGATATTGGGTATTGAGAGTTTTGGCCAATAGCACCATTCGATCATAATGTAGTTGCAAAGTTCTTGGAGCAATTGCTTGACTTCATAAGGTTGGGTTACCTTCTAAAGAATAATATCTTGGAGTTCTAGGTTTAGAACTTCTTGAGCCTTTTTCCAGTTGTCAAGTCTTTTTAACTTGACCATTGTTGGCATCTCTATTAGCCCACAAAGGTTATAAAGAGTAATTAGTTCTAGAATAAATTTTATTAATTTTTCTCCAATTGATTTAACTTTTTCTTTAATTGCTTTTAAAGTTTTTTCTTGTTTAGATATTTATTCTGTTAATACATTCATGGCTTCCCTAAATTCTTTCTTTTGATTTAAGATATGAGTTTGCCATATCTCATTGATTAGAGTATAGCTTTCAAGAGAGAGTCTAGGGTTAAAGAAAGGAGGAGCAATCTATTTTTCTAAGATTTCGAGTATTTTACATTTATCTTGATTTGCTTTAGGTAGCCTTTTTTTTTGGGTCTTGACAGTCTTTTGAATATTCTTTGGAGTTGATCTCCTATCAAAAGATAGTGAAGTTAGTTTTTTGGATAATATACTATTTTTATAGGATTTTTTTACCTCATAAGAAGATAGTTCTTGAAGTCCTGTGGTAAGATCTTTTTTATTTTGATTAGAACAACTAGGCTTATTAGTTAGAGATGTTTCAATTAATTTCCAAAGGGTAATCCAATCAGAAGGAATATTTAATAGACATCTCATTGTAGTTTGAATGTTTTCTTTTATTTGCTTGAGAGTATTTTTTTTTGGGTCATATATTTTGTCAGAGCCTTAAGTGTTATGTAAAGGGTTTTCTCCTGATTGAAAACATGAAACTCCCAAATCTTTTTTACTAAGAAATAACTTTCTAAGGAGAGACTTGAATTGAAGTAGGAAGGATATTTTTGCTTGGGGTAGAACATAACATTTCTATTAAAGATATAAGAATGTGGAATCACTTTTGACCTTAGAGCTATACTTAGTGTTTTATTGAATAAGTTGATTGGTGATAATATCTTTTCATCTCTTAGGTAGAATTTTCTAGGTTTAAATATTAAAGTTATATAAAGATTTTTTTGAGAATGCATTTTAGTAAGGCTTTTATAGAGATTTGCAATAAGACCAATATATTCCAATAATTTTTGAAATTGTTCTTTATTTAAAAGATCCTTGGCTATATTTAAGACCTGGTTGATAGGAAGAATTTGATCTTTTTCTACCAAAATATTTACTTGAAGTGGTTTTATTTTCTTTTCAGGCATAAAAGTTTGTCTCTGACTATCCTTCCAAAAAGGAATTGTAGGCACTTCCAATGTTGTTTACAATTCAGATATATTATAGAAAAATGAGAATAAGGTAGAAAGATTTGAGTTATCTCACAACTAAGAATCCAACACACCTTAGAATAATAATAGGCCCCTTTAATTTTTTCTATTATCTTTGGCCTACATGGGGTCTGATATTTTAACCATCATAATAATTCCTCTAAGGCCTTATAATCGCCTGCAGATCTAAAATTTTTCTTTCTTCTTCTAGTTTTTGGCAAATCTTTCCTTAGTTTAGAAATATTAGTTGTTTTAAGGGATATTTCATTAATAGAGTATTCTCTATACTCAATAGCTTGTTTCAGCTGATTGAGGAAAGATTCTTTTGGTTTAGAATAGAAATTAAGTATTACCATTTCACCATTTATTTGGGTAGAAATTCCATTCTGAGTGATAGTAAAAGGTCTAATCAGAGTTAAAAAGGGGTTTCCTAGTATAACTCCTTGTCTGAGATTTCTAACCATTAGAAGTGAGGTTAAAATATAAGTTTTTTCCATAGAAACCTAGACCTCAGGGATTTTATGGTTAACCCTAAGATTTTCCATTAGCGGTTTGAATCTTATGCGTCGATTTCTCAAAGCATCTAGATGGGATAAATCCTTCTCTAATACAATTGACATTGGCACCAGAGTCTATAAGAGCTGTATATCTGAACTTATATTCTCCTTTAAATTTGAATAGAATTTCGTAGAACCATTTTTGCTTAATATATTTTTCTATTGATCCTATGAAATCATTTGAAGTGTTTTCTTCATTTTCAATCATAAGGGTTTTTCCTCTTGATTGATCTAAAGGTTCTAAGATTTGTTCTAAATCTTGACCTTGTTTTATAGAATTATCTTCCAAGTATTGAACTCTTTGTTTTAAAGAGACAATTTTAGATTTAATTAGGGCTTATTCCCTAAGCAAATCCTCAAGATTGGCTTTTTTACCTTTCTGCTTGGTATCTTTAGGTCTTTGAAATACCTCATCAAGATTATAGAATTTTTTAGGTTTTTGAAGAGTTGGTTTAATCTTTTGTCCTCTGATTAGGGCTAAGAACTTTGGAATTTGAATTTCTTTTTCCTTTGGACTTAGTGAATCATGTTGGGGATAAACCCTACTCCCATCAAAGCCCAGTCTGATGCTTAGCCTGATGTAACTGGTAATTGCAGAAGAGCTTCGATCGTGAATTCTTTCTCTTGGGACCTCTCCAGCAGTCGAGCCCCTTTCGGACCTCTCCAGCAGCCAAGCTCCTTTCGAACCACTCCGACAATCAAGCTTCTTCCGAACCCCTCCAGCAGTCGAGCCCCTTTCGGACCCCTCAAGCAGTCGAGCTCCTTCTGGATCCATCAAGCAGCCAAGCTTCTTCCAAACCCCTCTAGCAGTCAAGCTCCTTCTGGGTCTCTCCAGCAACTGAGCCCCTTCTGGGCCTCCACAGCAGTCGAACTCCTTCGAAACTTTGCCTTCAGCTAGATCCCACCATCAGACAAATTTTTCTTCAAGTCTCTCCTCCTGTGGATCTACATGCAGATTCCTCTAGCAGACCTACTTCCAGATCCCCCCAATGGATCCATGTTCAGACATCTCTGACAGACTTTCTTCATAGACTCCTCCAATCGTAGGACTCCCAAACTCCTCCCAGCCAAACTTTTGATAATCACCTAGAAAGGTCTCCCCTCAAATCTGGCTCCATATATAGCACGAATAAACTCACACATAAACTACCTTAGATGAGTCCGAACTCCTCTGGAATTGATATAACTCAAAGTTTTTCACCAACCAACGTCTACCTCATCTGAACTTCAACTATTAAATCTAAACAGACTGGCAAGTCACGATAATGGACACCACTCTCTACTAGCAAGTCACGATAATGGACACCACTCTCGATTGGCAAGTCACGATAACAGACACCATCCTTCATAACAAATTTTGCATGGTTTGAGAAGCCCACTACCAGATGGTTATGGCTATCACTATCAGTTTGTTATAGGCTCTATCTATAAAACAGACCCTCCAGATATATTTTGTTTAAGCTTTCTTCTTCTTCCCAAGACTCTGCAACTTTTTTGACCAAGCACTCCATTTTTGTTGGTCGAAAGAGTTGACTTAATCATCGGAGGATCTTATCGAAGCTGCCACCCCCGACTCTAGATGAAACTTGATTTGCAGGTCACCGATGGTGACCTCATCTTCTCCGACTTCAGCACTTCTTTGACGACAACCAGATTTTGCACTAATAGAATTGGTGCTAAAAGTAGGGCCAACGTCTCTGCCTTTTGAGGTTCCCTTATTCTTAAAGGAGTGCTCAGTGGAGATCTCTCTTCTTCTCCTCCAAAGTTCTCCTTCTCGAGAAGGCTGCCCCTCAGGAAGGCTTCAACTCGATGATCAATGGCCTCCACGATCAAATCCCATCTAGATCTGCCCACCCCTATTTCATCCTCGGTAACTCAAGCTCCACCTGTAGCAATGGTGGATGCAGAGAGTTCAACTCACTGGTCCAACAAGTTTGCGACCTTACGAAAGTGGTGCAGGCTATGCAGCGGTAGCAGCCTTTGACATCGATTCGATTGGAGTAGACTTCTCCAAAACCCTAGGATCCAGTCTGAGGATGGCCGACTCGAACTAGCTAGTTGATGACCTCTAAAAAGGAGAAGTAGAGGGCTGAGAGCTCCTGCTCTGATCATGACTCTACCCCTAAGGAGACTTTGCCTCCGTTCAGTCAGCAGACCTTGAAGATCAATGATCGAGAAGATCTTTTAAAACTACAAGAGATGAACCAGCAGATTGAAAAACTCCACTATGCTCCCCCCTTCCATGGTAATGATATCTATACCGATCCTTCTTTCTCTCACCACATCATGCAGGAACCTATCCCACCAAACTTCAAGCTCCCTTAATTCAAGAGCTATGATGGGACTACCGATCTGATCAACCATCTGGAGGTCTTTCGGATGATGTTGCTGCTCCATGGTGCACCAGATGCCATTCTCTATCGAGCCTTTCCATCTATCTTGAAGGGAGCAACCAGAAATTGGTACTCAACCCTCAAGCAAAGCACCATCTTCTCTTTCAACCAGATGAGCCATCAGTTTGTGACTCATTTTGCCAATAGCCAATGTCCTAGGCGAGGTTCGAAATCCCTCATCAACATCAAGTAGCAAGAGAGAGAATTCATCTAAGCTTATGTCAACCACTTCAATGCTGTTGCACTAGAGGTCCATAATCTAGACCAGTCCATCACTATGGCCGCACTAAAAGATGGCCTTTAGAAGAGTAATCTGTTGTTCTTCCTGGAGAAGAAGTATCCCAAAAATTTTGCTAATATACTGGCTTGGGCTGAAGGGTATGTCCGAGCGAAAGAGGCCTTCAAGGCCAAGGATAATGAAGCCATTGGAGAGCGGTGAATGGGCAAGCTGAGCAGGCCCATTGAAGAAGGAATGCTGAGTGAAGCTCGATCGTGCTCCCAAACTCTCCCTAAGTGCAAGCGAGCCCGAACCCCTCCCCGAGCTCGAAAGTAGGGAAGCCCTAACATAAGGGCACGGCGGGGCTTGCCCCTCCGAAGGTTTCACAACTATGCCCCTCTCAATGCTTCAAAAATCGAAATACTGATGGAGATCAAGGAGCAGCTACCAAGGTTGGAAAGGATGTGCTCCCATCCTGACAGGCGCAATCCAAATAAGTTCTGCCTCTACAATCATGATCACGATCATGATATTGAAGAATGTATCCAACTCCAAGATGAAATCAAGGAGCTCATCAAGTGAGGCAAGCTTGGCTGATTCCTGTGATGCCAGCCCGAAGGAAGGGAGGATCGGCCAAGGGCACTGCTGCAATCTGAACCACCTAAGGGGAGGAGCAACAAGGAGATCGATCATCTCTCGGCATCATCAACATCATCTCTGAAGGACTTCAATAAGGGGAGACTAGTGGATTAGCAGAGCCCAGGAAGAGGCAGAGAACTGAGGAGTCCATCACTTTCACCAACGAGGATGCCTAAGGAGTTTGGTTCCCACATAATGGTGCGGTTGTAATCTCATTAAACATTACTGACTATGATGTGCACCACATTCTGGTAGATAGTAGAAGCTCTACTGATATTTTATTTTATGATGCTTTTTCAAAAATATTTTTACCTAATAATTGCTTGGAACCTATGAACTCTCCATTGGTAGTCTTCACTGACGATGCCGTGCCAGTTGACGGCATAATAACTTTGATTGTGACTGCAGGTCAGTGCCCGAAGCTAGCTAAAGCATAGGTCGACTTTCTAGTCATAAAAGCTTCATCTGCCTATAATGCTATTCTTAGCCGATTTGGTTTGAATGCACTTCGAGCTGTGATATCAACTTATTACTTAAAGGTGAAGTTTGCAACGAGCTACAAAATTGAAGAAATCAGAGGAGACTAGGCCTTGGCAAGTCACTATTACTCCATAGCCCTATAGCCCAGTCTTTGTCCTATTGATGGATTGAATGTCCACAATGACCTAACGGAAGAGTGGGAAAAGCCTATAGAAGACCTCATTTCCATCCCATTAAATGATGGTAATGCGAAGCATACTATGCAGGTCGGCTCCAACTTGGGGGATGAGGTCTGAGAGCAACTCATTACCTTCCTTCGGAGAAATGCAGACGTCTTCGGCTAGATCCCAATGGATATGCTAGGGATTGATATCGAGGTCATGGAACATCGGCTAGCTACTGATCACAAGGTCGATCAATAAAAGAGAAGATGCGTAGTCATGCTTCAGAGAGGCAGAAAGCAATTGCAAAAGAAGTCGACAAGCTCCTCAAGACTGGAATCATCTGAAAAGTTAACTACCTGAGCTGGGTCTCAAACGTGGTGCTCATCAAAAAGATAAATGGCAAGTGAAGGATGTGTATAGACTTCAAAAAATTGAATAAAGCCTATCCAAAAGATAGCTACCCCTGCCCAAGATTGATCAACTGGTGGATGCAACATCGGACCATGAGCTCCTCACCTTCATGGATGCCTTTTTTGGCTACAACCAAATCCGGATGGTGCCAAAGGATGAGGAGAAAATTGCTTTTATTATTGACCGTGGTCTTTACTGTTATAGGGTTATACCTTTCAGACTCAAGAATGCAGGAGCAACGTACTGACATCTGATCAACAAAATCTTTAAGGGATAGATCGATCAAAACATGGAGGTGTATGTGGATGACATGCTCGTCAAGAGTCGAGTTTCAATAAATCACATCACTGACCTCGAAGAGATCTTCAGTGTACTTAAGAAGTACAAGATAAAGTTGAACCTGATCAAGTGCAACTTCGGTGTGACCTCAAGAAAATTTTTAGGATTTATGGTGTCGAGGTGCAGAATTAAGGCAAATCCAGAGAAAATCTAGGCTATTCAGGAGACGACCATACCAAAAATGATTAAAGAAGTTCAGCGCCTGACTAAAAAAATGGCATCCCTAAATTACTTCATCTCAAGATCGGTCAAGCGATGCATGCCCTTTTTTCAAGTTCTCAAGCAGCCAAAGAGCTTCAGTTGGATTGCGGAATGCCAACAGGCATTTGAGGAGCTTAAAAACTACCTCAACTCACTTTCACTGCTAGCAAAGTTTGAGCCTAGAGAAGAATTATTCTTATACCTGGTAGTCTCTCCAACAGCCCTAGCAGCAGTCCTGGTCAAGGAGAAAATGAAAGTGCAGTGGTCGGTCTACTACATAAGTCGAATCTTGAGGGATGTAGAGACTAGGTACTCTAAAACTTAAGGATAATATAAACTATTTGTCCCAAGAGCAAACAACCTCTTCTAAGCTCAAGGATATAATAAACCATTTATTCGAAGAGCTTTTTGATGAATTTGAGACCATTGGAGAACCACCATTCTCCAAGGATGCTGAAGGCTATTCATCAGAAAAATTTGATAAGAAAATATTGATTAAATCTAAAGATTCTGATGAATTAGCTAACGATATCCTAGAAAACACTGAGGGTATATATGAGGTTAACAAGATCTTTGATATCAGTCCATGGAAATTCTAAGAAGTAGATTGTTATGATGATTACTTTAGGTTTCTCAAGGCAATTAAGTGGATGGTGGGACAATTACCTCAATGATTATCAGAAACAAGAAATCCTTAATTCTATTAAAAGAGATGCTGAAGGTAAATACTATCCTAATCATCCTTCTGATGCTTTAATGACCCAAGTCTTAAATATCATATATCACTTTATAGGTGATTATGTTGATATCTATGAAATGGTTAGGGAACAACTTATAAATCTTTGATGTAAAATAATGTCTGATTTTAGATGGTATAAGGATACCTTCCTTTCTAAGTTGTACCAACTTTCAAACCCAAATTAGGAGTTTTGGAAAGAAAAGTATATTTCAGGATTACCATCCTTGTTTGCTGAAAAGGTAAGAACCCATTTAAGGCAAGAAGGAGATGGTACTATAAATTACAATCAACTAGATATGGGAAAAATATCCCAAAAAATTTAACTAGTGGGATCTGAACTTTGCAATAATTTGAAAATAGAGATCAATTGAAGAAATAGAGATTACTTAGGAAGAAAGAACTAGGTGATTTCTGTCAATAATTTGGATTTCAACTAGATAAATCTTATTGGAAGAGATGAAAATTGTCTAAAGAAGATAAGAAATAATATTTTGGAAGAAAAACTCCAAAGATTCCTAAACCAAGGATGAAATCTGAAAGATTTGATCCTAAACCTAACAAGGGTAAAAGGAAATCCGAAAGATTAATAAAATCTGAACTTCCCATTTGTTACAAATGTAATAAAGAGGGACATAATGGAAGTAGATGTTATTCTAAGGATATCAAAAGGAAAATCCAGGAGATATCTGAAGAAAATAGCTTGGAAGAGATTAGAGAAAAACTCAATGATCTTATTAGCAGTCTAAACCTAGACTCAGAGGAAGAATTAGATGATATTGATGAATATTGTTCGTGTTAAGAAAATGATCATACTAATTTAAGTTCAAACAAAATTTTAGTATTGTCTAATGAAGAATAATTTATTTTGGATATGATTGATTCTCTTATTAGATATATGTGCCCTAGAAGCCAGAATTGGCTGACACTTGAAATACACTTCTAGGGGCAAAATTGTAATTTTGACTAAAATCAATAAAATGGATTATTTTCTATCACATATGTGTATTTACTATCTGTGATACATCCTTTGAGTTAATGATAATGATAATTCATATTTTCAAGAGTTAAAAATTTAAGATATGAATAATCATTATTAACTCATAAAATGCTTCCGATCATAGGATCATCACGAGGATGGTGATTGATCGGAAGGTTGGTGTACAATCGCTTCTCTTTAGTAGATGAGTCTTGAGTCTACAGTGTGGAGATATCGGAGCGAGAGTATAGGTACTCGTTAGAGAATGAGGGCACTGAGCGTGACCACCTCGAGTAGTCATTAGGAAGTCTACCTTCTCGTCAATGACTGACTCGATGCTGCAGTAGTGTGTCTGGTTCTTTGACCTGAGGTGCATCGACAGTTCACCTTGAGGGTGTTATAGTTTGACTACACCATTACTCAGTCTCCTAGCCATATGGAACCCTGAGGTGTATGTTGGCTATAGCATGTTCATTGTAGGAACTGGATAGCATCAAGATGGAATCTATCTACCTCGGTGGTAGAGGAGCAGTCCTATGATGATCATGAGAATCAAGTCCTAGAAGCCCATGGCCATGGCAGAGTGAAATAATAGAAAGAGTTTCTATTTAGGCTTTTCACATTGGACCTGAAATTCGAATGATTACATCATATGACAGAAACTAGGGTTTGACGAGTTCACATTAACCCTAATCTGATCGGGGCTCAAGATAGAAGAACTTAGTCACACAGGTAGCTACACCAAGAGGTTCGCATTCAGCTCTGATGGGTTGCCACCATATACTGCTAGGTGTCACTGGTGGATTTTGGGAGCAATTAGAATGATTTAGATGATCGATCATTCTAGCTATTCGAATCAGAAGAGTTTTGATCCATCGAAAGGAGTTTCGATGATGTCGATGATAGAGATCATGACATATCCCATTATCATACAAAACTAAACCTAACTGGGTCACACAAACAAGAGTTTGAATCTAGTGATCATCAATTGAACTGATCCAGTTCAATTGATCTGAATGAGATTCAATTAGGTTCAAGGAAATCGTGCTAGCACTCGATTGAACCTAACATTCTTCTTTTACTATCATAAATAGTTATCCTGACTGAGCCAAAGGAGTTTGTGCTCATTTAGAGGCCTTCACTTTATCTGACTGGAGCTTGTCCAAGTCAGAAAAGGTTGTCTTATTTTGTAAGACATTATCTGCCATTTTTGGTCACCTGCCATTTCTCGTCCTTTGACTTTGGTCAAAAGTTAACCTTTGACTAGTCAAATGTTGACCATTGAAACTTTGACTTTTATCCATGTGTCATGCACCTATTCGAGGGCTGGTGGGGGTTTGTCCCCCTACTAGAACCTAGCAAGGAGGAGGGCGCACGCCACCCTTGGCGTGTGCCCAAGC
>QRFJ01001376.1:0-43129 GCA_006176705.1 Cocos nucifera | reverse complement strand
ATATGAATTTATCATTACCATTAACTCAAAGGATGTATCACAGACACTAAATACACATATGTGATAGAAAATAACCCATTTTATTGATTTTATTCAAAATTATAATTTTGCCCCTAGAAGTGTATTACAAGTGTCAGCTAATTTTGGCTTCTAGGGCACATATATCTAACAATCTCTCACTTGTCCTAAAGCCAATTGGCTACAAGTCTAATTCCCATCTTCTCAAGGTGGGCTTCGATCTTCTGCTGGCCCAACGGATTTGTAAGCGGGTCTGCCATATTGTCTGTGGAGTTGACTCTCTTGACCTCGACATAATCCTTCTCAAGGTAATCGTGGATGAGGTGGTATCGCCGCTCAATGTGCTTGGATTTTTGGTGAGACCTCGGCTCCTTAGCAAGAACTATGGCGCCATTATTGTCGCAGTACAGAGGAATGGCATTTGATGGCATTACTCCAATTTCTGTGGCAAACTTCTTATACCAAAATACTTTCTTCGCAGCCTTTTATGCAGTGATATATTCTACTTCTATGGTGGAATCTGCTATTACAGTTTGCTTGGAACTCTTCCAACTGATAGCACCACCATTGCACACAAAACAACCCCCAATAGTCGACTTTCGATCATCGTATTATCATCCTCTGTTTTCAAGAGTTAAAATTTAAGACGAACGCATTATAATCATAAAATGCTCCCGACCATAGGATCATCATGAGGATGGTGATGATCCAGAAGGTGGTGTTAATCGCTTCTCTTAGTAGATGAAGTCTGAGTCTACGGTGTGGAAGACACCGAAGCAAGAGTATAGGTATCATAGAGATGAGCGCCACTGAGGCGTGGCCACTCGAGTAGCATTGGGAGTCTACTTCTATCAATGACTGAACTCGATGCTGCAGTAGTGTGTCTGGTTCTTGACTGAGGTGCATCGGCAGTTCACCTTGACGGTGTTATAGTTTGACTACACCATTACGGTCTCCTAAGCCATATGAATCCTGAGGTGTATGTTGGCTTATAGCAATGTTATTGTAGGACTGGATAGCATACAAGATGGATCATTACTCGGTGGTAGAGAGCAGTCCTATGATGATCATGAGAATCAAGTCTGAAGCATGGCCATGGCAGAGTGAATAATAGAAAGAGTTTCTATTTAGCTTTTCACATCAGACCTGAATCAAATGATTACATCATATGATAGAAATAGGGTTTAACGAGTTCACCTTAACCCTAATCTGATCGGGGCTAAGATAGAAGAATTAATCACACAGGTAGCTACACCAAGAGGTTCGCATTCAGCTCTGATGGGTTGCCACCATATATTGCTAGTGTATGGATTTTGGGAGCAATTAGAATGATTTATGATCGACATTCTAACTTGTTCGAATCAGAAGGTTCTGATCCATTAAAAGGAGTTTCGATGTTGCGATGATAGAGATATGACATATCCATTACCATACAAAACTGAATCTAACTGGGTCACACACAAGTTGAATTGATGATCATCAATTAAACTGATCAGTTAATTGATCTGAATGAGATTCAATTAGGTTCAAGAAACGTGCTAGCACTCGATTGAACTAACATTCTCTTTTACTATCAAAAATAGTTATCCTAACTGAGCCAAAGGATTTGTACTACATTTAGATGCTTCTTTGTTGACTGGAGCTTCCAGTCAGAAAAGGTTTCTTATTTTTGTAGAATCCCATTTTTGGTCACCTGTCATTTCTCGTCCTTTGACTTTGGTCAAAAGTTGACCTTTGATTGGTCAAAATTGACCATTACACTTTGACTTTTATCCCTGTCATGCACCTATTGAGGGCTGGTGGGGGCTTGTCGGCCTGCAGAATGGCAAGGAGGAGGGCGCATGCACCTTAGCGTTGCTCAGCTGGAGGCGCCCAGGATTCCTGTTGGATAGGGACTCCATTCCTTTCTGGATTCTAATTAGAGTTTCTCCTAAGAACCCAACTTGATTGGTCTTTAGCACCATCTAAGGAGGAATCCAGAGGGCTTTTTCCCCCATCAGATTTAGACGATTTCAAAAGAGTTAATATTGGTCGGAAGAAGAGGAGTGGATCATGCTTAGTTATAAATAAGATCCTGCACCAACTCAAAGAGCATCATAATTCTCCACACCCCAAGGCTGCTTCTCCTCTCCTCCTTCATGCCAAAGCACCTTCTCCCTCTCCTCTCCACATCCAAAGAGGTTTGGATTCTTGGTTGGTGCAATCAAGATGAGAGAAAGGCGACCGAAAGCTAGAAGGCTGTGCTGCTGCAAAGGATGACTGCTGATCTTCAAAAGGAGTTTTGAAGATCCTCCAGATTAGATCCAGATCTAATTTTTGGAGATATGATAGAGAAGAAGAGGATCTCCAGATCTAGCTCAAGTGGATATCGGTAGAGGCTAGGCACTTGCGTGGCTAGATCCAGAACTTTTCGCTGCTCATAAGATCATCATTGGGTAATAGGATTACCCACTTCAAGATAAATTAAATTTAATTTAATTTATCTAATTTTATTTTAATTATTAAAATAATAAGAATTAGATCTAAAATATTTTAGATCTAATCTAGATTAAAGAAAAAAAATTTTGAAATATATCTCTTGATCTGATCAGATCTGAACGAACCTAGTTCAAAAAATCAGGATTTCCCTTCATCTCTAAGCCCAGAGGAAAAAGAAATCCAAATTTCAAAGTTCTTCGCACTAATCAGAGGACAAAAGGTTAAACCAACTCTTCAAAAACCTGAAGAATTCTATAATCTTGATGAGGTATTTCGAAAACTTAGAGATACCAAGCAGAAAGGCAAAAAAGCTAATCTTGAGGATTTGCTTAGGGAACAAGCCCTAATTAAATCTAAAATTGTCTCTTTAAAACAAAGAATTTAATACTTGGAAGATAGTTCTATTGAGATGGAACAAGGTCAAGATTTAGAACAGATCTTAGAACCTTTAGATCAATCAAGAGGAAAAGTCCTTATGATTGAAAACACTTGTAATAATTTCATAAGATCTATGGAGAAATATATTTAACAAAAATAGTTCTATGAATTCCTATTCAAATTTAAAGGAGAATATAAGTTCAAGCATACAACTCTTATAGACTCTGGTGCTGATATAAATTGTATCAAAGAAGATTTAGTCCCATCTAGATACTTTGAAAAATCGACACATAAGATTCAAACCGCTAATGGAGAAAATCTTAGGGTTAACCATAAAATCCTTGAGGTTCAGGTTTATATGGAAAAAATCTATATTTTAACCTCACTCCTGATAGTTAAGAATTTTAAACAAGGAGTTATATTAGAAAATCTCTTCTTAACTTTGATTAGACCTTTTACTCTATCTCAGGATGGAATTATTGCCCAAGTGAATGATCAAAAGATAATTTTAAAATTGAAGAACAATTTTTTAGTCAACTAAAACAAGTTGATAAGAATATAAATAAGTTATCTTTTAAAAAGCCTAAGATTAAAATTAAGAAATCTAAAATAAAAACTAAGAATAGCTATAATAAATTATTAAATAAAAATAAAAATTTATTTCTTTATTAAGTAACTTCTTATCTTATTGGAAGATAAGCCCTTCATATTTTTAGAAGATTCTCTCTCTTGAGAAGTGCTTACAAAGCAGTGAAGTCTATATACTTGGATATCCAGGTCTGCATCCAGGCTTTAGAAAAAAACCCTTAAGAACTCTAGAAGTTACACTTTTATATGCATCAAAATTTCTAGGAAAATACCTGACTTCTTTATCTTTCAACAAGAAATCAAAGGATATTCAGATGACTGTCAAGACCCAGAAGAATTGGCCACCTAGAGCACTAATCCTGTTATGTTTCTTTCTTAACAGGGATCCAACATCTAAAGATCAAGTAAAACATGTTGGAGAATCATCATATCAAACTTCTCCTAAACAAGTTACTCTCTACAAAAATTGTGATCTAGTAGAAATGCCAACAATGATCAAGTTAAATAGGCTTGATTATTGGAAAAAGAACAAAGAAGTTCTAACACTAGAACTTCAAGATATCATTCTTCAAAAGAAACCCAACCTTATAAAATCAAAAGTTTGTTCAAAAAGCTCTGCAACTGCATTGTAATTGAATGGTGCTGCTGGCCGAAACTCTCAATACCCAATATCAATAAAAATTTTACTGAATCAGAAATCAGAGCTCTCTACAAAGGACTTATTAGATCAGTTACAGTCGATTGTTCTTATCCTTTCAATATATTTTCAGATGTAGTCTCCTCCATTTTACTCCAAGCTAATAGATTTGGAAGATAGCTGAAGATCATAATCTATAATGGAATTGAAGAAAAAGAAATTGGGAATGTCATCTACCCCTTCCAGATCTATAATATCACATTACTTCAAGAAAATGACCGTCTTCACTAGTTGGTCAAAAAAAGACATCAACCTTATAATCGAAGGGTTTAATACAAAAGAATACATGATTACTGATTATCTTTAAGTCTATTGGATGGCCTAGATTCTAAAAAATTAAAAGTGCTAGACAAACGAAAGGATATGGGCTATGATAAGTCTTCCTATCACTCCAATCAGAGAAGAAGGAACATGGGATGAACTACTGAATTTACAAAATTACCCTCAATTGATAAAAGGAGAACTACTGAAAGGAAGCATCCCCCTTTAGTCTGTAATAATTGGGTATGACAAAGATGGAATTTTTGGATATGCAAATAAAATTGAAGATATTCCTGAACATTATGAAGACATCCCTGACTTCTTTGACATCCTTTTAAGACCAAGTCCTCCTAAAAGATCTTGAAAATTCAAAGAAAGCTTGTCTTTGATGAATAAATAAAAAAAAGGAAGAAGAAAGAAAGAAAAAGAAGAATATTTTCTTACTAACCCTCCACCAAACCAATAGTAGAAAAATTTTTCTTTGCAGGTAGTGAAGGGAAATCCTGATTTTTCGGTCCAGGTTTGTTCAGATCTGATCAGATCAAGAGATATATTTCATAATTTTTTTTCTTGGACCTATATCATATCTGAGATATTTTAGATCTGATTCTTATTATTTTAATAATTAAAATAAATTTAGATAAATTAAATCAAATTTAACTTACCTTGAATCGGGTAATCCTATTACCCGTTGATGATCCTGTATGCAGCGGAAGGTTCTGGATCTAGCCACGCAAGCGCCAGGCCACTATCAGTATCCACTCAGGCTGGATCTAGAGATCCTCTTCTTCTCTATCACGTCTCCAAAAATCAGATTTGGATCTGATCTGGAGGATCTTCAAAACTCCTTTTGAAGATCAGCAGTCATCCTTTGCAGCAGTGCAGCCTTCTTGCTTTTGATCACCTTTCTTTGATCTGGATCGCACCAACCAAGCTCCAAAACTATTTTGGACATGGAGAGGAGAGGGAGAAGAAGCTTTGGCATGGAGGAGGAGAGGAGAAAAGGCCTTTGGGCATATGGAAACTCTTATCTCAATCATCTTTGAGTTGGGCGCAGGGTCTTATTTATAGACTAACTGTGATCCAACTCCTCTTCTTCCCAACCAATCACAACCCTTTGTGAAATCAGATCTAAATCTGATTGGTGGGAATAGAGTCCCCTGGATTCCTCCTTAGAGGGTGCCTAAGACCAGTCAAAGTTGGTTCTTAGAAGAACTCTAATTGGAATCCAAAAGGAGGTGGAGTCCTTGTCCAACAAGGACTCCTAGGCGCCTCCAACTTGGGCACACGCCTAGGGTGGCGTGCGCCCTCCTCCTTGCCAGGTTCTGGCAGGGGGACAGGCCCCCACCAGCTCTCCAATAGGTGCATGACATGTGGTCAAAAGTCAAAGTGTCAATGGTCAACGTTTGACCAGTCAAAGGTAGACTTTTGACCAAAGTCAAAGAACAAGAAATGGCAGGTGACCAAAAATGGCAGGTAATGTCTTACAAAATAAGACAACCTTTTCTGACTTGGACAACCTCCAGTCAGACCATATGAAGGCCTCTGATTGAGCACAAACTCCTTTGGCTCAGACAGGACAACTTATTTATGATAGTAAAAGAAGAACGTTAGGTTCAATCGAGTGCTAGCACGATTTCCTTGAACCTAATTGAATCTCATTCAGATCAATTGAACTAGATCAGTTCAATTGATGATCACCAGATTCAAACCCTTGTTTGTGTGACCCAGTTAGGTTCAGTTCTGTATGGTAATGGGATATGTCATGATCTCTATCATCGACATCATCGAAACTCCTTTCGATGGATCAGAACTCTTCTGATTCGAACAGCTAGAATGATCGATCATCTAAATCATTCTAATTGCTCCCAAAATCCACCAGTGACACCTAGCAGTATATGGTGGCAACCCATCAGAGCTGAATGTGAACCTCTTGGTGCAGCTACCTGTGTGATTAAGTTCTTCTATCTTGAGCCCCGATCAGATTAGGGTTAAGGTAAACTCGTCAAACCCTAGTCTCTGTCATATGATGTAATCATTCGATTCGAGTCCAATGTGAAAATCTAAATAGAAACTCTTTCTATTATTTCACTCTGCCATGGCCATGGACTTCTGGACTTGATTCTCATGATCATCATAGGGCTGCTCCTCTACCACCGAGGTAGATAGATTCCATCTTGATGCAATCCAGTTCCTACAATGAACATGCTATAGCCAACATACACCTCAGGATTCCATATGGCTAGGAGACCGAGTAATGGTGTAGTCAAACTATAACACCCTCAAGGTGAACTGCCGATGCACCTCAGGTCAAAGAACCAGACACACTACTGCAGCATCGAGTCAGTCATTGACGAGAAGGTAGACTCCCTAATGACTACTCGAGGTGGTCACGCTCAGTGCCCTCGTTCTCTAACGAGTACCTGTACTCTCGCTCCGGTGTCTCCACACCGTAGACTCAAGACTCATCTACTAAAGAGAAGCGATTGTACACCAACCTTCCGGATCAATCACCATCCTCGTGATGATCCTATGGTCGGGAGCATTTTATGAGTTAATAATGATTATTCATGTCTTAAATTTTCAACTCTTGAAAATATGAATTATCATTACCATTAACTCAAAGGATGTATCACAGACACTAAATACACATATGTGATAGAAAATAACCCATTTTATTGATATTAGTCAAAATTATAATTTTGCCCCTAGAAGTGTATTACAAGTGTCAGCCAATTCTGGCTTCTAGGGCACATATATCTAACAATCTCCCACTTGTCCTAAAGCCAATTGGCTACAAGTCTAAGTCCCATCTTCTCAAGGTGGGCTTCGATCTTCTGTTGGCCCAACGGCTTTGTAAGTGGGTCTGCCACATTATCTGTGGAGTTGACTCTCTTGACCTCGACGTAACCCTTCTCGAGGTAATCGCGGATGAGGTGGTATCGCCGCTCAATATGCTTGGATTTCTGGTGAGACCTCAGGCTCCTTAGCAAGGGCTATGGCGCCATTGTTGTCGCAGTATAGAGGAATGGCATCTGATGGCATTACTCCGAATTTCTGCAGCAAACTTCTTATACCAGAATGCTTCCTTCGCAGCCTCTGATGCAGCGATATATTCTGCTTCCATGGTGGAATCTGCTATCACTATTTTCTTGGAACTCTTCCAGCTGACAGCACCACCATTGCACACAAACAGACTCCCAGATGTCGACTTTCGATCATCTATATCAGGACATGAAATCCGAGTCTGTGTATCCCTGGAACTTGGAGTTCTCCATTACCAAAGACCAACATCATATCCTTAGTTCTTCTCAAGTACTTAAGGATACATTTCACAGAAGTCCAGTGTTCTTCACCTGGATTTGACTGATATCTGCTTGTGACACTCACAGCATGGGCTATATCAGGTCGTGTACATAGCATGGCATACATGAGGCTCCCTATTGCAGAAGCATAAGGGATCTTGCTCATGCATTCTATTTCCTCAGGTGTGCTGGGGCACATCTTCTTGGAAAGATGAATACCATGTCTGAAGGGTATTAATCCCCTCTTAGAGTTTTCCATACTAAACCTCTTTAGTACTTTCTCTATGTACATCTTCTGTGAAAGTCCTAGCATCCTATTCGGTCTATCCCTATAGACCTTAATTCCTAGAATAAAGGATGCTTCACCTAGGTCTTTCATGGAGAATTCCTTGGACAACCATATTTTGACTGTCGTCAACATGGGAATATCATTCCCAATAAGGAGGATGTCATCCACGTACAATACGAGGAAGACAACAGCGCTCCCACTGACCTTTTTGAAAATACACAGGTTCCTCTTCATTTTTGATGAAACCAAATTTTTTGATCACATCATTGAAACGAGTGTTCCAGCTCCGAGATGCTTGCTTAAGTCCATATATGGACCTTTGCAGCTTGCAAACCTTGTGATCAGTATCACTGGATGTGAAACCTAGCGGCTGTTCCATATAGATATCTTCCTCAAGATATCCATTTAAGAATGCCGTTTTCACGTCCATTTGCCATATTTCATAATCGAAATAGGCTGCAACGGCAAGCAATGTGCGGATGGATTTTAGCATAGCCACTGGGGAAAAGGTATCCTGATAGTCAATGCCTTCGCGTTGACTATAACCTTTTGCCACTAGTCTAGCCTTGAATGTCTCCACATTTCCCATCTGCACCAATCTTTCTCTTGAAGATCCATTTACACCCAATAGGTACTATACCTTCTGGTGGATCTACCAAGGTCCAGACTTGGTTTGAGTGCATCGAGTCAATTTCTGACTGCATTGCCTCTAGCCATTTCTCGGAGTCGATATCTGATATCGCCTCGTTGTAGGTTTTGGGATCATCACCATGAGCACCATTACCTACGAGGAACATTTCCTCTACTTTCTCTGAAATAATACCTAAGTATCTCTCAGGGGGACGGAAAACTCTTTCCGATCTACGAGGTGGAGGAGGTAGTGTTCTTATTGGCTCAACCTGATTTGGTTCCAATTGGTCCTTAGCTCGTTGTACTTGTGAGACTTTCTCATCAAGCTTGATCTGCTTTCCAATGCCGCTATCTTGAATAAACTATTTTTCAAGAAAGATGGCATGTCGACTCACAATCACATTGTGGTCTTCTGGAATGTAGAAATAGTATCCTAATGACTCTTTAGGATATCCTATGAATCGAGCTCTAAAGGACCTAAACTCTAACTTGTCCACTTGTTGTCTTTTGACATGAGCCGGACAACCCCAAATTCTGAGATGACTCAGACTTGGTTTCTTACCGTGCCATATCTCATACGGTGTGGTAGGAACGGTTTTAGAGGAAACCCTATTCAGTAGATAAATTGAAGTTAACAATGAGTGTCCCCAAAGAAAATCAGGGAGGTCTGTGAAGCTCATCATGGATCGAACCATATCCAATAGAGTCCGATTTCTCCGTTCTGAAACCCCGTTGAGTTGAGGTGTTCCTGGTGGAGTCCATTGAGAGACTATGCCATTTTCCTTTAGATAGTCTAGGAATTCCTGGCTAAGGTATTCACCTCCTCGATCTGATCGAAGAACCTTAATGGGTTTTTCAGTTTATTTTTCTACTTCATGTCTGAATTCTTTGAACTTTTCAAAAGCTTCAGACTTGTGTCTCATAAGATACACATACCCATACCTAGACAGATCATCGATTAAAGGTAATGAAGTAGACAAAATTGCCTCTAGCCGGCACATCAAATGGGCCGCACACATCAGTATGTACTAGGGCAAGGAGATCTGTGGCCCTCTCCCCATGTCCAACAAAAGGGAGTTTAGTCATTTTGCCTTGAAGACAAGATTCACAAGTTGGATATGACTCGGAAGTCAATGGACTCAATAGCCCATTTTTCTCCAATTTGTTGATCCTATCTTCTGCTATATGACCTAATCTCAAGTGCCATAGATATCTGTCGTTTGGACTATCCCTAGGTCGTTTGGCATTCACGTTTTGCTCGATAGTTAGAACAGGTACATCAATATGTAGCTGATAAAGACCATTAATAAGGAAACCATTTGCAATTTTATTTCTTTCATAAAGAATGTTACAATGGTCCTTAAAGAAGGTAATCACATAGCCTTCTTGTGCTAAGCATGAAACAGAAATCAAATTTCTGCTAGCTGCAGGCACATAATAACAGTCTTTCAAAACTAAGTCTAAACCAGATGGTAATCGAAGAGGGTATGTTCCCACGGCTACTGCAGCAACTCTTGCTCCATTACCAATGCGTAGGATCATGTCTCCATCCCTCAGCCTCCTGCTATCCTCAAGACCCTGCATGGAAGTGCACAGATGAGCACTAGAACCAGAGTCAAGCACCCAACTGGATGCAGAAGAAACCGTAAGGTTAGACTCAATAACGAGCATACCTCCAGAAGGACCTTCCTTCTTGTTCTTCAGGGTGGCCAGGTAAGTAGGGCAGTTCCGCTTCCAATGGCCGTCGCTGTTGCAATGGAAACACTTTCCTTTGACATCGGCCTTCTTCTTCGGCTCTGCCTTCTTCTTCTTTGATCCTTCCACCTTTTGCTTTTTCACAGACTTCTTTTTCTTTCCATAAGACTTTCTTTTGGAAGAAGTCCGTTCCATAGCAAGAACTGAGCCTTTAGAACCTTTCATAGAAAGCTCAGCGGTAACCAGCATATTCATTAATTCGGCCAAGGAATTTTGAAGTTTATGCATGTGGTAATTCATGATGAATTGCCCATATGCATCAGTCAAGGATTGCAGAATAATATCGTTCTGCAGATCCAAGTCTAACTTCACACCGAGCTTCTCAAGCTCTTCCATGTCCTTGATCATTGTCAGACAGTGATCTTGGACTGACTGCCCATCACGCATCTTAGCCTTAAAAAGTCATTTCGTGACTTGATATTTGGCTGCGCGACTCTGTTCACCAAACATCTCCTGCAGGTGAGCCAACATTTGGCGAGCAGTCCCGATATCTTCATGTTGGTGCTGGAGCTCATCAGACATCGAGCCCAACATGTAATATCTGGCCTTATTATCTTCGTCTATCCATTTCTCTAGAGACGCTCTCTGTTCAATGATGGATGGGCTGGTAAGGTGGGAGGGTCCTGGTCCAATACATGGGTTAACTTCTCAGAACCCAAAACTATTTTGTAGTTCCTGAGCCAATCTTTATAATTGGGTCCAGTCAGTCTATGTGTGTCCAGGATACGTGCCAATGGGTTGGACGCAGATATTTTCTGTAGAGAGTCAAAGATTCTAGTTAGATACTGTAATTTTGACTTGACCAATTTATTTAGGAATTTTATTTTTAAATAAATTAGCTCCCACTATTTTCTTGGATCCCTACACTCCCTCTGTAGAGATGCAAAAATCTCTACGATTAATGATTTCTAGTGGGTGGTGCGGTCTCACCAACTGACTCATCACCTCACCTAACAGTTATTGGTGATGGGTTAGCCAATGAGTGAACAACTCTTGTTCAATGATTCTCTAATCATGGTGCACCCAAACTTGGTCTCTAATTCATGAATCTCACCGTATCTGGAAATATTGATCCACTCCTTAGTTAAGTCAGACCCACCATTTGCATAGACTGGGTTCCTAATTGAGTCTCTCACCGTATCCAAAATATTGAGCCCAACTCATCCTCCAGCCCATAGCATCCAATGCCTAATAGACATGGTTGCATCTTCCCGGTGCAACTGAGCCACTGTATCCAGTCCGAGAACAATCAACCCTGGGAAGGGCCCGCACATCTACAATGGTGGAAGACCTCAGACTTAATCTTTTCTTAGGGAGAATTGATTCAGGTCTCATTAAACTAGACTTGGCATAGTCATAACAATTATGACTAACCTAGTGGCATGGGTTAGCTCGGATTATTGACCACCTCAGATCAGAACTGTGTCAACAGATATGGCCAGGTAAGTGAGACCGGTGGAAGGAATATGCCATTAACTCGTACAAGAACGCATTCAGGTCGAGTAGCTTCCAATTAAAAACCAGTCGGTCGTATGTGCCAAACTTACCTTAGACACCAAATTGTTGAGCCAGAACCAATTGGGTTAGCCTACAATCCAGACTCTAACCTCTGAGCCTAATTAGGTCTTGCTTGATCGTGACTCGATCTTGACCCAGACTTAATCCTATTAGGCTGGTCAATTTAAGCATTGTTGATCCCATCTAACCAACTCTTGATTCGGTTTGATCAACCGCTTAGACCTAATTGAGCTACCCAAGCCCGAACCCAGTATTATGAATATGTCTTAGATCTGAAATTCTCAATTTTAGACCTAATTAATATTCCATAATCTTAATTTTTAATTAAGTAGGGTTCATAAACAAAATATGCACAATAAATCCTAGGGTTTCAGGATCTAGGGTTTTGCAGAAAGTAAGTTTTGGGTTTCTGATTAAGGACGAACACGCAGCACCCCTACACATCATAAGAACACCCCATCGAATGGAAAAAGAGGGCCTTTAAACCCTTCTTCGTTCTTATGATCCGGACGGCCAAGAGGAACGCCTTAATCAGGAACATGCAATACTACAAAACAGTTTTAGATCTATATCATATATCTCATATACAAATTAGATCTAATCATGGCATATTTTGCATACATCTCATGTATCAAATCATGCATATTTTTAGATCTAAATTATCTCATAATAATCTAAAAAATTAGATTTAAATTGATCTTATCAAAATAAATTCTAATCTAGACAATTATGTAGAACTATTCTACAACTAGTCTAGACATGCATCAATCATATCTCATATGATATTTAAAATTAAATAATTTTTATTTACTATTTTTTAGATGTTATTATAATAATTATAATATCAAAAAATAGTAAATAAATAGATCTAAAATATGATTTAATCAGATTAAATCAAAAACATGCAAGACTATTCTATAGAACTATTCTATTTTAGAACTAGTCATGCATATTTTCTAATCTTAGATCCAAATCATTTAATTTTAATTTTTTCTGATTTTAGATCTGATCACATCTCATGTGACATCTAAAATCAATTATTTTCTAATTAAAATAAATTTAAAATTAGATCTAAACACTTTTAGAACCTTGGCTCTGATACCAGTTGAAGGGAAATCCTGATTTTTCCGGATCAGGTTCGTTCAGATCTGATCAGGATCAAGAGATATATTTTTAAAAATTTTTTTTCATAGATCTATAATCAGATCTGGAAGATGTTTCAGATCTAATTTTTTATTATTTTAATAATTAAAATAAAATCTAGATAAATTAAATCAAATTTAATTTACCTTGAATGTAGGGTAATCCTATTACCCGTTGATGATCCTGTATGCAGCGGAAGGTTCTGGATCTAGCCACGCAAGTGCCTGGCCTCTACCGATATCCACTCGGGCTGGATCTGGAGATCCTCTTCTTCTCTATCATGTCTCCAAAAATTAGATCTGGATCTGATCTGGAGGATCTTCAAAACTCCTTTTTGAAGATCAGCAGTCGTCCTTTGCAGCAGCGCAGCCTTCTAGCTTTCTGATCGCCTTTCTTTGATCTGGATTGCACCAACCAAGATCCAAAACTCCTTTTGGACATGGAGAGGAGAGGGAGAAGAAGGGCTT
Organism: Cocos nucifera; assembly: GCA_006176705.1. Classification (NCBI taxonomy): domain Eukaryota; kingdom Viridiplantae; phylum Streptophyta; class Magnoliopsida; order Arecales; family Arecaceae; genus Cocos; species Cocos nucifera. The sequence goes on along the minus strand of QRFJ01001376.1, from coordinate 29,602 downwards.
TGGCATGGAGGAGGAGTGGAGAAAAGGCCTTTGGGCATGTGGAAACTCTTATCCCAATCCATCTTTGAGTTGGGCGCAGGGTCTTATTTATAGACTACGCTGTGATCCAACTCCTCTTCTTCCCAACCAATCACAACCCTTTGTGAAATCAGATCTAAATCTGATTGGTGGGAATAGAGTCCCCTGGATTCCTCCTTAGAGGGTGCCTAAGACCAGTCAAAGTTGGTTCTTAGGAGAACTCTAATTGGAATCCAAAAGGGAGATGGAGTCCTTGTCCAACAAGGACTCCTAGGCGCCTCCAACTTGGGCACACGCCTAGGGTGGCGTGCGCCCTCCTCCTTGCCAGGTTCTGGCAGGGGGACAGGCCCCACCAGCTCTCCAATAGGTGCATGACATGTGATCAAAAGTCAAAGTGTCAATGGTCAATGTTTGACCAGTCAAAGGTAGACTTTTGACCAAAGTCAAAGAACAAGAAATGGCAGGTGACCAAAAATGGCAGGTAATGTCTTACAAAATAAGACAACCTTTTCTGACTTGGACAACCTCCAGTCAGACCATATGAAGGCCTCTGATTGAGCACAAACTCCTTTGGCTCAGACAGGACAACTTATTTATGATAGTAAAAGAAGAACGTTAGGTTCAATCGAGTGCTAGCACGATTTTCTTGAACCTAATTGAATCTCATTCAGATCAATTGAACTGGATCAGTTCAATTGATGATCACCAGATTCAAACCCTTATTTGTGTGACCCAGTTAGGTTCAGTTCTATATGGTAATGGGATATGTCATGATCTCTATCATCGACATCATCGAAACTCCTTTCGATGGATCAGAACTCTTCTGATTCGAACAGCTAGAATGATCGATCATCTAAATCATTCTAATTGCTTCCCAAAATCCACCAGTGACACCTAGCAGTATATGGTGGCAACCCATCAGAGCTGAATGCGAACCTCTTGGTGCAGCTACCTGTGTGATTCAGTTCTTCTATCTTGAGCCCCGATCAGATTAGGGTTAAGGTAAACTCGTCAAACCCTAGTCTCTGTCATATGATGTAATCATTCGATTCGAGTCCAATGTGAAAATCTAAATAGAAACTCTTTCTATTATTTCACTCTGCCATGGCCATGGACTTCTGGACTTGATTCTCATGATTATCATAGGGCTGCTCCTCTACCACCGAGGTAGATAGATTCCATCTTGATGCCATCCAGTTCCTACAATGAACATGCTATAGCCAACATACACCTCAGGGTTCCATATGGCTAGGAGACCGAGTAATGGTGTAGTCAAACTATAACACCCTCAAGGTGAACTATCGATGCACCTCAGGTCAAAGAACCAGACACACTACTGCAGCATCGAGTCAGTCATTGACGAGAAGGTAGACTCCCTAATGACTACTCGAGGTGGTCACGCTCAGTGCCCTCGTTCTCTAACGAGTACCTATACTCTCGCTCCAGTGTCTCCACACCATAGACTCAAGACTCATCTACTAAAGAGAAGCAATTGTACACCAACCTTCCGGATCAATCACCATCCTCGTGATGATCCTATGGTCGGGAGCATTTTATGAGTTAACAATGATTATTCATGTCTTAAATTTTCAACTCTTGAAAATATGAATTATCATTACCATTAACTCAAAGGATGTATCACAGACACTAAATACACATATGTGATAGAAAATAACCCATTTTATTGATATTAGTCAAAATTACACTTTTGCCCCTAGAAGTGTATTACAAGTGTCAGCCAATTCTGGCTTCTAGGGTGCATATATCTATCAGGTAGATCTTACTCTTAAAAAGGGAGTAATTATCAAAAATCTCTGAAGAGCAAAATCAAGCTAAAATGGCGAAGATTCTACTAAAGCTACTAAATCAGCATGATGTGCCATAAAGCAAAAGACGCCTCTGCCAAAAGCAAAAGAAGAAAAAGGTGGTATCTAGCTGTGTTCTAAGGTGGTAGCACCATGGTCCCTCTTTTATACCTGTGTTAGCCGTAGATAGGCATTTGAAGGGTGCTTTAGGAACGACAAGAAACAAAGCTCTAATATCAATCAGGGATAGGGTTAGTATCTCACCTGCTTAGATACCGATCTCATCCAGAGAGCTAGAGATATACGTTTATGCCTACTTAATCATATACCTGATAGCTTACACCCAGGATGACTCAGTATAATGTCTAGTTTTTTAATTTTTTATTAGATAAAGCAAACAAATAAGCATAATGGAAAGCACACATGTAACAAACTAAAACAAAAGACAAACTAAGTTAGTTATAGTTAACAAAAAAGAAAAGGACAAAGCATTAGATAAGGTAATATAATGTAAGCATTAATTTAAGGTCCTTATATTTATGATATAATAGCTAAAATAGATTTAAGTTATGATTTCTTAGGTAATCTAAAAACTAAAAATTGAAAAATTTGCTCATAATCCAAACAAACCTCTACAACTGGATATAAAGATTGTTGAGTTCTAGATAAATAAAGAACTAATATGGAAAGAGTTTGATTCTATGCAAAATAAGGAGAAAAGAGAATGGTTCTTTAAAACCTATGATAAAAATGAAAGATATTTTGTTAAGAAAATCTGGATTAGCCAAATGATAGCTGAAGAAAGACATATTTTCTTCTTTGATTGGTTTAAAAAATACTATTACAAAGGTCTTGAAAAGGCAGAACCTGAAATATAAGAATATATCATTAATAGGTTTTCCCAATCTTGAAAAATTGAAGGAACTTATGCCAAAGAACTTAAGCCAATCAAGATTGAAGATAAAATAGACAGCCATAAATCAGAAGCTAAAGTGACTACTAATAAGACAGAAGAAACCATTAAGGTAGATCACTTAGAAAAAGAACAAAAAAGCTCTATTGAAACTATTCCTAATAACATAGATTGCTTAAATCAGGTAGAAGAACAACAAAGCCCAATCAAAACTACCCATAACAACATAGGAATACAGATAGAGGAGTTAGAAGATTTATCAGAAGACTTTGATGAAGATTCGACTAGGGAATTACCCCAGAAAGAACAAAATGAAATATCACAAAATATTGAGGAATCTTCTCCAGACTGCACAAAGGCTATCCTACTAGAGGTTCTTCCTATATTAAACTCTCATGAGCAGATTATTCCTATAATTGATCCTCATGAGCTGGCCTTTGATAGAAAGTCAAATCCATATTCTTTAGAAGAATATCAGGATTTTGATTGAAACCTTGAACCTTTTGAGCCATTACCTGAATCATCCTATTCTGAAGAACCCATTGACCAGCTCACTAATAAAATAACCCCTTTTAAGCTCAAGGATAAAATAAACCATTTGTCCGAAGAGTTTTTGATGACTCCGATGAAGGGAAATCCTGACTTCCCGGTCCAGGTTCGTCCAGATCTGATCAGATCAAGAGATATATTTCAAAAAATTTTTCTCTTGATCCTAATCAGATCTTGATATGTTTCAGATCTGATTCTTATTATTTTAATAAAAATAAAATTAAATAAGATAAATTAAATCAAATTTAATTTACCTGATTTGGGTAATCCTATTACCCTGTAGATGATCCTGATTGCAGTGGAAGGTTCTGGATCTTAGCCACGCAAGCGCTTGGCCTCTACCGGTATCCACTCGGGTTGTATCTAGAGATCCTCTTCTTCTCTATCACACCTCCAAAAATTAGATCTGGATCTGATCTGGAGGATCTTCAAAACTCTTTTGAAGATCTGCAGTCGTCCTTTTGCAGCAGCGCAGCCTTCTTGATTTTGATCGCCTTTCCTTGATCTGAATCGCACCAACCTAAGTCCAAAACACCTTTTGGACGTGGAGAGCAAGGGGAGAAGAAGCTATGGCGTGGAGAAGGAGGGGAGAGGCAGCCTTGGGGCGTGGGGTTTCTCAATTGCATTCACTTTTGATTAGGGTTGGGCGCAGGGTCTTATTTATAGACCTCTTGTGATCCAACTCCTCTTCCTCTCAACCAATCACAACCCTTTGTGAAATCAGATCTAAATCTGATTGGTTGGAATAGAGACCCCTGGATTCCTCCTTAGAGGGTGCCTAAGACCAGTCAAACTGGATTCTTAGTAGAACTCTGATTGGAATCCAAAAGGGAGGTGGAGTCCTTGTCCAACAAGGACTCCTAGGCGCCTCCTACTTGGGCTCACGCCACCCTTGGCGTGCGCCCTTCTCCTTGCCAGGTTCTGGCAGGGGGACAGGCCCCCACCAGCTCTCCAATAGGTGCATGACATGTGGTCAAAAGTCAAAGGGTGAATGGTCAACATTTGACCAGTCAAAGGTAGACTTTTGACCAAAGTCAAAGAACAAGAAATGGCAGGTGACCAAAAATGGCAGGTAATGTCTTACAAATAAGACAACCTATTCTGACTTGGACAACCTCCAGTCAGACCATATGAAGGCCTCTGATTGAGCACAAACTCCTTTGGCTCAGTTAGGACAACTTATTTGTGATAGTAAAAGAAGAACGTTAGGTTCAATCGAGTGCTAGCACGATTTCCTTGAACCTAATTGAATCTCATTCAGATCAATTGAACTAGATCAGTTCAATTGATGATCACCAGATTCAAACCCTTGTTTGTGTGACCCAGTTAGGTTCAGTTCTATATGGTAATGGGATATGTCATGATCTCTATCATAGACATCATCGAAACTCCTTTCGATGGATCAGAACTCTTCTGATTCGAACAGCTAGAATGATCGATCATCTAAATCATTCTAATTGCTCCCAAAATCCACCAGTGACACCTAGCAGTATATGGTGGCAACCCATCAGAGCTGAATGCGAACCTCTTGGTGCAGCTACCTGTGTGATTCAGTTCTTCTATCTTGAGCCCCGATCAGATTAGGGTTAAGGTGAACTCGTCAAACCCTAGTCTCTGTCATATGATGTAATCATTCGATTCGAGTCCAATGTGAAAATCTAAATAGAAACTCTTTCTATTATTTCACTCTACCATGGCCATGGATTTCTGGACTTGATTCTCATGATCATCATAGGGCTACTCCTCTACCACCGAGGTAGATAGATCCCATCTTGATGCAATCCAGTTCCTACAATGAACATGCTATAGCCAACATACACCTCAGGGTTCCATATGGCTAGGAGACCGAGTAATGGTGTAGTCAAACTATAACACCCTCAAGGTGAACTACCGATGCATCTCAGGTCAAAGAACCAGACACACTACTGCAGCATCGAGTCAGTCATTGACGAGAAGGTAGACTACCTAATGACTACTCGAGGTGGTCACGTTCAGTGCCCTTGTTCTCTAACGAGTACCTATACTCTCGCTCCAGTGTCTCCACACCGTAGACTCAAGACTCATCTACTAAAGAGAAGTGATCGTACACCAACCTTCCGGATCAATCACCATCCTCGTAATGATCCTATGGTCGGGAGCTGTTTATGAGTTAATAATGATTATTCATGTCTTAAATTTTCAACTCTTGAAAATATGAATTATCGTTACCATTAACTCAAAGGATGTATCACAGACACTAAATACACATGTGCGATAGAAAATAACCCATTTCATTAAATTATAGTCAAAATTATAATTTTGCCCCTAGAAGTGTATTACAAGTGTCAGCCAATTCTGACTTCTAGGGCACATATATCTAACATCCGAGTCCTATGGAGAACCACTTCTCTCCAAGGATGAAGAAGGATATTCATCAAAAAAATCTGATAACAAAATATCGATAAAATGTGAAGATCCTAATGAATTAGTTAATAATATCCTAGAAAACACTGAGAATATAAATGAGATTAACAAGATCTCTAAACTCTTAATGTTAGCCTCTAGGATTAAAAAATATTATCCTAGACCAACTTTTGTGGATTTATAGTTTAAGGAAACACCTAATACTACAACCACTATCTAATTCGATGATAGAAGTCTAGTTGAATGGAATATTGATGGACTTTCAAAATATCAAATTATAGTTTTGTGTTATCAAATGATGATATATTCTAATGCCTATAGAGTCCATGATAATTCTGAGAAATAGACTATTATAGGGATTGCTCTAGGTTTCTCAAGACAAATTCAACTTGTAAGATCCGAATTCTGTAATAATTTAAAAATCAGAGATCAATTAAAGAAATAGAGATTACTTGAAAAGAAAGAACTTGGTGATTTCTATCAATAGTTTGGATTTCAACCAGATAAATCCTATCAAAAGAGACAAAAATCATCTAAAAAAGATAAGAAAAAATATTTTGAAAGAAAATCTCAGAAGATTCTTAAACTAAGGATGAAATCTAAAAGATCTGATCCTAATCCTAACAAGGGTAATAGGAAAATTAAAAGATTAACAAAATCTGAGCTTCCAATTTGTTACAAATGTAATAAAGAGGGATATTTTGCAAGCAAATATTTTTCTAAGGATATTAGAAAGGAAATCCAGGAGATATCTGAAGGAAACAGATTGGAAGAGATCTAAGAAAAGCTCAAAAATCTTATTAGCAGTCTAAACATAGTGAAGGAAAATCCTGATTTCCCGGTCCAGGTTCGTCCAGATCTGATTAGATCAAGAGATATATTTCAAAAATTTTCTCTTGATCTCAATCAGATCTTGATATATTTCAGATCTAATTCTTATTATTTTAATAAATAAAATAAAACAAGATAAATTAAATCAAATTCAATTTACCTGATTTGGGTAATCCTATTACCCTGTAGATGATCCTGATTGCAGCGGAAGGTTCTGGATCTTAGCCACGCAAGCGCCTGGCCTCTACCGGTATCCACTCGGGTTGGATCTAGAGATCCTCTTCTTCTCTATCACACCTCCAAAAATCAGATCTGGATCTGATCTGGAGGATCTTCAAAACTCTTTTGAAGATCTGCAGTCGTCCTTTTGCAGCAGCGCAGCCTTCTTGCTTTTGATCGCCTTTCCTTGATCTGAATCGCACCAACCTAAATCCAAAACACTTTTGGACGTGGAGAGCAAGGGGAGAAGAGACTATGGCATGGAGAAGGAGGGGAGAGGCAGCCTTGGGGCGTGTCTAATAGCATTCACTTAGAATTAGGGTTGGGCGCAGGGTCTTATTTATAGACCTCTTGTGATCCAACTCCTCTTCCTCTCAACCAATCACAACCCTTTGTGAAATCAGATCTAAATCTGATTGGTTGGAATAGAGACCCCTGGATTCCTCCTTAGAGGGCGCCTAAGACCAGTCAAACTGGATTCTTAGTAGAACTCTGATTGGAATCCAAAAGGGAGGTGGAGTCCTTGTCCAACAAGGACTCCTAGGCGCCTCCTACTTGGGCTCACGCCACCCTTTGGCGTGCGCCCTTCTCCTTGCCAGGTTCTGGCAGGGGGACAGGCCCCCACCAGCTCTCCAATAGGTGCATGACATGTGGTCAAAAGTCAAAGGGTCAATGGTCAACGTTTGACCAGTCAAAGGTAGACTTTTGACCAAAGTCAAAGAACAAGAAATGGCAGGTGACCAAAAATGGCAGGTAATGTCTTACAAATAAGACAACCTATTCTGACTTGGACAACCTCCAGTCAGACCATATGAAGGCCTCTGATTGAGCACAAACTCCTTTGGCTCAGTCAGGACAACTTATTTATGTGATAGTAAAAGAAGAACGTTAGGTTCAATCGAGTGCTAGCACGATTTCCTTGAACCTAATTGAATCTCATTCAGATCAATTGAACTAGATCAGTTCAATTGATGATCACCAGATTCAAACCCTTGTTTGTGTGACCCAGTTAGGTTCAGTTCTGTATGGTAATGGGATATGTCATGATCTCTATCATAGACATCATCGAAACTCCTTTCGATGGATCAGAACTCTTCTGATTCGAACAGCTAGAATGATCGATCATCTAAATCATTCTAATTGCTCCCAAAATCCACCAGTGACACCTAGCAGTATATGGTGGCAACCCATCAGAGCTGAATGCGAACCTCTTGGTGCAGCTACCTGTGTGATTAAGTTCTTCTATCTTGAGCCCCGATCAGATTAGGGTTAAGGTGAACTCGTCAAACCCTAGTCTCTGTCATATGATGTAATCATTCGATTCGAGTCCAATGTGAAAACCTAAATAGAAACTCTTTCTATTATTTCACTCTGCCATGGCCATGGGCTTTAGGACTTGATTCTCATGATTATCATAGGGCTGCTCCTCTACCACCGAGGTAGATAGATCCCATCTTGATGCAATCCAGTTCCTACAATGAACATGTCATAGCCAACATACACCTCAGGGTTCCATATGGCTAGGAGACCGAGTAATGGTGTAGTCAAACTATAACACCCTCAAGGTGAACTGCCGATGCATCTCAGGTCAAAGAACCAGACACACTACTGCAGCATCGAGTCAGTCATTGACGAGAAGGTAGACTTCCTAATGACTACTCGAGGTGGTCACGCTCAGTGCCCTCGTTCTCTAACGAGTACCTGTACTCTCGCTCCGGTGTCTCCACACCATAGACTCAAGACTCATCTACTAAAGAGAAGCGATCGTACACCAACCTTCCGGATCAATCACCATCCTCGTGATGATCCTATGGTCGGGAGCTGTTTATGAGTTAATAATGATTATTCATGTCTTAAATTTTCAACTCTTGAAAATATGAATTATCATTACCATTAACTCAAAGGATGTATCACAGACACTAAATACACAGGTGTGATAGAAAATAACCCATTTCATTAATTATAGTCAAAATTACAATTTTGCCCCTAGAAGTGTATTACAAGTGTCAGCCAATTCTGGCTTCTAGGGCACATATATCTAACAATCTCCCACTTGTCCTAAAGCCAATTGGCTACAAGTCTAAGTCCCATCTTCTCAAGGTGGGCTTCGATCTTCTGCTGGCCCAACGGCTTTGTAAGTGGGTCTGCCACATTATCTGTGGAGTTGACTCTCTTGACCTCAACGTAACCTTTCTCAAGGTAATCGCGGATGAGATGATATCGCCGCTCAATGTGCTTGGACTTCTGGTGAGACCTCGGCTCCTTAGCAAGGGCTATGGCGCCATTGTTGTCGCAGTAAAGAGGAATGGCATCTGATGGCATTACTCCAATTTCTGCAGCAAACTTCTTGTACCAGAATGCTTCCTTTGCAGCCTCTGATGCAGCTATATATTCTGCTTCCATGGTGGAATCTGCTATCACAGTTTGCTTGGAACTCTTCCAGCTGACAGCTCCACCATTGCACACAAACAGACTTCCAGATGTCGACTTTCGATCATCTATATCAGACATGAAGTCCGAGTCTGTGTATCCTTGAACTTGGAGTTCTCCGTTACCAAAGACCAACATCATATCCTTAGTTCTTCTCAAGTACTTAAGGATACATTTCACAGAAGTCCAGTGTTCTTCACCTGGATTTGACTGATATCTGCTTGTGACACTCACAGCATGGGCTATATCAGGTCGTGTACATAGCATGGCATACATGAGGCTCCCTATTGCAGAAGCATAAGGGATCTTGCTCATGCATTCTATTTCCTCAGGTGTGCTGGGGCACATCTTCTTGGAAAGATGAATACCATGTCTGAAGGGTATTAATCCCCTCTTAGAGTTTTCCATACTAAACCTCTTTAGTACTTCCTCTATGTACATTTTCTGTGAAAGTCCTAGCATCCTATTCGGTCTATCCCTATAGACCTTAATTCCTAGAATAAAGGATGCTTCACCTAGGTCTTTCATGGAGAATTCCTTAGACAACCACATCTTGACTGATGTCAACATGGGAATATCATTCCCAATAAGGAGGATGTCATCCACGTACAATACGAGGAAGACAACAGCGCTCCCACTGACCCTTTTGAAAACACATGGTTCCTCTTCGTTTTTGATGAAACCAAACTTTTTGATCACATCATTGAAACGAGTGTTCCAGCTCCGAGATGCTTGCTTAAGTCCATATATGGACCTTTGCAGCTTGCAAACCTTGTGATCAGTATCACTGGATGTGAAACCTAGCGGCTGTTCCATATAGATATCTTCCTCAAGATATCCATTTAGGAATGCCGTTTTCACGTCCATTTGCCATATTTCATAATCGAAATAGGCTGCAACAGCAAGCAATGTGCGGATGGATTTTAGCATAGCTACCGGGAAAAGGTATCCTGATAGTCAATGCCTTCACGTTGACTATAACCTTTTGCCACCAGTCTAGCCTTGAATGTCTCCACATTCCCATCTGCACCAATCTTTCTCTTGAAGATCCATTTACACCCAATAGGTACTATACCTTCTGGTGGATCTACCAAGGTCCAGACTTGGTTTGAGTGCATCGAGTCGATCTCTGACTTCATTGCCTCAAGCCATTTCTCGGAGTCGATATCTGATATCGCCTCGTTGTAGGTTTTGGGATCATCACCATGAGCACCATTACCTATGAGGAACATTTCCTCTACATCCTCTGAAATAATACCTAAGTATCTTTCAGGGGGACGGGAAACTCTTTCCGATCTACGAGGTGGAGGAGGTAGTGTTCTTATTGGCTCAACCTGATTTGGTTCCACTTGGTCCTTAGCTCTTTCTGCTTGTGAGACTTTCTCATCAAGCTTAATCTGCTTTCCAATGCCACTATCTTGAATAAACTATTTTTCAAGAAATATGGCATGTCGACTCACAATCACATTGTGGTCTTCTGGAATGTAGAAATAGTATCCTAATGACTCTTTAGGATATCCTATGAATCGAGCTCTAAAGGACCTAAACTCTAACTTGTCCGCTTGTTGTCTTTTGACATGAGCCGGACAACCCCAAATTCTGAGATGACTCAGACTTGGTTTCTTACCGTGCCATATCTCATACGGTGTGGTAGGAACGGTTTTAGAGGGAACCCTATTCAGTAAATAGATTGAAGTTAATAATGAATGTCCCCAAAGAAAATCTGGGAGGTCTGTGAAGCTCATCATGGATCGAACCATATCCAATAGAGTCCGATTTCTCCGTTCTGAAACCCCGTTGAGTTGAGGTGTTCCTGGTGGAGTCCATTGAGAGACTATGCCATTTTTCCTTAAGATAGTCTAGGAATTCCCGGCTAAGGTATTCACCTCCTCGATCTGATCGAAGAACCTTAATGGGTTTTCCAGTTTGTTTTTCTACTTCATGTCTGAATTCTTTGAACTTTTCAAAAGCTTCAGACTTATGTCTCATAAGATACACATACCCATACCTAGACAGATCATCGGTAAAGGTAATGAAGTAGACAAAATTGCCTCTAGCCGGCACATCGAATGGGCCGCACACATCAGTATGTACTAGGGCAAGGAGATCTGTGGCCCTCTCCCCATGTCCAACAAAAGGGAGTTTAGTCATTTTGCCTTGAAGACAAGATTCACAAGTTGGATATGACTCAAAAGTCAATGGACTCAATAGCCCATTTTTCTCCAATTTGTTAATCCTATCTTCTGCTATATGACCTAATCTCAGGTGCCATAGATATCTGTCGTTTGGACTATCCCTAGGTCGTTTGGCATTCACATTTTTTGCTCGATAGTTAAAATAGGTACATCAATATGCAACTGATAAAGACCATTAACAAGGAAACCATTTGCAATTTTATTTCTTTCATAAAGAATGTTACAATGGTCCTTAAAGAAGGTGATCACATAACCTTCTTGTGCTAAGCATGAAACAGAAATCAAATTCCTGCTAGCTGCAGGCACATAATAACAGTCTTTTAAAACTAAGTCTAAACCAGATGGTAATCGCAGAGGGTATGTTCCCACGGCTACTGCAGCAACTCTTGCTCCATTACCGACGCGTAGGATCATGTCTCCATCCCTCAGCCTCCTGCTATCCTCAAGACCCTGCATAGAAGTGCACAGATGAGCACTAGAACCAGAGTCAAGCACCCAACTGGATGCAGAAGAAATCCGTAAGGTTAGACTCAATAACGAGCATACCTCCAGAAGGACCTTCCTTCTTGTTTTTCAGGGTGGCCAGGTAAGTAGGGCAGTTCCGCTTCCAATGGCCGTCGCTGTTGCAATGGAAACACTTTCCTTTGCCATCGGCCTTTTTCTTCGATTCTGCCTTCTTCTTCTTTGATCCTTCCACCTTTTGCTTTTTCACAGACTTCTTTTTCTTTTCCATAAGACTTTCTTTTGGAAGAAGTCCGTTCCATAGCAAGAACTGAGCCTTTAGAACCTTTCATAGAAAGCTCAGCGGTAACCAGCATATTCATCAACTCGGCCAAGGAATTTTGAAGTTTATGCATGTGGTAATTCATGATGAATTGCCCATATGCATCAGTCAAGGATTGCAGAATAATATCGTTCTGCAGATCCAAGTCCAACTTCACACCGAGCTTCTCAAGCTCTTCCATGTCCTTGATCATTGTCAGACAGTGATCTTGGACTGACTGCCCATCACGCATCTTAGCCTTAAAAAGTCGTTTCGTGACTTGATATTTGGCTGCGCGACTCTGTTCACCAAACATCTCCTGCAGGTGAGCCAACATTTGGCGAGCAGTCCCGATATCTTCATGTTGGCGCTGGAGCTCATCAGACATCGAGCCCAACATGTAGTATCTGGCCTTATTGTCTTCGTCAATCCATTTTTCCAGAGACGCTCTCTGTTCAACAGATGGACGGGCTGGTAAGGTGGGAGGGTCCTGGTCCAAAACATGTGTTAACTTCTCTGAACCCAAAACAATTTTGTAGTTCCTGAGCCAATCTTTATAATTGGGTCCAGTCAGTCTATGTGTGTCTAGGATACGTGCCAGTGGGTTGGACGCAGACATTTTCCTGTAGAGAGTCAAAGATTCTAGTTAGATACTGTAATTTTGACTTGACCAATTTGTTTAGGGATTTTATTTTTAAACAAATTAGCTCCCACTATTTTCTCGGATCCCTACACTCCCTCTGTAGAGATGCGAAAATCTCCGCGATTGATGATTTCTAGTGGGTGGTGCGGTCTCACCAACTGACTCATCACCTCACCTAACAGTTATTGGTGATGGGTTAGCCAATGAGTGAACAACTCTTGTTCAATGATTCTCTAATCATGGTGCACCCAAACTTGGTCTCTAATTCATGAATCTCACCGTATCCGGAATATTGATCCACTCCTTAGTTAAGTCAGACCCACCATTTGCATAGACTGGGTTCCTAATTGAGGTCTCTCACCGTATCCGAAATATTGAGCCCAACTCATCCTCCAGCCCATAGCATCCAATGCCTAATAGACATGGTTGCATCTTCCCGGTGCAACTGAGCCACTGTATCCAGCCGAGAACAATCAACCCCGGGAAGGGCCCGCACGTCTACAATGGTGGAAGACCTCGGACTTAATCTTTTCTTAGGGAGAATTGATTCAGGTCTCATTAAACTAGACTTGGCTTAGTCATAACAATTATGACTAACCTAGTGGCATGGGTCAGCTCGGATTATTGACCACCTCAGATCAGAACTGTGTCAACAGATATGGCCAGGTAAGTGAGACCGGTGGAAGGAATATGCCGTTAACTCGCACAAGAACGCATTCAGGTCGAGTAGCTTCCAATTAAAAACCAGTCGGTCGTCTGTGCCAAACTTACCTTAGACACCAAATTGTTGAGTCAGAACCAATTGGGTTAGCCTACAATCCAGACTCTAACCTCTGAGCCTAATTAGGTCTTGCTTGATCGTGACTCGATCTTGACCCAGACTTAATCCTATTAGGCTGGTCAATTTAAGCATTGTTGATCCCATCTAACCAACTCTTGATTCGGTTTGATCAACCGCTTAGACCTAATTGAGCTACCCAAGCCCGAACCCAGTATTATGAATATGTCTTAGATCTGAAATTCTCAATTTTAGACCTAATTAATATTCCATAAACTTAATTCTTAATTAAGTTGGGTTCATAAACAAAATATGCACAATAAATCCTAGGGTTTCAGGATCTAGGGTTTTGCAGAAAGTAAGTTTTGGGTTTCTGATTAAGGACGAACACGCAGCACCCCTACACGTCATAAGAACACCCCATCGAATGGGAAGAGAGGGCCTTTAAACCCTTCTTCGTTCTTATGACCGGACGGCCAAGAGGAACGCCTTAATCAGGAACATGTAAATCTACAAAACAGTTATAGATCTATATCATATATCTCATATACAAATTTAGATCTAATCAAGGCATATTTTGCATACATCTCATGTATCATAATCATGCATGTTTTCAGATCTAAATTATCACATAATAATCTAAAAAATTAGATTTAAATTGATCTAATCAAAATAAATTCTAATCTAGACAATTATGTAGAACTATTCTACAACTAGTCTAGTCATGCATCTATCATATCTCATATGATATTTAAAATTAAATAATTTTTATTTGCTGTTTATCAGATGTTATTATAACACTTATAATATCAGAAAATAGTAAATAAGAAGATCTAAAATATGATTTAATCAGATTAAATCAAAGACATGCAAAACTATTCTATAGAACTATTCTATTCTAGAACTAGTCATGCATATCTTCATGTTCTTAGATCCAAATCATTTAATTTTAATTTTTTTGATTTCAGATCTGATCACATCTCATGTGACATCTGAAATCACTTTATTTTTTAATTAAAATAAAATTAAAATCAGATCTAAACAATTTAGAACCATGGCTCTGATACCAGTTGAAGGGAAATCCTGATTTCCCGGTCCAGGTTCGTCCAGATCTGATTAGATCAAGAGATATATTTCAAAAATTTTCTCTTGATCTCAATCAGATCTTGATATATTTTAGATCTGATTCTTATTATTTTAATAAATAAAATAAAATAAGATAAATTAAATCAAATTTAATTTACCTGATTTGGGTAATCCTATTACCCTGTAGATGATCCTGATTGCAGCGGAAGGTTCTGGATCTTAGCCACGCAAGCGCCTGGCCTCTACCGGTATCCACTCGGGTTGGATCTGGAGATCCTCTTCTTCTCTATCACACCTCCAAAAATTAGATCTGGATCTGATCTGGAGGATCTTCAAAACTCTTTTGAAGATCTGCAGTCGTCCTTTTGCAGCAGCGCAGCCTTCTTGCTTTTGATCGCCTTTCCTTGATCTGAATCGCACCAACCTAAATCCAAAACACTTTTGGACGTGGAGAGCAAGGGGAGAAGAGACTATGGCATGGAGAAGGAGGGGAGAGGCAGCCTTGGGGCATGTCTAATAGCATTCACATTAGAATTAGGGTTGGGCGCAGGGTCTTATTTATAGACCTCTTGTGATCCAACTCCTCTTCCTCTCAACCAATCACAACCCTTTGTGAAATCAGATCTAAATCTGATTGGTTGGAATAGAGACCCCTGGATTCCTCCTTAGAGGGTGCCTAAGACCAGTCAAACTGGATTCTTAGTAGAACTCTGATTGGAATCCAAAAGGGAGGTGGAGTCCTTGTCCAACAAGGACTCCTAGGCGCCTCCTACTTGGGCTCACGCCACCCTTTGGCGTGCGCCCTTCTCCTTGCCAGGTTCTGGCAGGGGGACAGGCCCCCACCAGCTCTCCAATAGGTGCATGACATGTGGTCAAAAGTCAAAGGGTCAATGGTCAACGTTTGACCAGTCAAAGGTAGACTTTTGACCAAAGTCAAAGAACAAGAAATGGCAGGTGACCAAAAATGGCAGGTAATGTCTTACAAATAAGACAACCTATTCTGACTTGGACAACCTCCAGTCAGACCATATGAAGGCCTCTGATTGAGCACAAACTCCTTTGGCTCAGTCAGGACAACTTATTTATGATAGTAAAAGAAGAACGTTAGGTTCAATCGAGTGCTAGCACGATTTCCTTGAACCTAATTGAATCTCATTCAGATCAATTGAACTAGATCAGTTCAATTGATGATCACCAGATTCAAACCCTTGTTTGTGTGACCCAGTTAGGTTCAGTTCTGTATGGTAATGGGATATGTCATGATCTCTATCATAGACATCATCGAAACTCCTTTCGATGGATCAGAACTCTTCTGATTCGAACAGCTAGAATGATCGATCATCTAAATCATTCTAATTGCTCCCAAAATCCACCAGTGACACCTAGCAGTATATGGTGGCAACCCATCAGAGCTGAATGCGAACCTCTTGGTGCAGCTACCTGTGTGATTAAGTTCTTCTATCTTGAGCCCCGATCAGATTAGGGTTAAGGTGAACTCGTCAAACCCTAGTCTCTGTCATATGATGTAATCATTCGATTCGAGTCCAATGTGAAAATCTAAATAGAAACTCTTTCTATTATTTCACTCTGCCATGGCCATGGGCTTTAGGACTTGATTCTCATGATTATCATAGGGCTACTCCTCTACCACCGAGGTAGATAGATCCCATCTTGATGCAATCCAGTTCCTACAATGAACATGTCATAGCCAACATACACCTCAGGGTTCCATATGGCTAGGAGACCGAGTAATGGTGTAGTCAAACTATAACACCCTCAAGGTGAACTGCCGATGCATCTCAGGTCAAAGAACCAGACACACTACTGCAGCATCGAGTCAGTCATTGACGAGAAGGTAGACTTCCTAATGACTACTCGAGGTGGTCACGCTCAGTGCCCTCGTTCTCTAACGAGTACCTGTACTCTCGCTCCGGTGTCTCCACACCGTAGACTCAAGACTCATCTACTAAAGAGAAGCGATCGTACACCAACCTTCCGGATCAATCACCATCCTCGTGATGATCCTATGGTCGGGAGCTGTTTATGAGTTAATAATGATTATTCATGTCTTAAATTTTCAACTCTTGAAAATATGAATTATCATTACCATTAACTCAAAGGATGTATCACAGACACTAAATACACAGGTGTGATAGAAAATAACCCATTTCATTAATTATAGTCAAAATTATAATTTTGCCCCTAGAAGTGTATTACAAGTGTCAGCCAATTCTAGCTTCTAGGGCACATATATCTAACACCTAGACTTAGTGAAAGAATTAGATGATACTAATGAATATTATTCGTGTTGTGAAAATGATCATACTAATTTAAGTTTGGATGAAATTCTAGTATTGTCTAATGAAGAAAAATTTATCTTAGATATGATTTGTTGGTGCGAAATCTGGTTGTCACCAGAGAAGTGCTAGAGTTGGAGAAGACGAGGTCGCCGTCGGTGACCTGTAAAACAAGTCTTGTCCAGAGCCGGGAGTGGTGGCTCTAGTAAGACCCTCCGATGATCAAGTCAGCTCTTTCGGCCCACAAAAATGGAGTGCTCAGTCAAGAAAGTTGCAGAGTCTTAGGAAGAAGAAGAGAGCTTAATGAAAACATATCTGGAGGATCTCTTTTATAGACGAAGCCTGTAACAAATTGATAGCAACAACCATAACCGTCTGGTAGTAGACCGCTCAGACCACGTGAAGTTTGTTACAGAGGATGGCGCTTATTGTCGTGACTTACCAGTCGAGAGTGGTGTCCATTGTCATGACTTGCTAGTCGAGAGTGATGTCCGTTGTCGTGACTTGCTAGTCTGTTGGGATTTAATAGTTGAAGTTCGAATGGGGTAGACATCAGTTGGTGAAGAACTTTGAGTTATATCAATTTTAGAGGAGTTTGAACTCCTCTAAGGCAGTCTGTGTGCGAGTTGATTCATGCTGTGTATGGAGCTAGATTCAAGGGGAGACCTTTCTAGGAAACTATCGAAAGTTCGGTCGGAAGGGGTTTGGGAGTCCTGCGACTAAAGGAGTCTTTGAAGGAAGTCTGCCGAAGATGTCCGAACATGAATCCGCTTGGGGATCAGAAAGTAGGTTTGCTGGAGGAATCTACATGTAGATCTGTGGGAGGAGAGACCTAAAGAAAAATTTGTCCGATGGAGGAATCTGGCTGAAGGTGAAGTCCAGAATGAGTTCCGCTGCTGGAGAGGTCTGGAAGGGGCTCGACTGCTGGGGAGGCCCAGAAGGAGCTCAGTTGCTGGAGAGGCTCGAAAGGAGCTCGACTACTAGAGAGGTTCGTAAGGGGCTCGACTACAGGAGAGGTCCCAAGAGGAAGAATTCACGATCGAAGCTCTTTTGTGATTATCAGCTACATCAGGCTAAGCATCAGACTGGGCTTCGGCAGAAGCGGAGTTTATCCCCAATTCAAAATTTAAAGGAAGGGAGGAAGAAGGTGACTGCCAAAGTCTGATCCTGGGTTTCCACGCTTGATAGGATGAGACATTTTGATATTTACCACATTGGCACCAAAGGTTTCTAAGTCTAAAATGAGTTCAAAAAGATGGCCCTTTGAATCTCCCATCGAAACTCTATCCTAGATACAACACCATAAAGACTCCGTCCATCTCCACTCTTCTATCATGATGAGTGGGACATGCGGCGCATGCTGACCGACTGAAGTTGATCTGCAATCATAACCGTCTCAGGTTACCTCTGGCTATTTAAGGCCTTCTCCTCTCATCCGAAAGCCATTGTTGCCTTAGTCTTCTCCTTCCTTCGGTCCTCAATCATCTACTTCCCAAGATTTTTGGCCTCGTCCCTCACCTTCCTAAGCTCTGGACATCCTTTCGACTGATTCTTATTGCATCCATCATCCTTTCGTTCTTCTTAGATAGCTTAGGTCAGTTTCCTAACCCTTCTCTTAGATTATTCGTGCTTTTTCTTTCTAGGTTCTTGCTCCCCTGATTTCTTGATAGCAAAATTTGCCCTGCATTTTTCCTTATTTTTTGGAGGTTTTCTTGGGATCTAATTTCAATCCAAATCTCTTCTGAAACCTCCCACTCCATTAGTTCTTGGGGCTCACTTGGACCGACCTTCCTTAATCCTGCACCCCCGACCGAGGTAGAACCTAGGAGCATGTCTCACTCATCTTTCATTCTAGACACCATCCCATTTGTTCTTACTCCGGATGATATTTCTCTGATCCGAATTCAATATGGAATCCCTCCGGAATATGACCTTGAACTTTCTAGCTCTGATGATCGAGTCAGCTCTCCTCCTACCGATCAATTTTGTTTGTACTTAGAAATTTTGTGTGTCGAGCTTAGTCTCCCACTACCCCCTTTTGTAGTCGCCCTCTTCAAGTTTTTAAATATTTCTTTCACTTCTATGGTACCAAACTCCTTTCAGTTCATCATTCATTTCCTTTCTCTCTATCAACTGGCCGAGGTCCAGTCGACCATTTCGCTCTTTAGAAATTTCTACACCTTCAAGCACCATCCTGCCATGAAGGACTGGTGGTACTTTTTCTTCTAGTTCGATAAAAAGGAGTTATTGAAAGATGCCCCATCTTCTATTCATAACTAGAAGGAAAAGTACTTTTTTGTGCATTGTCCGATCCTGCTCTTAGATCTTCCTCCTTGGGGTCATATTAGGGAGTCAGTTCGTCGAGCTCCTAGCTTAGACGGAGCCAACCTTGATTTCTCCAATAAACTCAAAGCATACCAAACTCCTCTCCATCCCATCCTTCTGAAAGAACCAACCTTATTCAACTTGGGTCTGAGTCTCCTTTGAAGGGAAAACCTGATTTTCCTGATCAGGTTCATTCAGATCTGATCGGATCAAGAGATAGATTTTAAAAATTTTTCTCTTTGATCTGAATTAGATCTACAATGTTTCAGATCTAATTTTTATTATTTTAATAATTAAAATAAAATATAGATAAATTAAATCATATTTAATTTACCATGATGTAGGGTAATCTTATTACCCATTGATGATCCTGTAAGCAGCGGAAGGTTCTAGATCTAGCCATGCAAGTGCTTGGCCTCTACCGGTATCCACATGGGCTGGATTTAGAGATCCTCTTCTTCTCTATCACGTCTCCAAAAATTAGATCTAAATCTGATTTGGAGGATCTTCAAAACAGCTTTCGAAGATTAGTAGTTGTCCTTTGCAGCAGCGCAACCTTCTAGCTTTTTGTCATCTTTCTCTCGCCTAGATTGCACCAACTGAGATCCCAAACTTCTTTGGGCATGGAGAGGAGAGGGAGAAGATGAACTTCGCATGGAAGGAAGAGAGAGGCAGTCTTGGGGTGTGGGGAATTGTTCTATATATGTTTTGAGTTGGGCGTAGGGTCTTATTTATAGACTATGCATGATCCAACTCCTCTTCTTCCCAACCAATCACAATCCTTTGTGAAATCAGATCTAAATCTGATTGGTGGGAATAGAGTCCCTTGGATTCAACCTTAGATGGTGCCTAAGATCAATCAAAGTTGGTTCTTAGGAGGAGTCTAATTGGAATCCAAAAAGGAGATGGAGTCCCTGTCCAACAGGGACTCCTGGGCATCTCAAACTTGGGTGCACGCCACCCTTTGGCGTGCGCCCTCCTCCTTGCCAGATACTCCTTCTTGCCAGTTTCTGGCAAGGGGACAAGCCCCCACCAGCTCTCCAATAGGTGTGTGACATGTGGACAGAAGTCAAAGTATCAATGGTCAATATTTGACCAGTCAAAGGTCAACTTTTGACCAAAGTCAAAGGACAAGAAATGGCAGGTGACCAAAAATGGCAGGTAATATCTTACAAAATAAGACAACCCTTTTCTGATTTGGATAGACTCTAGTCAGACTAAGTGAAGGCCTCTGATCGAGCACAAACTCCTTTGGCTCAGTCAGGACAACTTATTTATGATAGTAAAAGAAGAACGTTAGGTTCAATCGAGTGCTAGCACGATTTTCTTGAACCTAATTGAATCTCATTCAGATCAATTGAACTGGATCAGTTCAATTGATGATCACCAGATTCAAACCCTTGTTTGTGTGACCCAGTTAGGTTCAGTTCTGTATGGTAATGGGATATGTCATGATCTCTATCATCGACATCATCGAAACTCCTTTCGATGGATCAGAACTCTTCTGATTCGAACAGCTAGAATGATCGATCATCTAAATCATTCTAATTGCTCCCAAAATCCACCAGTGACACCTAGCAGTATATGGTGGCAACCCATCAGAGCTGAATGCGAACCTCTTGGTGCAGCTACCTGTGTGATTAAGTTCTTCTATCTTGAGCCCCGATCAGATTAGGGTTAAGGTAAACTCGTCAAACCTAGTCTCTGTCATATGATGTAATCATTCGATTCGAAGTCCGATGTGAAAATCTAAATAGAAACTCTTTCTATTATTTCACTCTGCCATGGCCATGGGCTTCTGGACTTGATTCTCATGATCATCATAGGGCTGCTCCTCTACCACCGAGGTAGATAGATTCCATCTTGATGCAATCCAGTTCCTACAATGAACATGCTATAGCCAACATACACCTCAGGGTTTCCATATGGCTAGGAGATCGAGTAATGGTGTAGTCAAACTATAACACCCTCAAGGTGAACTGCCGATGCACCTCAGGTCAAAGAACCAGACACACTACTGCAGCATCGAGTCAGTCATTGACGAGAAGGTAGACTTCCCTAATGACTACTCGAGGTGGTCACGCTCAGTGCCCTCGTTCTCTAACGAGTACCTGTACTCTCGCTCCGGTGTCTCCACACCGTAGACTCAAGACTCATCTACTAAAGAGAAGCGATTGTACACCAACCTTCCGGATCAATCACCATCCTCGTGATGATCCTATGGTCGGGAGCATTTTATGAGTTAATAATGATTATTCATGTCTTAAATTTTCAACTCTTGAAAATATGAATTATCATTACCATTAACTCAAAGGATGTATCACAGACACTAAATACACATATGTGATAGAAAATAACCCATTTTATTGATTATAGTCAAAATTATAATTTTGCCCCTAGAAGTGTATTACAAGTGTCAGCCAATTCTGGCTTCTAGGGCACATATATCTAACAATCTCCCACTTGTCCTAAAGCCAATTGGCTACAAGTCTAAGTCCCATCTTCTCAAGGTGGGCTTCGATCTTCTGTTGGCCCAACGGCTTTGTAAGTGGGTCTGCCACATTATCTGTGGAGTTGACTCTCTTGACCTCGACGTAACCTTCTCGAGGTAATCGCGGATGAGGTGGTATCGCCGCTCAATGTGCTTGGATTTCTGGTGAGACCTCGGCTCCTTAGCAAGGGCTATGGCACCATTGTTGTCGCAGTATAGAGGAATGGCATCTGATGGCATTACTCCAATTTCTGCAGCAAACTTCTTGTACCAGAATGCTTCCTTCGTAGCCTCTGATGCAGCGATATATTCTGCTTCCATGGTGGAATCTGCTATCATAGTTTGCTTGGAAACTCTTCCAGCTGACAGCACCACCATTGCACACAAACAGACTTCCAGATGTCGACTTTCGATCATCTATATCGGACATGAAATCCGAGTCTGTGTATCCCTGGACTTGGAGTTCTCCGTTACCAAAGACCAACATCATATCCTTAGTTCTTCTCAAGTACTTAAGGATACATTTCACAGAAGTCCAGTGTTCTTCATCCTGGATTTGACTGATATCTGCTTGTGACACTCACAGCATGGGCTATATCAGGTCGTGTACATAGCATGGCATACATGAGGCTCCCTATTGCAGAAGCATAAGGGATCTTGCTCATGCGTTCTATTTCCTCAGGTGTGCTAGGGCACATCTTCTTGGAAAGATGAATACCATGTCTGAAGGGTATTAATCCCCTCTTAGAGTTTTCCATACTAAACCTCTTTAGTACTTCCTCTATGTACATCTTCTGTGAAAGTCCTAGCATCCTATTCGGTCTATCCCTATAGACCTTAATTCCTAGAATAAAGGATGCTTCACCTAGGTCTTTCATGGAGAATTCCTTGGACAACCATATTTTGATTGTCGTCAACATGGGAATATCATTCCTAATAAGGAGGATGTCATCCACGTACAATACGAGGAAGACAACAGCGCTCCCACTGACCTTTTTGAAGACACATGATTTCTCTTCATTTTTGATGAAACCAAATATTTTGATCACATCATTGAAACGAGTGTTCCAGCTTCGAGATACTTGCTTTAGTCCATATATGGACCTTTGCAGCTTGAAAACCTTGTGATCAGTATCACTGGATGTGTAACCTAGTGGCTGTTCTATATAGATATCTTCCTCAACATATCCATTTAAGAATGCCATTTTCATATCCATTTGCCATATTTTATAATCGAAATAGGCTGCAACGGCAAGCAATGTGTGGATGAATTTTAGCATAGCCACTAGGAAAAAGGTATCCTGATAGTCAATGCCTTCGCGTTGATTATAACCTTTTTGCCACTAGTCTAGCCTTGAATGTCTACACATTCCCATTTGCACCAATCTTTCTCTTGAAGATTCATTTACACCCAATAGGTACTATACTTTCTGGTGGATCTACCAAGGTCTAGACTTGGTTTGAGTGCATCGAGTCAATTTCTAACTCCATTGCCTCTAGCTATTTCTCAGAGTCGATATCTGATATCGCCTCATTGTAGGTTTTGGGATCATCACCATGAGCACCATTACCACCAGGAACATTTCCTCTACTTTCTCTGAAATAATACCTAAGTATCTTTTAGGGGGACGAGAAACTCTTTCCGATCTACGAGGTGGAGGAGGTAGTGTTCTTATTGGCTCAACCTGATTTGGTTCCAATTGATCTTTAGCTCATTGTACATGTGAGACTTTCTCATCAAGCTTAATCTGCTTTCCAATGCCGCTATCTTGAATAAACTATTTTTCTAGAAAGATGGCATGTTGACTCACAATCACATTATGGTCTTCTGAAATGTAGAAATAGTATCCTAATGACTCTTTAGGATATCCTATGAATCGAGCTCTGAAGGACCTAAACTCTAACTTGTCCGCTTGTTGTCTTTTGACATGAGTCGGACAACCCCAAATTTTGAGATGACTCAGACTTGGTTTCTTACCGTGCCATTTCTCATACGGTGTGGTAGGAACGATTTTAGAGAGAACCCTATTTAGAAGATAAATTGAAGTTAACACTGAGTATCCCCAAAGAAAATCAGGGAGGTCTATGAAGCTCATCATGGATCAGACCATATCTAATAGAGTTCAATTTTTCCATTCTGAAATTTCGTTGAGTTGAGTTATTCCTGATGGAGTCCATTGAGAGACTATGCCATTTTCCTTGAGATAGTCTAGGAATTTCTAGCTAAGGTATTCACCTCCTCGATTTGATCGAAGAACCTTAATGGATTTTTCAATTTATTTTTCTACTTCATGTCTGAATTCTTTGAACTTTTCAAAAGCTTCAGACTTGTGTCTCATAAGATACACATACCCATACCTAGACAGATCATCGATAAAGATAATGAAGTAGACAAAATTGCCTCTAGCTGGCACATCAAATGGGCCGCACACATCAATATGTACTAGGGCAAGAAGAGCTGTGGCCCTTTCCCCATGTCCTACAAAAGAAAGTTTGGTCATTTTGCCTTGAAGACAAGATTCACAAGTTGGATATGACTCGGAAGTTAATGGACTCAATAGCCCATTTTTCTCCAATTTATTTGATCCTATCTTTGCTATATGACCTAATCTTAGGTACCATAGATACTATCGTTGGACTATCCTTAGGTGTCGTTTGGCATTCACGTTTGTTCGATAGTTTAGAACAGATACATCAAATATGTAGCTAGTAAAAGACCGTTAATAAGGAAACCATTTGCAATTTTTATTTCTTTCATAAAGAATGTTACAATGTCCTTAAAGAAGTAATCACATAGCCTTTTAGTGCTAAAGCATGAAATAGAAATCAAATTCCTGCTAGACTGCAGGCAGCACGTAATAACAGTCTTTCAAAACTAAGTCTAAACATAGATAGTAATCGAAGAGGCATGTTCCACTATCACTGCAACAACTCTTGCTCCATTTTCGATGCGTAGGATCATGTCTCCATCCTCTCACCTCGCTACTATCCTCAAGACCCTGCATGGAAGTGCATAGATGAGCACTAGAACCAGAGTCAGCACCTAATTAGATGCAGAAGAAATCGTAAGGCTAGACTCAACAACGAGCATACCTCCAAAAGGACCTTCCTTCTTATTCTTTATGGTGGCCAGGTAGTAGGGTAGTTCCGCTTCCAGTGGCATCACTATTGCAATGAAAACACTTCCTTTGATAAGGCCTCTCTTTCTGTCGACTCTGCCTTCTTCTTCTTTTCCTCTCCACCTTCTCTTTTGCAGACTTCTTTCCTTTTTAGAAGACTTTTTTTTTGGAAGAAGTCCATTCCATAAGCAAGAACTGAGCCTTTAGAACCTTTCATAGAAGAGCTCAGCAGATGACCAGCATGTTCATTAAATTCGGCCAAGGAATTTAAAGTATATTGCATATGGTAATTTAGATGAATTGCGCATTGATTAGTATGCATCAGTCAAGGATTGCAGAATAACATCATTCTGCAGATCTATGTCTAACTTCACACCGAGCTTCTCTCAAGCTCTTCCAAGTCCTTGATCCATCAGAAGACAGTGATCTTGGACTGACTGTCCATCAATGCATCTTAGCTTTAAAAGTCGTTTCGTGACTTGATACTTGGCTGCGCGACTCTGTTTAACCAAACATCTCTACAGGTGAGTCACATTGGCGAGTAGTCCCATAATCTTCATGGGTGCGGAGCTATCAGACATCGGCCCATATATAATACTTCTGCTATTATCTTCGTGCTATCCATTTTTCCAGAGATGCACTTTGTTCATCGTAATTAGGATGGGTTAGTAAAAGTGGGAGGGTTCTGTCCAATACTAGAGAGATTAACTCTCTCAAAACCCAAAAGTGATTATTAGTTCCTGAGCAATCTTTTATAGATACCTAATGGGTCACTGGTCAGTCATGTGTGAGGTCGCGTCCAGGAATACGTGCTAATAGTTTGGATGCAGACATTTATGTTCGTAGAGAGTCAAAAGTTCTAGTTAGAATACTGTAATTATAATTTGACTAATTTATCTTAGGGATTTATTTTCGTGCTAATAAATTAGCGTCTACCATCTATTTTCTTAGATCCCTACAACTGCTCTCTGAGAAGATGTGAAAATGCTCCACACGATTTATGATTTTCTAAAGTGGATGGTGCGGCTCTCAACAACTTGAGCATACATCCACTCTCACCTAATAGTTCATTGCATGATGGATGTAGCAATGAGTGAAATACTCTTCGTTCATAATGATTCTCTAATCATGGTGCTCCACCAAGACTTGAATCATCATAATTTATAGACAGTCTCACGTACGGATCCACATTTGATTCATCTACATATAGTGTAAGTCAAATTCCACCAATTTTGCATAGAACTAGATTCACTAATTAGATGTCCTTCAGCCGTAATCCAAAAATATTGAGCCCGAACTCATCAGCTCCACCGTAGCATCCAATGCTGGACAACAACTATCGTGTAGAAGCACTCAGCTACCAACAATGAGTTGATTCGGCACAACTAAGCCATGTATCCAGCCGAGAATAATCAACCCCAGAGCAGCGCGCCCACCACAATGGGGAAGACGGAGAATTAATCTTTTGTTAGGAAGAATGATTTAGTCTCATTAAACTAAACTTGTTCCATAGTCATAAACAATTATGACTAACCTAGTGGCATGGGTTAGCTCGGATTATTGACCACCTCAAAATCAAAACTGAGTAACAGATATGGCCAATAAGTAAGAACCGGTGGAAGGGATATGCCACTAACTCATACAAGAATGCATTCAGGTCGAGTAGCTCCTAATTAAAAATCAGTCGATCGTATGTGCCAAACTTACCTTAGACATACAAATTATTGAGCCAGAACCAATTGGATAGCCATACAATCCAGACTCTTAAACCTCTGAGCGCTAATTTTAGGTCACTTGCTGATCGTGATCGATCATGACCTAGACTTAACTCTATTCAGGCTGGTCAAATTTAAGCATTGTTGATCCACATCTAAACCAACTCTTGATTCAGTTTTATCAACCGCTTAGACCTAATTGAGGCTACCCAGTCCGAACCTAGTATTATGGAATATGTCTTAGATCTAAAATTCCTTAATTTTGATCTAATTAATATTTCCAATCTTAATTTTTAATTTAAGTAGGATTTCAACATAAAACAAAATATGCATAATAATATCCTAGGGTTTGCAGGAGCGTAGAATTTGGGCAGAAAGTAAGTTTTTGGATTTCCTGATTTAAGCGACTGAACACATCAGCCCCTAATGTCAATAAGAGCACCCACATATGGATGGGAGCGAGGGCCTTTAAAACCCTTCTTCTCTTCATGACCGTGACGGCTAAGAGGAACGCCTTAATGCAGGAACATGTAAATATGATGCGTGCTAATTTATAGCAGGCAAAGTGCACCAGTCCGATCAAGTAATAAAGTGAATAGTGAGAAGTATCGTCCCTAGAGGATTGTGAAACACAAGTACTAGAGAAAAGTCTCTATCTCTATGCTGGTTATTTAGAAGATCGACTTTTAGAGGTAATTAGTGGCGAGAAAGAAGTAAGAGAGAGCAAAATAAAACCTTGTTTGTGGGTTTATGATTTGACTTGGAGTGGAGAATAGATTTTTCGGATGCGTGCACGATATTAATGTATATGAGGAAGTATTACGCGGATGGCACAGAAGGTGCATCTGCCGTATGGTTAAGAGAGTATGGGAATTGATAGTGATGAAATGGCTGATTAGGTCGAGAGTGAGGTGGTCGATCGTCACGCAAATTATAATTCACAGCAGAGCAATGGATTACATAAAGGCATATCATTTCTGATTCACCGAACTCAGGATCAATCTACCGAATATTCAGGTTTTATTTAGATATAATTTTATTTCATGTGACAGTGGTGGGAGCGAGTCTCTCTCTTAAATTTATTGAGGTCACTACCAGGGCTTTGGTCCAGGCATAGGCGAGGAATCTAAATTATATTATATTAATTACGCTGGGCTTGATATCCAAGTAAAAATTTAAATAAATACATAATGCACTTAGCGTTTGTGGAACCCCCTCCTCGTCTAAAATCTAAAGATAGTCGTCGAGATTGTGGACATCTCACGCTGCGTCCTTCCAAAGCGCACTAAAATTCCCGACATGCATAATGAAATTCCTAAATTTGATATCATAATTACTATGGTATATAAATCAAGAAGCATTTACGCGGAGATAGATGTTACTTGGTCCGTAACAACTATGTTCAATCAGATAATTAGAAGATGGGCCAGTAAATGCTAAATAGCATATAAGATCAGATTTATGTTATACTACCTGGCATAAGATAATAATTTTAAATAATTAGAATTATGACTGTAATAAATATCTGTTGCATCAAAAAGAAGTGGCTAACAACATGTGCCCTTAGGCTTAGTGAAAAGTAGAAGTCCACGCGTGTCGAGGATATGATGAACGTTAGTTCGATTGATACAAATTAAAAAACAGTAAATAAAATAAAAAGCTGAAAGAAATTAGACTGTTTGATTGCTGAAATTGATGAGATATCTGTTGCTGTCTTCTGATTGCGGAGAAACTAGGTGAAGAAGAAGGGCTTATGATCCTGGATATGCTTCTCTTTCTTTCTTCCTCTCCTCTCATTTCTTTTCTTTTCCTTCTTCCCGGTCTCTTGCTGTCGTTTTTTTTCCTTTTTCCTTTTTCTCTTTTCTCTCTTTTTTTTTTTTCTCACCGGCACAGGGACTTTTTATAGATGGAAGTCTCCAAAATTACATACCAAAACTCTGTTTTAGACCCTATAGAAACTTAAACTAATATCTGAAATAATTCTGGGCGGTGCGATGTTGATCAAACTGTCCAAAAACTACTGCAAAAACCCGTTATTAAATAAACCCAGATCAAGAGTCGGATTTTTAATATCAGCCGTTGGAGTCATCCAATGAATTGAAATCTCTCTTGGGCGTCGATCTCGTTGTTAAAGATCAGCCTTCAGACCTTTATTTCAAGTCGGGATGAAATCTCAGACCTTGAGAACGGTTGGAACGTCTCGAAACCGGAGCTGCGGATCGCCCGTCCATCAGCGGCCAATTCTTTTACTCTACCGTGATGTCCGTCCGATCGAAGATTCAGTTGAACCCAGCGTTGGATCAAGCTAAAATTCCGAAATTGTCCTCCGGTAGACGTGGACCCGGCGCGGCCCGGTGTGCGTGGACCGCCGCTTTCTCACGCATCAGGAGCGCGCCTTCCGTCTTGTGAAATTCCTGGAAATACCCTTCGGTTGGTTTTTTTTCCACCACGAGCCCGCAAATGACATGACGTCATCCTGCGTCGCGTCGACGGTCTAGTACTCGGCTGAAGACGAAGCGTGGGATCCTTTAGCGGGTTCAGAGTCGCGGGAGTTTCTTTTTTTTTTTTTTTTTTTTTTTTTTGAAATTCGAGTTTCTGCTTTCTGGGGCTCGTATTGAAGTTCCGTTTTGCCTGAAATTTGTTTCATCTGAATCAGAAAAGAGATATTCACATTGGGTAGCACTTTTCTTTCTACATAAGATTAATAAACGTATCAATTTTTAATAAAATATTTAATTTAATTTTATAATTGAATACTTATTATTAGTATACTTTTTTACTACCTATATCACACCCCAACTTATTCATTGCTAGTCCTTAGAATGTTTTTATTTAATACAATATTTTAATAAAATTATTTATCACAGAGATAAATCTTGGATTAAAGATCAAAAAAAGTTTAGAAAATTATTGCTAACTAAGGCATTGAGCTTCGGTAAAGCAAAATTTTTAGTCAATACAGTAACAAACTTTGCTTTAAGTTACATCAAAGATCTATAGCCACTTATGTTCGTGATGACTA
>QRFJ01001375.1:143797-200267 GCA_006176705.1 Cocos nucifera | reverse complement strand
CCCATCACCAATAACTATTAGATGAGGTGGTGAGTCTATTAGTGGAACCACACCATCCACTAGGAATCAATAATCATGAAGATTCTCGCATCTCTGCCAAAGAAGTGTAGGGATCTGAGTAAATAGTGAAAGCCTAATTTGTTTAAAAATAAAATTTTTAAATAAATTGGTTAAGTCTAATTATAAAATCTAACTAGAAACTTTGACCCTCTATAGGAAAATATTTGCATCCAATCCACTATCCCGTATCCTGGACACCCATAGACTGACTAGACCCAACTACAAGGATTGACTTCAAAACTTAAAAATTATTTTGGATTACAAGAAGTTGACTCATGTGTTGGAATAGGATATCCCTACCTTACCAGCCCGTCCATCCATTGATCAGAGAGTATCTCTTGAGAAGTGGATGGATGAAGAT
Organism: Cocos nucifera; assembly: GCA_006176705.1. Lineage (NCBI taxonomy): Eukaryota > Viridiplantae > Streptophyta > Magnoliopsida > Arecales > Arecaceae > Cocos > Cocos nucifera. The sequence goes on along the minus strand of QRFJ01001375.1, from coordinate 199,846 downwards.
AATAAAGTCAGGTGTTACATATTGGGCTCGATGTCTGATGAGCTCTAGTGCCAATATGAAGATATTAAGACTAGCCACCAAATATTGGCTCACCTGCAAGAGTTGTTTAGTGAATAGAGTTACACAGCCAAATATCAAGTCACTAAAAGACTATTTAAGGCTCAAATGTGTGATGGACCGTCGGTCCAAAATCATTATCTGATGATGATCAAGGACTTAGAAGAGCTTAAGAAGCTCGATGTCAAGTTAGATCAGGATCTACAAACTAACATAATTCTGTAGTCCTTGACTGATGCGTATGGATAATTCATCATGAACTACCATATGCATAAACTTCAAAATACCTTGGCTGAGCTCATGAATATACTGGTTACTACTAAGCTTTCTGTGAAACATTCTAAAGGCTCAGTACTTACTGTGGAACAGACTTCTTCCAAAAGAATACTTTTTAGGAAGAAGAAAAAGTCCATGAAGAAGTAGAAGGTGGATGGTGGGAAGAAGAAGAAAGCAGAGTCGAAGAAGAAGGCTACTGATAAAGAAAAATATTTTCATTGCAACACTGACAGCCATTGAAAGTGGAACTACCCTCTTTACCTAGCCAGCTTGAAGAACAAGAATGAGGCAGGTCCTTCTAGAGGTATGCTCATTATAGAATCTAATCTTACGATTTCTTCTGCATTTAGTTGGATGGTTGACTCTGGTTCTAGTGCTCACTTATGCACTTCTATCTAGGGTCTTGAGGATAGCAGGAGGCTGAGGGATGGTGAGATTATCCTAAGCATTAGAAATGATGCAGAGTTGCTGCTGTGGTCGTGGGAACCTACCCTCTATGATTTCTATCAAGATTAGACTTAGTACTTAGGAACTATTATTATGTGCCTGCAGCAAGCAGAAATTTGATTTTTATTTCATATTTAGCATAGGAAGACTATGTAATTAGTTTTCTTAAGGACCATTGTAATATTCTTTATGAAAAAAAAATTGCAAGTGGTTTTCTTATAAATGATCTCTATCAGTTACATATTGATGTTTCTATTTTTAATATCGAGTAAAACATGAATGCCATAGGATCAAAGTGACCTAGGGATAGTCTAAATGATACATATCTTTGGCACCTTAGGCTAGGTCATATAGCTGAAGACAGGATTAACAAATTGAAAAAATCCGGACTGTTGAGTCCATTGACTTTTGAGTCATATCCGATTTGTGAATCATGCCTTCATGGCAAAATGACCAAGCTCCCTTTTGAGGGACATGGAAAAAGGGCCACAGACCTACTTGCCTTAGTACATACTGATGTATGCAGCCTATTTGATGTGCCAACCAAGGATAATTATATCTACTTCATCATCTTTATCGATGATTTATCTCGGTATGGGTATGTGTATTTGATGCAACATAAGTCTAAATCTTTTGAAAAGTTCAAGAAATTCATACTTGAAGTAGAAAAATAAATAGAAAAATCCACTAAGATTTTTCGATCAGATCATGAAGGCGAATACCTTAGTCGGGAATTCCTAGACTATCTCAAGGATAATGGCATAGTCTCTCAATGGACTCCACCTGGAATGTCTCAACTCAATGGGATTTCAGAATGGAGAAATCGGATCCTATTAGATATGGTTCAATCCATGATGAGCTTCACAGACCTCCCTGAATTTCTTTGAGGATATAGTCTCTTGACTGCTATATATCTACTGAATAGGGTTCTATCTAAAACCATTCCTACCACACCGTATGAGATATGGCATTATAAGAAACCAAGTCTAAGTCATCTCAGAATTTGGAGTTGTTTGGCCCATATCAAGAGACAACAAGTGGACAAGTTAGAGTCTAAGTCCTTTAGAGCTCGATTCATAGGATATCCTAAAGAGTCATTAGAATATTATTTCTATTTTCTAGAAGATCATAATGTGATTGTAAGTCGACACATTATCTTTCTTGAAAAATAGTTTATTCAAGATGGTGGCATTAGAAGATAGATTAGGCTTGAGGAGAAAGTTTTTCAAGAGCCACGAGCCAAGAAACCTATGGAATCCAATCAGATTGAGCCAGTCCGATCACTACCTTGTCCACCTCATAGATCAAAAAGGATTTTCCATTCCACTGAAAGGTACTTAGGTACTATTTCAGAGGATGTAGAGAAAATGTTCCTCATAGGAAAAGGAGTTCATGGTGATGATCCCAAAACCTATGGCGAGATGATATCAAATATCGACTCTGAGAAATGATTAGAGGCAATAAAGTATGAGATTGACTCAATGCACTCCAACCAAGTCTGGACCTTGGTAGATCCACCTGAAGGTATAGTATCTATTGGGTGTAAATGGATCTTCAAGAGGAAGATAGGAACCGATGGAAATATAGAGACATTCAAAGCAAGGCTCGTAGAGAAAGGGTATAGTCAGCGTGAAGGCATTGACTATCAGGATATTTTTTCCATCAGTAGCTATGCTCAAATCCATCCGCATATTGCTTGTTGTTGTAGCCTATTTTGATTATGAAATTTGACAGATGGATGTGATAATGATGTTCTTGAATGAATATCTTCAGGAAAATATTTATATGGAATAGCCGCTAGGTTTCACATCCAGTGATACTGATCACAAGGTCTGCAAGCTGCAAGGATCCATATATGGACTTAAGCAAGCATCTTAGAGTTCGAATGCTCATTTCAATGATGTGATCAAATCATTTGGATTCATCAAGAACGAGGAGTTCTGTACTTTTAAAAAGGTTAGTGGAACCACTATTGCCTTTTTCATACTGTACATGGATGACATCCTCCTAATTAGAAATAATATTTTCATATTAACTACGATCAAAATATGATTGTCTATAGAATTCTCCATGAAAGACCTAGGAGAGGTATCCTTTATTTTAGAAATTAAGGTCTATAGAGATAGACCAAATAGGATGCTGGGTCTCTCACAGAAGATGTACATAGAGGAGGTGCTAAAGAGGTTTAGCATGAAAAAATCCAAGAGGGGATTGGTGTCCTTCAGACATGGCATTCATCTCTCCAAGAAGATGTGTTCCAACACACCTCAGAAGATTGAATGCATGAGCAAGATCTCTTATGCTTTAGCAATAAGGAGCCTCATGTATGCCATGCTATGTACACGATCTAATATTGCCCATGCTGTGAGCATTACGAGCAAGTATCAGTCGAATCCAAGTGAAGAGGACTGGACTTCTATGAAATATATCCTTAAGTACCTGAGAAGGACTAAGGATATATTTCTAGTCTTTGGCAATGGAGAACTCTAGATCCAGTGGTATACAGACTCAGATTTTATGATCGATATTGATGATCGAAAGTCAATATCTAGAAGTCTGTTTATTTGCAATGGTAGTGCTATCAGTTAAAAATGTTTCAAGCAGATGGTGATAGCAGATTTCACCAAGGAAGCAAAGTACATCGTTGCATCAAAAGCTACAAAGAAGGCATTCTGGTACAAGAAGTTCATCACAAAGCTTGGAGTGATGCCATCAGATGCCATCCCTCTATACTGCAATAATAACGGTGCCATAGCCTTAGCTAAGGAGCCATGGTCTCACCAAAAATCCAAGCACATCGAGCGGCGATACCACCTTATCCGCGATTATCTTAAGAAGGGATACGTCGAGGTCAAGGGAGTCGACACTACAGATAATGCGGCTAACCCACTAACAAAGTCATTAAGCCAGCAGAAGATCAAAGCCCACCTTGAGAAGATGGGACTTAGATTTATAGCCAATTAAATTTAGGTCAAGTGGGAGTTTGTTAGATGTGTGCCCTAGAAGCCAAATTGGCTGTCACTTATAATATACTTCTAAGAGCAATTTTATAATTTTGACTATAAATTAATAAATAAATTATTTTTTTATCACAGCATGTATTTAAAAGTATCTGTGATACATCCTTTGAGTTAATGGTAATGGTAATTCATATTTTTAAGAGCTAAAAATTTAAGATATGAATTTTTATTATTAACTCATAAAATGCTCCCGACCATAGGATCATCATAAGAATGGTGATTGATTCGAAAGATTGGTGTACAATCGCTTCTTAGGATAGACATGTCTTGAGTCTATGGTGTGGAGACATCAGAGCGAGAGTATAGATACTTGTTAGAGAACGAGGGCACTGAGCATGACCATCTTGAGTGGTCATAAGGAAGTCTACCTTCTCGTCGATGACTGACTCGATGCTATAGTAGTGTGTATAATTCTTTGACCTGAGGTGCATCGGTAGTTCACCTTGAGGGTATAGTTTGACTACACCATAACTCGATCTCCTAGCCATTCAGAATCTTGAGATGTATGTTGGCTATAGCATGTTTATTATAAGAATTGGATTACACCAATAATGGGATCTATCTATCTCGATAGATGAGGAGTAGCCTTATGAGATTGAATCCTTAAGCCCATGGCCATAGCAGAGTGAAGATGATAGAAAGAGTTTTTATTAGGATTTCATATTGGACTCGAATTGAATGATTAATTCATATGACGGACATTGGGTTTGATGAGTTCACCTTAGCCCTAATCTTATCGGGGCTCAAGATAGAAGAACCCAATCATACAGATAACTGCACTGAGAGGTTTGCTTTTAGTTTTGATGGATTGCCACCATATACTGCTAGGTATTACTGGTGGATTTTGGGATCAATTAGAATGATTTTGATGATCAATCATTCTAATTGTACGAATCAAAAAAGTTCTGGTCTATCGAAAGGTGTTTCGATGATGGAGATCATGACATATCCATTACCATATAGAATTGAACCTTACTGGATCACATAAATAAGGGTTTGGGACTAGATGTCATCAATTAAGCTAACCTAATTTGATTGATTTGGATTAGATTCAATCAGGTTCAAGGTAATCATGCTATCACACGACTGAGCCTGACTTTCTCCTTCTAAAATCTTTCTGATTTATCGCAACCAAGTCAAATTTAATTTGAATCATTCTTATATTTTGAATGGGTTTATTTTTATCTAGTTGGGATATGTCCAAATTAGATTAATTTTAGAAATTAAATTCATTCATAGTCCAATTGGACTAGGGTCAAAAGTTGACCTATTTGAGAGAATTAAGGGTCACTTGATTAGATACTTCTAAAAAATTTTTTAGAAATCATTTTGTTTTGAATTTTGGATATGTGATAGAAAATAAACAACAATTTGGATGTACCAAATTTCATGATTTTTGGAGGTATCTAGACTAAGTAATGATAGAGTTTGGTTTAAATCAAACTCTTGAGAGAAGAGTCCTAGGCACAGTGGACTCTTCGTTATCTACTCATGCTGCCATCTTTTAGATTGATTTTTGGCATCAAAAATAGATGGGATCTAGGGATTTTTAGGAAGATCAAGTCCAAGGTTCCCAATGGTCAAAAAAATGAGGATTTTTATCAAAGAGGGACTCTAACTTGGCATTATGCTTTTGTATAAGAACCCTTGCACCAAGGCTCTTCATATAGAAATACTTTTCATACCCAAAGGCTGCCATTCTAGATATCCCATGCCCCTCTATCCTCTTTCTCTCTCTATTCTACATGTCTAAAATGTTCGGCACAAATTTGAGAAAAAAATCTAATCAAATTTGTGAAGAGTTCAGCATCTATGTGATAGTGTTCGTAAGATGGACACGCTGCCTTCAGAAATTTTTTGAAGAACTTTCAGATTGGATTCAGATCTAATCTTTAGAGAAAAGATTTGTGAGGAGAAGACATCCATATCCTTCCTAAGTGGATATCGATAGAGGCCAGGAGCATGAGTGGCTCCTTCCAGAATCTCAGAAAATATTAGGATCATCGTAGGATAATTAGATTACCCAAATAAGATATGAAATTAAATTTGATTTAATTTTTATTTTAATTTTTAATATTAGATCACCAAGATTAGATCTAAGAACTATTATATTAGATCAAATCATTTAAAAATTTTTAGAAAAATCTATCTCAGACTTGATCAGATTTGCACGATCCTATTGGAGAAAAAAGGATTTTTCCTTCAGCTATATCTAGAACCTCGGGTGACAACAGATCATTGGTAGGATAAAAACTATTTATCCAACCAAGGTAATAAAATTAAATCATATTTAATTTTTATTTTTATTTTTAATATCAGATCTATTGGATCAGATTCGAGATATCTCAGATCTGATTAGAATTTTTAGATAATTTTTTAAAATATTTCTTCTGATCCAATCAGATCTGAACGATCCTGTGGCAAAAAATAGGATTTTTCCTTCAAATTGATCTAGTCGACCTCATCTGATCAGCTTCTTAATTTTATCTTAGAATTGGATGCATTCTTCAGTATCGTAACCATAGTCATGATGGTATAGATAGTACTAGTTTGGATTGTGCTTGCTTGGATGAGACCGCATCTTGTCCGATCTTGATAGATGCTCCTTGATTTCCATCAAAACTTAAGTTTTTGAAGTATTCAGAGGAGAATAGTTATGAAATCTTCTAAGAGGGGGGCTTCGCCACATCCTTCTATTTGGACTTCTCAGCTAACAAGATCGAAGTGGAGTTTGAGGCTGTTTGCATTCAAGAGGGGTTCTAAAACATGGATGGGCTTCACTTAGCTTCTCTATAGGTGTGGGCTTGGTGGATTCTCTTGCCTATCACTCTCTTGCAGCTTCATTATCTCAAAGCTTAAAAGCTTCTTCAGCTTGGGCATAACCCTTAGCTTGAGTAAGCATGTTAGTGAAATTCTGGGGATATTGTTTCTCTAGTGAGAAAAGGAGATCATTCTTTAGAAGTCTATCATTCAGTGCAGCTATAGCAATAAATTGGTCTAGATTTCAGACTATTGAAGTAGCTGACGTAGACTCGGATGGATTTTCCTTCCTTCTGCTTGATGTTGATAAGAAAATCTTAGCTGCACCTCTGACATCAGCTGCTAATGAAGTGAGCTACAAACTGATGGCTTAGTTGATTGAAGGAATAGATGATACTCAATTTAAGGCCTGAGTACTAGTTTCTTGTTGTGCCCTTTAGGATCGAGGATAAAGCTCAGCACAAAATGGCATCCGACAGGACATGGAGCAGTATCATAGTCTCGAAGGCTTCAAGGTGGTTGATAGGATCCGAGATCCCATCCGAGCTCTCAAATTTGGAGAGTTTGAAGTTCAACAGGATGGGCTCCTACATTATCTGGATCATGATTGATGGGTCGGTATAGATGTCATTCATCATTGCAGACTAGGGTAGCATGACGAAGTTTCTCAATCCACCAATTCAACTCCTAAAGCATTTGATCAAGGACATCATCTCAATCATGAATTTCAAAGGATGGCAAGCATCATGGGAGCAGAGACTTTTTGAGTGTGGAGTCATGCTTGGAGCTGGGGCTCTCTACTCTCTATTTTTTCTTTCCTGGATTCTCTGATTGGCTTCTCTAGGTGGGCCTTCCTTGTGCTGGATCTCAATGTTCTAGCAATGGTCTCTCCTGCAATGCTGGCACCAAAGCCTGCTACATGGCCTGCATTGCTTCCATGAGGCCTTTTATCTACCGTAGCAGCAGGTTGAACTGGTCCATGCCCATCAATGTTGCCTGTGGAGAAGGATGTGGTGCAGATGACAAAGTTGGAAATAGTTAATCGGCTAGTTCCTGATTGGATCTAGAGGTAGTAGCAATGAATCATCTGATAAAGATTTTCTGGGTGGCATTTTGTTAGAACAAAAGAAGACCAAAGAAAGAAGAGTGGAAGAAAAGAGGAAGAAAAAGATTGCTCTCGACTGGGTACTCCTTTTAGAACAAGAGCTCAGACGCCCTTTCTCAAGCACCAATCTTATTGGTATAGAAAATGTATGGTTGTTGGAGTTTGCTAGAGGTGGAGGGATGATCTCGCCGATGAGACCTGCAAGATAAAAGTCCAGGCCAGAGGTGGGTGGCTTTAGCATGGACCCTCCAACAGTCAAGTTAGCTTCCTAGACAACAAGAATGAAATACATAGAAGGTTAGAATGGAGAGAAGAGCATAGAGAGAGAAACATATCTAGAGGATTTTTTTTATAGATGGAGCCTACAATAAAATAATAGTGATAGCCATAATAGAATGTCAGAAGGCTATTTGAATGACTCAGAGTTTGTTGTGGAGAGTAGGCTATCATTTATCATGACTTGCTAGCGGTTGAATTCTATTTACTGAAGTTCGAACCAAGGATTGGAGACTTTTATGGTTGGAAGTGTGGTGTTCATGCTGAGATTTGGAGCTTAAGGTTGGGCTAACTGAGCTTGAAGGTTAGCTTCTAAGTTATTGATGATGGGCTCATAAATTAGACTTCGAGTTTGACCATCGATGAAGCTATCTTGACAGCTTTAGAAGCTCGACTACTTTCAAGGTTGGTCGAGAGAGGGTATGCATACTCTAGTCTAGAGGGATGGAGGTCATAAGGGAATGATGGGTTCCTTGATTTAGACTGCAGCCAAGCTCTCTTAGCAAAATTCAACCAATACCTAAGGTCGTCAGAAAGTTAAGGTAGAGGAGTACTAAGGTTCAAAGCCTGTGAAGTAGTTACTGCTTATCCCAAGTTGAAGATCAACCTCATATTGGTGGTGAGGTCCTCTCGTTGATTCAAGTTCACCTAGTCAAGGTCCATGATGTAATCTCTTGGAGAGTTAGAGTAGAGAAATTTGGCTTCCACACCAAATTGGACATCAATGAGAGTGGTTGTGGTTACTAGGATGAACCTCTCTTGATCGAAGCTCAGAACTTATTGTTAGGATTTGTGGTGCTCCCAAGCTTTGGGAGGCCACAGGAGGAGTCAGTGTGCTGGCTCTAGGATACTAGGATGGGTGTGAGTCTTAGGGCTAGGATAGAAGTTATCCTAGGATGGAGATGGTATGTTGCCCTCCACAGACTTGAGGTTCAAGTGTGAGGACCTTAAGGGTCTCGGTAGATGCTTTGAAGACCTGGGACATAAGGTGGAGCAAATGACTAAAGGCATGAGAAATATCAGCCAAGACAAGGAGCTAGCACATAGGTGGGCTGGCTCGGATACATAGTCAAGTTGGCTCGGACAGAGATCGAGCTAGCTCAAAGCAAATTTGAGCAGGCTCTCTTAGGAAGATAGAAGATAGTGTACGAGCGAGATGCAGTCAAGCCAGCTCGACTTCTAATAGAGCCAGCTCGACGATGGCGAATAGAACTAGGTGGAGGTTTCTGTTTGATCTTGGATTGGGTTTAATCCAAGAGATCTTAAGGCCTAGTTTATAGGGTCTTAAGGGGGCTAACTCATATATGGATTGGATTTAGATCCAGGGGATGAGAGCATGAGAGACATGGATGTACATAGGCTTGATGAGTGCTTTCATGTATTGGGTTAGCTAGGAGAGTTTTTGGCTAGGCCAAATAGCTATGTATAAATACATAGATTGTATTAGGATTTTATTTTGTAAAAGATTGGAATACAAATCTTTTCTACCTGAATCTCTCTTCTATCTTCTTTCTAGTGTTGTCGCCCTAAGGTTCTTGAAGAAGACCAAGAGAGGGGGGTGCCTCCCTCAAGCCCTAGGAGGGAGCCATCCCATCATAGATCTAGGTAGTGGATCGATGGTTCACTATCCTTAGAAAACGTCAAAGGTCTCCTTAGGTCCATGCTAAAGATCCTAGATTTTTGCAACATGGTATTAGATCGGCACCATGGTTCTCAACATTTGGTATCAAAGCTGCCGAATATTCCAACAATTTATATTAGAGCGATATCAAATTTCAACAATTGGTATCAGAGCAATATCAGGTTTCAATAATTGGTATCCAAGCCTGATGGTGCATGGAGGAGAAGAAGAAGTCATATAGAAAGAAATCATAAATCTACATACTTATTTCATGGTATGTCTCAGATCTACCTTTGTTATTGCTGTGATTTATCCAATCGGGAGTAACGAATTATAAGCGGAGGTTGAGAGGATTAATGAAAAGGAATTTTCTCGAGGTAGAAGGTTTGAGTGCATGATTTACTGATCGATCTTGGTGGAAAAGTTAGGGCTTATGATGGTTAGGTGATGAGGGTTCTCTAGAAAGATGGGTAGCATGAGGCTATTTAATGGTTGAAGAGAGGTTTCTTAAGGGCTAATGGTTGAAGGAAGGCTGAAGAAGCAACTATACATCCTTCGATTACAAGAAGGCAGAGAAGTAGTCAAGGATGCATTCAACAATTCGACCAAAGTATGGATTTGCAAAGCCTTGGTGGTGAGGGAGATGATTGATCCATGGATTGTTGCAATAGGTTCAAAAGAGGTGAAGATCCTCGATGGTTTCGGAGGTGCCTGTGGGGTTGCGGAGTATCCGAGATTAGCGATGCGATAGTGGAGGTCCAACAGGTTAGGATGGATGGCTGATCTTGGATTAGGTTTCTTCTATAGGAGCATCAGGAAGAGTCACAGTTCAGATGGAGGATGGTTTGTGTATAGCAAGAGAGGATTGGATACCTATGAGGAGGTGGCGTCGAGATAAGGAAGGGAGCACTAGAGTTCTATAGTAGCACTTTCCTAAAGACACGAGGTTGAGAGAGGCTTGGTAGTGCAGTAGCTGAAGGAGGTATCTTAGTAGAAAGTGTCAGCAGGCATCTTAGGAAGATCGAAAGCAGGTCTCATGGTGATCCAAGGGGATCTTAAGAGCCTTAGGATGAGATAGGTGGGTCTAAGCTCATGACAGTGTTTGAGCTATAGTTCCTTCGAGCGTAATTGAAGTGATGGTTGGTGCAGGGGCAGAAGAAGAGAAGGGCTAGGATGGAATTTCCTAGGATTCAGTCACTGGTTTAAAGAGTTGGATGAGCTCTTAGATTTCAAATATGCCCATGGGTTATGAAGGTATCCAAGATGACTCCAAAGGGATCCATAAAGTGTGGAGGGTTCGAAGGGACAGCGATAGTGTTTGAGGTGTAGTGGCAGGCTCAGTAGTACAGTATTGAGTGGTTGGCCTCGAGTGACTTAGTTGTAGAGTTAGATTCTTCTGCGACATCAGATGGACTTTGATTTCAAGAAAAGCATTAGGCAGAGGTGGCTTCACCGGTGGAGATGTGACATGAGTTCAGAGCAGAGAGGTATGGGAGGATCTATATCCGAGCACTAGTGTCGGAGATCCATAGTTCTAGATGGAGCGCCATGTGTAGGAGGATATCTTATCAATTAATGCAGCGAGTGCTAGAATAGAAATGCTATAGGTCCTCTAGGAAAGTCTAGAAAAAGTAATGCAGCTACTAAGTAGAAGAAATCCTAAAATTTTAGGATGGTGCAAAGAAGCAAGCCAAGATATTCAGTGGTGGAGGCGGTTATCCCAAAGGCCTCAAAGAATGTACAATAGCTGAAAAGGATTGACGGAGGCGATATTTGCATAAGGAGCTGTCAGGATGTGTAGCGATAGCAGGATCATGCAGGAGGGCATTACCAGTGTTTGCCAAGAATTAGAGCACCAAGGTGGAGATTGTTAGGATTTGTATTGCTCCCAAGCCTTGGAAAGCCATGGAAGGAGTCAGAGTGTTGGGTCTGGGATACAAGGATGGGTGCGAATCCTAAGGCTAGGACAAAAGCTGTCCTAGGATGGAGGTGGTGTGTAGCCCTCCACGAACTTAAGGTTCAGTTGTGAGAACCTTGAGGGGTTTTGTAGGTGCTTCAGAGATCTAGATTACAAGATGGAGCAAGGGATCAAAGTCATAAGAAATATCAGCCAAGATAAGGGTCTAGCACATAAGCGGGCTGGCTCGGATATATAGTCGAGCCATCTTGGTCTGAGAGTGGGGTTTGTTGGTTTGTTGTTGGACTAATTTGATCTAGTCGATCTTGTTTGATCAACTCCTCAATTTCATCCTAGAGCTAGATGCATTCTTCAGTATCGTAACCATGGTCATGATGGTACAGACAATACTTGTTTGGATTATGCTTGCTTGGATGAGACCACATCTTGTCCGATCTTGGTAGATGCTCCTTGATTTCCATTAGAACTTGAGTTTTTGGAGCATTCAAGAAAGAATAGTTATGAAATCTTCTGGAAGGACTTCACCGCATCCTTTTGTTCAGACTTCTCAGTCGTCGAGCTCAAGGTAAAGTCCGGGGCCATCTGCATTCATGAGGGGTTCTAGAATGCAAACGAGCTTCACTCGACTTCTCTACAAGTGTAGGCTTTCTTGATTCTCCTACCTGCTGCTCTCCTACGACTTCATCATCTCGAAGCTTAAAAGCTTCTTTAGCTCGAGCATAATCCTTAGCCCGATTAAGCATGTTTGCGAAGTCCTGGGGATACTTCTTCACTAGGCGAGAAGAGAAGATCATTCTTCAGAAGGCTACCCTTCAGTATGGCCATAGTAATAGATTGGTTTAGATTTTGAATCTCCAGAGCAATGATATTGAAGCGACTGACGCAAGCTTGGATGGATTCTCCTTTTTTCTACTTGATGTTGATAAGATAATTCAAGCTCTGCCTCTGATGTTGGCTGCTAACAAAGTGAGCCATGAACTGATGCTTAGCTAATCGAAGAAATAGATGATATCTAGTTTAAGATCCGAATACCAGTTTCTTGCTACACCATTTAGGATGGAGGAAAAAGCTCAGCACAAAATGGTGTTCGACCTGCCATGGAGCAGCATCATAGTCCAGAAGGCTTCAAGATGGTCGATAGGATCCGAGGTCCTATCATAACTCTCAAACTGGGAGAGTTTGAAGTTTAGTGGGATGGGCTTCTACATGATCTGGACAGTGAATGGTGGGATGGTATAGATGTCATCGTTGTGGACTGGGGTAGCATCATAGAGTTCCTTAATCTACTAGTTCATCTCCAGGAGCTTTTGATCAAGGACATCATTTTGATCACGAATCTTAAAGGGCAGCTGGCTTGATGAGGGTAGAGATATCCTAGGGGTGGAGACATGCTCGGAGTAGGGGCTCTCTACTCACTATTTTCTCTTCCCTGGGTTCTCCAGTTAGCTTCTCTAAGTGGGCCTTTCTTATGCTGGATCTCAATGTTTCAGCGATGGTCTATCCTATAGTGCTGGTGCCGAAGCCTACTGCATGGCCTGCACCGCTTCCTTAAGGCCCCTCACCTGCTGTAGCAGAAAGTTGAACTAGTTGACAAGTATCATAAATTCATTAATAAAATATTAATTTATGAATTAATATATTTTTTAAAAAATTAATATATTTATTTATTTTTTTAGAAATTATGATTATAAATGAAAAGAGCTCATTTTTCTGATCAAAATGAAGCAAGTTTGGAGTAAATCTGATATAAAACAAATCCAGTGTGAAGACTCAAGGAAAAAGAAAAAGAGAAAAGAAAATAAAATAAATCAGTTCAACCAGCCGGTTCCCCTAAAGCCTAGTCCAATCGATTAAGCGTAGCCCAGTGCCTGTAAAAGCCTTTAGAGCCTAGCCCAGTGCACATGCCAGCCAACAAGCCCAACTCACCTAGCACTAACATCACCTTGATGTCATATCACACGCGGTCTATGGTGGACCGCGATAGGTTTCACCACACTATAGACCCTTAATGGGTCCACCGCAGAAATATGTAGTGCACCGAGCAATTTTGTCAATTCATCTAGCATGGAGGTTGTTGATTGGGCGGGGAGTATAGAGAAATCGGTCTATAGGGTCCAACGGCATGGTAACTATGCAATCATGTGGTTCAGGTGGTTCTCGATCAAGATTGGATGATTGCGATGTTTTTTCTGATTTTATTCGAACTCTTCAGCTCCCATTTGCACCATCCCACAGTCTCGAGCACTCCAAAGCTTCATCCAACGATTTGATCTCTTCCAAAGATTGGTCCAATGGTTGATGGAAGACTTTAAGTGGATTCAATCATCCAAAATGTGATCCAGTGGCCTAGATCTTCCAGATCAAGGTGATTCGACAGCCAAGAGACAATTTGACTAAATCTAGGCTGATAAATACTATTTTTTGGTATTTTTTGAGCTTTTGAATTCCCATCTGACAACCCGAAGATGAAGAACTCTGAGAAAATTTTGTTGAAAGTGACCCGATAATGTTTTAAATTGATTTTCACTTGGATACCTCTCCCTTAGTCCCATATTGATGGAATCAAAAATTTCTCCCCTCTAGCTGTTAGAAAGAGAAGGGTAGATTACATGCATGTATTTCAAAACTATTTTGAAATCCCAGCAGAATAAAATATATTAACTATTTTATCATGCATTAAATTAGATCTAAAATCTTTCCTAACATGGATCTAAGATATATGAAATCCAAAATTAATTTATGAGATTAGATCTCATACCTTATCGCGGGTCGAAGAACTTCATAGTCAATGATCAAAACTTGATAGGTTCTTGAAGCCGCGCAACTGCCTGGCCTCTATAGGTATCTACATGAGATTCGATCTGATCTAAGACTTGTCTATCTCCCTGAGATGCTAGCTCACTTATAGAGAAGATCTTTTGATGATCGATTTGAACCTTCTTTAGATTTGGAAGATGATCTTTAGTTGAAGAAGTTGTGGATGTAGAAGAAAAGGCAGCAGCAACGTAGCTTTCTTTCTTTGAGTGCCATGTCTTGTACCAATGGAGTTTTCTCTTTAATCTTGGAAGGAAGAATGCCAACAAGTCCCTTTCTTACTCTAGTGGTTGGCCAAATTTTGTTCAGATCAAAAAGACCTCTTAGAGATGTCCCAATTATAGATCCTTTTAAGGGGGTCCCTAGTAGAGTCCTGATAGAGTCAAACTCTACCAAAAATTTAAATTAAATTTTAAATTCAAACCAAAACTTATCTATATCAAAATGAGAGGATAAGTGGTCAACCAAGAGCTGGAAAAATATGAAAAACCTCATGCAAATCTAAAATTTATGTGAGAAGAGATGGGGCATGGATAATGGGTGGCGCAGGGAAGAGTCCTTCACAAAATGGACTCTAGGGTTTTGGATTAATCCTCAAACCAAAAATAATTTAGTTTAAACCAAAACACCTGATTAGATCTAATCTAATTAGATATATAATCAGATTAAATCCTAATCTAATTAAGATTTAATTGAACCTAAATTCAAATCAAATCAAAAATTGATTGCATGACAATTGAGTCATCTCATAACTATCTCAAACCAAACCCAATTCAAGTCAAACTGAATCCAATTCAATTTGACATGATTTAAAACTTATTTCTCTATCAAATTGAGTCAATTCATAATCAAATTATTAATTTATCCCTCTAAAGTTAATTATCAATTATATTGACAATCATACCCTTAACGATTCACAATCATTGATCAATCATCGAATCAGACAAAAATCTCTTTTGTGTGTGACCCCATAGGTTCTATTGTATCTAGTAGTGAGACACATTATGATCTCTATCATAATATTATTAAAACTTCTTTTGATGAATTGGAATAATTTGAACACTACCCATCGAGAATCATCGATTATTAAGATGATGCTCGTGGGTCCCATAATCCACCAGTGACACCTAGCAGTGTGCACTGGCAATCCAGTAGAATGGAAGTATGAACCTCTAGATAGAGTTATCATATAATTTAGTCCTTCTATTAAAAATTCTAACTTGATGGAGGTCATGAACAACTCATCAAACCCCATCATCAGTTATATGCAAGATTGGCTCAATTTGAGTTCTCTTGTGAATCTCGTGGAAATTCCTTTCTCGTATTCCCCTTGCTTTGGTCAAAGACTTGGAGAACTCAGTCTCGTGAATCACATAGGATTATACCTTTTCTACTAAGGTCGATAGATTCCATCTAAGTCCATTCCACTCTCAACAGTGAACCTAAACCCACCATAGCCAACATATACAGCAAGGATCCGAATAGCTAAAAAATAAGTAGACGTGCAGTCAAACTATAGCAGCCTCACTGCAAATAGCCAATGCACCATAGGTCAAAGGAATAGTCATACCACTACAGCATCGATAATACCACTGATGAGTGAGTAGACATCCAAGTGGTATCTCGTAATGGTCACGCTCAGTGTAAGTTGTTCTCTAACAACCACCTGCATTATCATCCTAGTGTCACCATACAACAGACTCAAGATTCATCTGCCCATAAAGGAGATGATCATGCACCAATCTAACTGGATCAATCACTATCCTCCATGATGATCCTCTAATTTGGAGTATTTAGAAATTAACCACTCATAGTATATGTCTCAAATTCTGAATATCTTGAGAATATGTAAAATCATCTTTGTTAATTTCTAGGATAAATCATGGATACGTAAAACATGATTGGAAATAACAATGCCCTTTATTAAAAATTAAAGTCTTACAAGTTCAAATACAAGCCTTAAAAAATAAATGTGTTAGTCAATAATTGGCTTTTTAGGGCACACATCTAACAAACTCCCACTTGACCTAAAGCTAATTAGCCATAAACTTAAGACCCATCCTTTCAAGGTGAGCTTCAGTCTTCTACTAGCTTAGAGGCTTTGTCAGTGGATCCATCACATTCTATATGGAGTCGACTCTCTGCACCTCGATAAACTACATCTCGAGATATTCACGTATAATGTGGAATCACCATTCAATGTGCTTAGACTTCTGATGAGACCTGGGCTCCATAGCAAGAGCTATGGCACCATTGTTGTCGCAGTACAGTGTAATGGCATTTGATAACATCATGCCCAACTCTGCAATGAATTTCTTGAACCAAAAGGCTTCCTTAGCAGCTTCAGAGGCAGTGATGTATTCGGCTTCCATGGTCGAATCTACAATGATCGATTGTTTGAAACTTTTTTAGCTAACTAATCCTCCATTACATAGAAATATACACCCTGATGTAGACCTTCTATCATCAACATCAGACATGAAGTCTGAATCAGTGTATCCTTCCACTTTCAGCTCCGAAACTCCTCCAAAAATCAAGAACAAATCCTTAGTTTTTCTCAAGTATTTAAGGATGTTCTTTACAGTTATCCAGTGCTCCTTTCCTGGATTCAACTGATATCTACTCGTGACACTCATGGCAAGAGCTATATCCGATCGCATATACAGCATGAAATACATGATACTTCCTATAGCCGAAGCATAAGGGATCTTGCTCATGCATTAGATCTCTTTAGGTGTATCAGGACACATCTTCTTCAAAAGATGAATGCCATGCCTAAGAGGTAGGAGACCGCTCTTGGAGTTTTTCATGTTGAACTGCTTCAGCACCTCCTCTATGTACATTTGCTACGAGTGTCCTATCATTCTCTTAGATCTATCCCTATAGACCTTAATACCAAGAATGTAGGAAGCTTTTTTTAGGTCTTTCATAGAGAATTCTTTTGACGATCGAACTTTGACCGATGTTACCATGAGAATATCATTATCAATCAGGAGGATGTCATCTACGTATAATACGAGAAATGTGATAGTTCTCCCACTGACCTTTTTGTACACACATGGCTCCTCATTTTTTGATGAAATCAAAAGATTTGATCACATCTTTAAAGTGAGTCTTCCAACTTCGCAATGCTTGCTTAAGTCCATAAATTGATCTTTGCAGCTTGCAAACTTGATGATCACTATCACCAGATGTGAAACCCATAGGCTGCTCTATATAGATATCTTCTTCTAGATACCCATTTAGGAAGATAGTTTTCACATCCATCTGCTAGATCTCATAATCATAACAGGCTATAATCGCAAGTAAGGTATGGATGGATTTCAGCATAGCCACTGGCAAAAAAGTCTCTTGATAGTCAATGCCTTCACGTTGACTATAACCTTTTGCCACCAGCCTTGCCTTACAAGTCTCTGCCTTACCATCCGACCCCATTTTTCTTTTATAGATCTATTTAGACCCAATAGGTACAATATCTTTAGGTGGATCTACTAAGGACCATACTTGGTTGGAATGCATGAAGTCAATTTTTGACTTCATTATGTCCATCCATTTCTCAGATTCGACATCTAACATCACTTCATCATAGGTTTTGGGATCATTCCTAATATCCCTATCTCCCACAAGAAATACTTCCTCTGGATCCTCCATAAATATATCTAAGTATCTTTCTGGAGGATGGGAGACCCTATTTGATCTACGAGGTGGAGGTGGTATTAAATTTACTAGCTCATTACTGGGTTCAGGTTTTTGGACTCGACGTGCTTCAAAGACTTTCTCTTTGAGCTCAATCTTCCTCCCACTACCTCTATCTTGGACCAACTTCTTTTCCAAGAAGACGGTATGATGGGTTACAATCACATAGTGATCCTTTGGAAGATAAAAATAGTATCCCATAGATTCCTTAGGATATCTTATAAAATGAGCCCTAAATGACCTGACCTCTAACTTATCCACCTATTGTCGTTTGACATGAGCTGAACATCCCCAAATCTTGAGGTACCCAAGAGATGGTTTCTTATCATGCCATAACTCATATGGTGTGGCAGGAATGGATTTAGAGAAAAATTGATTTAATAGATGAATGGCAGAAAGCAATGCATGTCCCCATAAAAAGATCGAAAGATCTATGAAGCTCATCATAGACCGAACCATATCTAATAGGATCTGATATCTCCTTTGGGATATTCCATTGAGCTGAGGCATCCCTGGAGGTGTCCATTGTGAGACTATACCATTATCCTTGAGATAGATCCAAAATTTTTCACTAAGGTATTCTCCTCCTTGATCTGATCGAAGAATCTTTATGAATTTTTTGGTTTGCTTCTCTACTTCACATCTAAATTCTTTGAGCTTTTCAAAGGCATCAAATTTGTGATGCATCAAATACACAAAATCATATTGTGAGAAATCATCGGTAAAGGTTATAAAGTAGAGATAGCCATCCTTGGCCTGTACATCAAATGGTCCACACACATCAGTGTGTACTAGGGCTAATATCTCAGTGGCTCTTTCTCCATGTCCTACAAAGGATAGCTTAGCTATCTTTCTTGACTCACAAATTGGATAAGACATAGAAGTCAATGACCCAAGAAGGCCATCTTTCTCCAATTTGTTAAGTCTGTCCTCTCTAATATGGCCTAGCTTGAGGTGCCAGAGATACTTTTGGCTAATCCTATCCCTAAGTCTCTTAGACCCTAGGCATTCATAATTTGCTCGTTAATATTAATATTCACATCTTCATACAAATGATAAAGTTCATCAATTAAAAAGGCATGTGCGATAATTTTATTTCCAAAATAAATTATATAGAAGTCTTTATTAAAATGGAAATTATAATTATCTTATGCTAGCACAAATATAGAAACAAAGTTTCTACTAGCTCTAGATACATAAAAACAATCTTCTAAAAATAAACTAACTCTTAACGATAATTGCAAAGGATAAATTTTGATGGCTACAGCAGCAACTCTTGCTCCATTGCCAATCTGGAGAGTAATCTCGCCTTTCCTTAGCCCTCTAGCTTCTTCCAGACCCTACATGAAAGTGCACAAGTCAGTACTAGAACCAGAATTTAGACCCCAACTAGAAAAAGAGGAAATCAATAGGTTAGTTTCAATAATGAGCAACTCAGATGTACCATCAGAAGGCATGTCCATCTTCTTATTTTTCAAAGTGGCCAGGTATGCAAGATAGTTTTTTTTCCAATGACCTTCGACATTACAATGGAAACATTTTCCTTTATCGTTTGTCTTCTTCAGAGCCAGCTTCTTGGGTTTGTTATTGATCTTTCGCTTCTTTGCAGGCTTTTTCTTCTTCTTCCAAGAAGACTTTCTCTTGGAGAAAGCCTGCTCCATAGTCAAAAAGGTAACCCTTGAACTTGTCAAGATACTCTCAGCTATTACCAACATGTTCAGCAATTCAGGCAAAGAGGTATTAATCTTATTCATATGGTAGTTCATGATAAATTGCCCATACAAATCAAGAAGGGATTGTAGGATCATATCCACCTGCAATTCTTTATCCATGTTCATGCCTAGCTTCTGAAGCTCCTCAATGTCCTCGATCATTGTCAAACAATGATCATTGATGGACTTCCCATCATGCATCTTTGCTCTAAAAGGTCTCCAAAAGATCTCAAAGCGAGCCATGCGACTCTGCTCACCGTACAACTCTTATAAGTGAGTCAGCATGTCCCTGGTAGTCCTCATGTCTTCATGCTGTTGTTGAAGATCATTCGACATGGATGCAAGAATATAGCACTTCATCTTATTATCTTCATCCATCCACTTCTCAAGTGTAGCTCATTGATCTGGGGATGGACGAGCTGACAACATAGGTGCATCCTGGTTGAGGACATCGTTCAACTTCTCAAAACTAAGAATGATTCTTAAATTCTGGAGCCAGTCCTTATAATTGGTTATGGTCAACCTATTGGTGTCAAGGATTCAAGTTAATGGGTTTGAACTCAACATGGTTAACTGCAGAGAAAAATAATTTCTAATTAGATGTTTTAAACTTGTAGATGTTTGTTATTGAGACTTTAAAAAATAAACAAGAGTTCTCACTATTTCTATAGATCCCCCACACTCCTTGGGTAGAGAAAATAAAAACCTATATGTGATCAGTTTCTAGTGGATACTGCAATCTCATTGATTTATGTGCACCTCACCTAATAGTTATTGGTAACACACAAACCAATGAGTGAATAACTCTTTGTCCATTGCTTCAGTAAGCAAGATGCAGCTAGTTCTGTCTCTAAGTCCTATGGCCTCATCTAATAGTTATTGGCATATTTTTTAGTTAAGTCAGATCCATCGTACTCCAACAGACACAAAGCCATCATTGGAACCCTCACCTAACAGTTATTGGACCCAATCCCATCTCTACTCTAGGGCACCTAATGCCATAGAGTGGTTGTACCTACCCGATGCAGCTGAACCACTATGACCAGCCGAGAATGATCAACATTAGGTAGGCACCCACATCTCTATAATGGTGGAAGACCGCTAGACTTAATATTAATTGAGGAGATTTAGGCTTAGGTCTCATCCTTAATTAGTAAGATCAGATATGACTAACCTAGTGGCATGGGTTAGCTCGAATCATTAGCAACCTAAGTCAAGACTTAATCAACCATATTGGTCAGGTAAGTGAGATCAATGGTAGGATATGCCATTAACTTAATCTATGGGAGTAGCTCCCAATTAAAGACCACCAATTGAACTGTCGAACTTACCTTAGACACCAATTGGTCCGTAAGCATTGATTAGGTCAACTAATTAATTCAGGCTCAAACCATGGAGCCAAATTTGATTTGATCGACAACATGTGGTTGTTAGTCGATCTAACCAAACTTACAACTATTTGTGTTAGACATGAGAGATTAGACCTAAACCTAACCAACTATTGATTCAGTTTGATCAACTGCTCAAAATAGCTAGACCTAATTAAGCTACCCAACCCATTAACCCATATTTTATGTAGTAAATTTCAGATCATAAATTCTAAATTTTAGATCTTCAAATTTACTTTTTAATTCTTAATTAAGTATATTATTATCATGAATTTAGTTTAGATATCGAAATAATTTTAGATCTAAAGTACACTAGGTTTACATTTCAAACAAGATGAAATATAGCATTATTTCAGATCTAAATTAAAATCACATATCATTTATATAAAAATCAGATCTAAAACTAATTAAGCATGTATCATATGCATGCAAAATTCAGATCTAAAAAAAGATCAAATATAATTGAAAACTATTTTCAAAAACTATTTATCAAAAATCAGATCTAGGTTTTTAGATCAATGATCTAAAATATCTATGTATCTCATACATGATTCAATAATTTTAGATCTAAATAAAACTAAAATAAATCATTTAAATCATAAACTAACTTTTAGATCTAAGATTAAAATCAGATTTAATATCTCTCTTATAACCGAATGGCCATAGAGATCAATCTAATCTAAATACTATGCACAAGGACTATAGATCTATGCATCTCATTCATGATTCAATAATCTTAGATCTTAATAAAACTAAAATAAATCATTTAAATTAGAAACTAACTTTCAAATCTAAAATTAAAATCAGATTAAATATGTCTAATTGAAACTGTGGCTCTGATACCACTGTTAGAAAGGAAGGACAGATTACATGTATGTATTTCAAAACTATTTTAAAATCACAGTGGAATAAAATAGCTTAACTATTTTTATTGTATATTAAATTAGATCTAAAATATTTTCTAACATGGATCTAAGACATATGAAATCTAAAATTAATTTATGAGATCATATCTCATACCTTATCATGGGTCGAAGAACTCCACAGTCGATGATCAAAACTTGATAGGTTCTTGAAGCCGCGCAAACACTCGGCCTCTACAGGTATCCACACATGATCCGATCTGATCCAAGACTTATCTATCTTCCCAGGGTGCTAGTTTCCTTGCAAAGAAGATCTTTTGATGATTAATTTGAACCTTCTTCAGTTCTAGAAGATGAACTTCAGTTGAAGAAGCAGTGGAGGTAGAAGAAAAGGTAGCAGCAGCATAGCTTTCTTCCTCTAAGTGCCACACCTTGTACCAATGGAGTTTTCTCTTCAAACTTGGAAGCGAGGATGCCAAGAAGTCCCTCTCTCATCTAATGGTTGGCCAAATTTTGTTCAGATCAAAAATACCTCTTAGAGATGTCCAAAATATAGATCCTTTTAGGCACCTAGTAGAGTCCTGATAGAGTCAAACTCTATCAAAAATTTAAATTAAATTTTAAATTCAAACCAAAACTTATCCATATCTAAATGAGAGGATAAGTGGTTGACCAAGAGGTGAAAAAATATGAAAAGCCTCACACAGATCTTAAAATTTGCATGAGAAGAGAAGGGGCATGGACAATGGGTGGTGCATGGAAGAGTCCTTCACAAAATGGACCTAGGATTTTGGATTGAGCCTCAAACCAAAAATAATTTGATTTAAACCCAGACACCTGATTGAACCTAATCAAATTAGATCTCTAATCTAATTAAATTTTAATCTAATTAAGATTTAATTGAATTCAAATTTAAATTAAATCAGAAATTGATTCCATGACAATTGAGTCATCTCATAACTCAATCAAACCAAACCCAATTCAAGTCAGACTGAATCCAATTCAATTAGACTTGATTTAAAACTTATTTTTTAATCAAATTAAGTCTAATTAATAATCAAATTATTAATTTATCCTTCTTGAGTTAATTATCAATCATTTTGATAATTATATCCTTAATGATTTATAATCGTCAATCAATCATCGGATCAAATGGAAACCACTTTTATGTGTGATCTCATAGGTTCTATTCTATCTGGTAGTGAGATATATTATGATCTCTATCATAATATCATCAAAACTTTTTTTGATGTGTTGGAACAATTTTAATACTGTCCATCAAGAATCATCGATCATCAAGATGATGCTCATGGATCCCACAATCCATCAATGACACCTAGCAGTATGTAGTGGCAACCCTGTAGAATGAAAGTATGAACCTCTAGGTACAGTTATGATATGATTCAATCCTTCTATCAAAAATTTTGACTTGACGGAGGTCATGGACAACTCGTCAAACCTTATCATCAATCATATGCAAGATTGGCTTAATTTGAGTTCTCTTGTGAATCTCGTGAAAACTCCTTTCTAGTGTTCACCTTGCTTTGGGCAAAGACTTAGTGAACTCAGTCTCGTGAATCACATAAGATTATACCTTTTTCACTAAGATCGATAGATTTCATCTAAATGCATCCTACTCTTAACAGTGAACCTGAATCCACCATAGCCAATATGCACAGTAAGGATCCAAATAGCTAGGGACCAAGTAGACGTGTAGTCAAACTATAGTAGCTTCACTGCAAATAGCTAATGGACTGCAAGTCAAAGAACTAGTCATACCACTACAGCATTAAGAATACCATTGATGAGTGAGTAGACATCCTAGTGGTATCTCGTAATGGTCATGCTCAGTGCAAGTTATTCTCTAGCAACCACCTGCATTATCATCCTAGTGTCACTACACAATAGACTCGAGACTCATCTGCCCATGAAGAAGGTGATCATGCACCAATCTAACTAGATCAATCACTATCCTCCATGGTGATGCTCCAATTGTGAGCATTTAGAAATTAACCACTAATAGTGTATGTCTCAAATTTTCAATATCTTGAGAATATGCAAAATCATCTTTGTTAATTTCTAGGACAAATCATGGACACACAAAACATAACTGAAAATAAGAATGCCTTTTATTAATAACAAAAATTTTATAAGTTCAAATACAAATCCTAAAAAATAAATGTGTCAGCCAATAATTGGCTTTCTAGGCACACATCTAACACTAGCTTCTATTTAAACATCTCTAGGCCAACAGAATTCAGTGTCTTTGATCAAAGGTGAAGCTATGGTATAGGATAGAGGCTGAGCTAGGATTGATGGTTGCTTCGAGGTTGATGGTGCCATGAGGAAGAGCTTGTCTTCTACGCCATCTCTATGCCAATGCTGATCTGGGATCAAGATCACATGTTCTAATTTTTTTCTATTAGTTTATTTTTATGTATTTAAATTCTAAATTTTAATTTAATGCAATTTTTTTTTATGTACATTAAATTCATGCTTTTTAATTTTAATTATAAATTTAAATTTGGTTCTTTACTTTTAATTACTTTTAAATTTTATTGTAATTAGATGCTAAGATCTAAATAGTAGATCTTAGTACCAAGTTTATTTTTCTACAATGTTTAATTTTTGCTTTTTATTTGTAAGTTTATGTTTTAACTTCAATTCTATTTTAAAATTTTTCTTTTTTTATAAAAATCAAAGATTTTAAATTAAAAGCACTGCTTTTTCTTTGGATTCGATCTGACTCACTACTTTCTACGTATTTTTAATTATTTTAAGAAGTTCGAATCAAACTAATAAATATAGTATCTTAACTATAATATTACGGTCTATCAAGTTTTTGGCATCATTGTCGAGGATAGCATGAGTATTAATATTTTTAATTTTTTTAATTTTTTATAAATAAATTATAAATAATTTTTTAATCTTTTAATTTTTTATAAATATTGCTTACTAACTTTTATTATTTATTTTGTAGAAAAAAAGGTAAAAGAGTAAAAAATTAGGGCATGAAAGAAATCATCCAATCTTGCTTGGAGAGATCAATCCTAACCATAAAGTTATTTTTTTAAATTATTTATTTTATTTTTAAATTAATTTAAAAAAATCCACTTAAATCTAATTACAAACTTCATGACAAGCGTAGAAATCCTAATTGCTTAGAGCATCCATCATATTAATTTTTTTTTTTTTGGTGATTGCTGGAGATAAGGTAAGCCTCTCAAGTTCAATTAGCTTCAAGCATCTAATTTAATTGCATAGAACCTCTTGTTTGAAATTGATTGTGCATATTCATCTTTAAATCAATTTAAGGGCATAACATATTAATCAAGATAAGATGGGAATTTGATCACTCTTTCTTAGCCCACAACAACCATCTAGCATCCCTCATTGACCTAAGCCTTTATTTAAAAACAATTAGACATCGACCCTAGGAACTCAAGCTCATTAGTACCAGAAATCCCAAGAGTTGGACCAGATTAGGGTTAGTCAGTTTAACTGATGTCTAAGGCAAGTGGTTTAGAGACTATATTCCAAAGAAAGGTGGTTACTAAATTGGTTTTGTTAGCTTACAAGGCCAAGACAATTGATGTCTAAAGAAAGCAACGGAAGGACTCATACTGACCTTACACTTACCTGGCCAGTTGAGTGGCTGATCTTTTACTTGAAAGGCTTGAAGGTGATCTGATAATTAGGAGCTATCTAAATCTAGGACAACTCTAAGTCAGGATTGATTGCCTAACTTGTTTACTAATTAATATCGAACATAACCAAAACAAAATTTTGTTGCTCCAAGAATTGATTTTGATGATTACAAAGCATTTGAGAAGATTACTAATGAATTTGGCTTGAAAAAAGACTTTTTATATTTTAAGGGCAAAATCATAATTTTATCAAGTTTGATCTGAGAGCCTCAAGAGCAAGTATAAAAGATTTCTAATCCTTTAGAGGTAGTTCCATAATTTTTGGATGCTTATTTTGGGAGAAAATCATGTTTGAAGCGAAAGGATTGACCTCTGGGTCATCCCCTACTGAAAAGGGCCGTTTGGCACACTGTCTCTATGCCAAGAGTCAACCCTAGGGTCGACCTCTACTGTTTTGAAGGCTAAAAATATAGAACAGCTATTTTTCTAGATTTTATCTTAAAGATCAATCTCGAAGTCGACCCTTGCAACAAAATTTTTTTTGCAATGGCTATTTTTTTCTTATTTTGGCAGGTTTTAATGGTTTCTTTAATGTCTCCAATGGCTACAAATCTTGCCCAGAATTCTCTCCTCCACCTATTGAAGATTTAAAAGACTTTAAATAGGAAAAAGCATAAGAGATTGGTGTGATTCAATTTCAGCCCTATGCAAAAGTCATCTTCAAGTAAAGAAGCCTTCGTTTCAAGTTCACCTACCTCTCAAGAGCTCTTTCAAATCTTCAACAATCTTGAGAAAAATCAAAGAAGCTTCCACTATTATTGTGAAATGCATTCTTAAGATTTTATTTGCTTACAAAGAAAGCTAAACTTGTATTTGATTATCATTAAATCTTTTACTCTGCTTTACTATTTTGATTCAAGTTTTGGAGGGATTCCAAAACTTGGGAAGGTTAATCCTAACCTTAAATAGGATTGTATTAGGTTGGCTTATACCTGGGAAATAAGTGTTCTAGCTTGGGATAGCTAGGGTTGGAGGTTTTCAATGGTGTATTTAGTTTGAATAAGGTTAGTGGATTTTAATTTTTAAGTAGGAGCTTGGGGAGAGGATGTAGGTGCAAGAAAAGCATCGAACCACTATAAATCTTGCTTGTTTGTGGTATGCTTGCTATCTTTCTTTCCTTAGTTTGTTAAATTCTTGCTCGCTAATCTTTTATATTTTTTCTTTAACCAAAATCGCTTCACACACACGTCTTGCATATCATCATTCAATCTTGATATCTTTAAATTAGCTTTAAAATTTTAGAAACTCAATTCACCACCCCTCCTGGGTTACATAGCTGGGCAACAAGTGGTATCAGAGGCTGATGCTCTAGCCCTACTTTGATTTAACCATTAAGGAGCCAAAGATCTATGGCAACCTAAGTTAATATTTCTCTAGCTGAGGGGCAGTCCACAAATGAACCTCCACTTTTCAATGGGATAAATTATACCTATTGGAAAGCTCGAATGAGAATTTTCATACAAGCACTTGACTATGATATGTGGAGTATCATAGTTAATGGACCACACACACCCACTAAGATAATTGATGGTGAGGAATCAATCAAACTCAAAAAGGAATGGGATGAGATTGATAAGAAAATGGCTCAACTCAATGTAAGAGTCATGAATATTTTATATTGTGCTCTAGATGCTAATGAATTTAATCATATTTCAACATGCATATCGGCTAAGGAAATATGGGATAGGTTAGAAGTAACTCATGAAGGCACTAATCAAGTTAAGGAGTCAAAAATTAACATGCTTGTGCACAAATATGAACTTTTTAAAATTGAACAAGATTAGTCAATAACTATAATATTTACTAAATTTATGAATATTATAAATGGTCTTAAAAGTCTCGACAAGTCTTATTCTAATAGTGACATTATGAGGAAGATTCTTAGATCTTTGCTAAGAACATGGGAGGCCAAAGTGACTACAATCTAAAAAGCCAAAGATCTGAATATTTTACCCTTGGAGGAGCTTCTAGGATCACTAATGATGCACGAGCTAAGCATAAAATAACATCAAGAAGAAAATGTCAAGAAAAAGAAGAGAATAGCCCTTAAATCCACCACTCAACAAGATGAAGAATCTGATGAAATGAAAGATGAAGAACAAGATGAAGAAATAACCCTCATCACAAGAAAGTTTAAGAGATTTTTGAAGAGAAAACAAGGGATGAGAAAGAGGCTACCTACCAAAGGAAAGCATAGCAAGAAAAAGGATAGGGAGCAAACCCTTATTTGCTATGAATATAAGAAGCCAGAGCACTTTAGGTCTGAATGTTCTTAACTTAAAAAGGTTCTCAAGAAATACAAGTAAAAGGCTATGGTGGCAACATGGAGTGATAGTGACGACTCAAGCTTCGAAGAGGAAGAAGCTCATGAATAAGCCAATCTGTGCCTTATGGCACATGAGAATGAGGTAAGTGTTGAAATCTCAAATGAATTTACATTCAAAGAACTTTAAGAAGCCTTCTATGATTTAGTAGATGATTTAGAGAAGTTAGAAACTAAAAACAAAGAACTGAAATTAAAAAATCAAGTCTTGCTAAAAGAAAATGAGACTATCCTAAGTGAAAAACTAGTCTTAACTCAAGAGAATCTAAATTTGAAAAATAAAATCGATAATTTAAAATTGATAGTTGAAAAATTTACTTTGAGTTCAAATAAACTTTCTATGATTCTTGAAAATCAAAAGGCTGCTTATGATAAGACTGGTCTAGGCTATAAACCCTTAAGAAAATAAAAATTTTTGAAAAATATTTTTATAAATTTACAAAGTAACAAATTTTTAAATGTTACTTACTTAAATATGGTAAACTAGGACACAAATCTTATACATGCTTCTCTAACAATTCAAATGTAAAGAAAATATGGGTTCCAAAAGGAACCATTGTGACTAACCTTAAAGGATCTAAGAAATCTTGGGTACCTAGAGTAAGGACTTGATTTTGCATGTAGGTGTGTCTTGCATCCAAAAAAGAAAATCGAAGATGATATCTTGACAGTAGATGCTCAAGATACATAATTGGTGACGAGTCCCAATCCATCACGCTTGATGCTAAAAATGGTGGAATGGTCACATTTGGAGACAATGGCAAAAGAAAGATCATTGGTATAGGTTATGTCGGTATCACTCCCTCCAAGTATATTAAAAATATTTTATTAGTAGATGGTTTAAAACATAATCTCTTAAGTATTAGTCAACTTTATGACAAGGGTTACAAAGTTGTTTTTGAATCTTCATTGTACATTGTAACTAGTTCCAATGATGATGGCATTAAGTTTGTTGGTCATAGGCATGGTAATATTTATATGGTAGATTTGAATGATCTTTCTATGATAAGCATGCAATGTTTAGTAGCTATGAATGCCAAAATTAATGAGACTAGTTGGCTTTGGCATCATAGGCTTGCACATATTAGTATGCATTTATTTTCAAAGCTTATCAAAAAGGAATTAGTTACTGGTTTACCAAAAGTAAACTTTGAAAAAGATAAAATTTGTGATGCATGCCAACTAGGTAAACAAACAAGAGTTTCATTCAAATCTAAGAACATTGTTTCAACTTCTAGGGCATTGAAACTTTTGCATATGGATTTATTTGTGAAGGAAAAATCCTGATTTTTTGGACCAGGTTCGTTCAGATCTGATCGGATCAAGAGATATATTTCAAAAATTTTTTTCTTTGATCCAAATTAGATCTGGAATATTTTAGATCTAATCTTTATTATTTTAATAATTAAAATAAATTTAAAAAAATTAAATTAAATTTAATTGACCTTGATGTAGGATAATTCTATTACCCATTGATGATCCTATAAGTAGCGGAAGGTTCTGGATCTAGCCACGTAAGTGCCTGATCTCTATCGGTATCTACTCAGACTGGATCTAAAGATCTACTTCTTCTCTATCACGTCTCCAAAAATCAGATATAAATCTGATTTGGAGGATCTTCAAAATACCTTTCAAGATGTAGTTTGTCCTTTGCACAGCAAGCCTTCTAGCTTTCGTGTCTTTTCTCTCATCTGATTGCACCAACTTGGATCCAAACTCCTTTGAGGAGAGGAGAGGGAGAAGATGGACTTGGATGGAGGAGGAGAGGGAGAGGCAGCGGGCGTGGGAATTTTCAATACTCTTGGGTTGGCGCAGGTCTTATTAATAGACTATGCTGATCCAACTCCTCTTCTTCCCAACTCACAACCCTTTGAAATCAGATCTAAATCTGATTGTGGAATAGGTTTCCTGATTCCTCCTTAGATGGCCCTAAGACCATCAAAACTTGTTCTTAGAGAGTCTAATTGGAATCCAAAAGAAGATGGAGTCCTTCCAATAGGGACTCCTGGCCCTCCAGCTTGGAACACATGCATGCCCTCCTCCTGCGGTTCTAGAGGAGGACAAGCCCCCACCAGCCCCCAATAGGTGCTGACACGTGGCAGAAGTCAAAGTATCATGGTCATATTTTGACCAGTCAAAGGTCAACTTTTGACCAAATTCAAAGGACAAGAAATGGAGGTGACCAAAAATGGTAGGTATTGTCTTACAAAATAGAAACCCTTTTCTACTGACAAGTCTCAGTCAGACCAAGTGAAGGCCTCTGATTGAGCAAACTTCTTTGGCTCAGTAGACAACTATTTATGATAGTAAAAGAAGAACGTTAGGTTCAATCAGTGCTAGCACGATTTCCTTGAACCTATTGAATCTCATTCAGATCAATTGAACTAGATCAGTTCAATTGATGATCACCAGATTCAAACCCTTGTTTGTGTGACCCAGTTAGGTTCAGTTCTGTATATGTAATGGATATGTCATAATCTCTATCATCGACATCATCAAAAACTCCTTTCGATGGATAAGAACTCTCTTCTGATTCGAACAGCTAAGAATGATCGATCATCTAAATCATTCTAATTCTCCCAAATCCACTAGTGACACCTAGATATATGGTGGCAACCATCAGAGCTGAATTGAACCTCTTGGTGAGCTACCTTGTGATTAAGTTCTTCTATCTTGAGCCCAATCAGATTAGGGTTAAGGTGAACTCGTCAAACCCTAGTCCCTGTCATATGATGTAATCATTCGATTCGAGTCGAATGTGAAAATCTAAATAGAAACTCTTTCTATTATTTCACTCTACCATGGCCATGGGCTTCTGGACTTGATTCTCATGATATCATAGGGCTATCCTCTACCACGAGGTAGATAGATTCCATCTTTGCAATCCAGTTTCCTACAATGAACATGCTATAGCCAACATACACCTCAGGATTTGAATGGCTAGGAGAGTTGAGTAATGGTGTAGTAAACTAAAACACCCTCAAGGTGAACTGCCGATGCACCTCAGTAAAGAACCAGACACACCACACAGCATGAGTCAGTCATTGATGAGAAGGTAGACTTCCTAATGACTACTCGAGGTGGTCACGCTCAGTGCACTCGTTCTCTAACGAGTATCTATACTTTCACTTCGATGTCTCCACACCGTAGACTCAAGACTCATCTACTAAAGAGAAGCGATTGTACACCAACCTTCTAGACCAATCACCATCCTCGTGATGATCCTATAGTCGAAGCATTTTATGAATTAATAATGATTATTCATGTCTTAAATTTTTAACTCTTGAAAATATGAATTATCATTACCATTAACTCAAAGGATGTATCATAGACACTAAATACACATATGTGATAGAAAATAATCCATTTTATTGATTTTAGTCAAAATTATAATTTTGCCCCTAAAAGTGTATTACAAGTGTCAGCCAATTCTGGCTTCTAGGGCACATATATCTAACAGTTTGGTCCTACAAGAACAGCAAGCTTAGGTGAAAAATGTTATGATTTTGTAATTATCGATGACTACTCACGTTTTGCATGAATTTTTTTTTTGGCACACAAAGATGAAACTTTTCATATTCTTACAAAGTTTTACCAAAAAATTACAAATGAAAAAGAATTTTCAATTCAAAGTTTTCGAAGTGATTATGGAATCAAATTTGAAAATCAAGACTTTAAAAAAATTTATGATGAAAAAAGAATTAGCCATAATTTTTTAGCACCTAGGACACGCCAACAAAATGTAGTAGTAGAAAAAAAAATAGAACTCTAGAAGAAATAGCCCATACTATACTATGTGAAAGCAACCTTCCAAGATACTTTTAGATGGAAGCAATTAACACAGCATATTAGATCTTAAATAGTGCCCTAATCAGACTAATTTTAAAGAAAACAACTTATAAGCTTTGGAAAGGAAGAAAACCTAACATTGCATATTGTCATGTTTTTGGTTGTCGATGTTTTGTTTTGAATAATGGTAAAGAAAAACTAGGTAAATTTGAAGCAAAATCTGATGAAGCTATTTTTCTTGGTTACTCCTCTTTTAGTAAAGCTTTTAGAATTTTTAACAAAAGAACCTTAATAGTAGAGGAGTCAATACATGTTGTTTTTGATGAGACTAATGATCTTCGATCAAGAAAGAGTGAGGATATTGATGATGCAGATCTTTTTATAGAAGGATTGAAGGAGATCATCCTAAAGGATTCAACAATTCAAAATGAAGAGAATCATGAAGACAAGCAAGAACTTAAGGATGAAGGACAATAAGAACAACCTCAAGGTATAAATGATCTTTCAAAAGAATGGAGGTATGTTCATAATCACCCCAAAGAACTAATTATTGGTGATCCTACACATGGGATAAGAACTCGCTCTTTACTTAGAGATGCATACAATTATTTTGCATTTATTTCTCATTTTGAATCCAAAAGCATTGATGAAGTCGAAAAAGATTATAATTGGATAAATGCAATGCAAGAGGAACTTAATCAATTTGAAAAAAATAATGTATGAACCTTAATTTCAAGACCTAAAAATTATTCAATAATTGGTACAAAATGGGCATATAGAAATAAATTGGATGAAAATAGAAATATAATTAGAAATAAAGTAAGATTAGTTGAAAAGGATTATAATCAAGAAGAGAAAATTGATTTTGATGAAATCTTTGCACCTGTTGCTAGACTAGAAGCAATTAGACTTTTACTCGCTTATGCATGCTTTATGAATTTCAAGCTATTTCAAATGAATGTTAAAAGTGCTTTTCTAAATGGATATATCCAAAGAAGTTTATGTAGAACAACCTCTCGATTTTGAAAATCATGTTTTTTCAAACTATATTTTTAAATTAAACAAAGCATTATATGGTTTAAAACAAGCACCTAGGGCTTGGTATGAAAGACTAAATAAATTCTTGCTTAATAATGGATTTTTAAGAGAAAATATCAATACAACCCTTTTCATTAAAAAAAATCATGATGACATCTTAGTAATACAAATATATGTTGATGACATTATATTTGGATCTACTAATGAAATTTTATGGCAAGATTTTACTAAGCTCATGCAGGAGGAGTTCGAGATGAGCATGAAGGGTGAACTAACATTCTTCCTCGAATTTCAAATCAAACAAACAAAAGAAGGGATCTCCATCACTCAAAGCAAGTATACAAGAGAACTACTCAAGAAATTTAGGATAGAGAGCTCCAAAGCAATTGGTACCCCCATGAGTCCATCATATAAGCTTGACAAGGATGAAGGAGGTAAAAGTATTAATAAAAAACTTTATAGAGGCATGATTGGTTCTTTATTGTATTTAATTGCTAGTAGACCAGATATCATATTTAATATTTATTTATGTGCATGATTTCAATCTAATCCAAAAAAATCATATTTAAATACTATAAAAAGAATACATAAATACCTAAAAGAAACTCAATACATAGGTTTATGGTACTCTAAAATTCATCAATCGATTTAATTAGATATTCACATGCAGACTTTGCTGGATGTAAATTAGCTAGAAAAAGCACTAGTGGAACTTGCCAATTTCTAGGACTTAACTTTTTGATTTAGCAAGAAGTAAAATTCAATAGCATTGTCTACAATCAAGGTTGAATACATTGCAGCCGAAAGTTATTGTGCACAAATCTTGTGGATTAAGCAATAACTTAAGGACTTTGGTATCAAACTAAATAAAACTTCTATAAGATGTGATAATACTAGTGCCATAAATCTAACTAAGAATCAAATCCAACACTCTTGGTCAAAATATATTGAAATAAGACATCATTTCATAAAAGAGCATGTTCAAAATAATGTCATAATTCTTGATTATATTTGTACTAAATATTAACTGGCTGATATTTTTACTAAGGCCTTAAGTGAAGATAAATTCTATGAGATTAGAAGAGAATTAAGAATTTTTGATCCTCTAGCCTAAACATCTTTATGATTTCAAGCTTAAATCTATCAAAAATGATATTAATCTTTATCTTGAGCCTATATCTCAAATTTTCTATCTTAAAAAGCTCAAATCTAACCTTCCTTAATCATTCTCATGAATGAAATTTCAATCCTTAAAATCTTTTTTTTTCAAAATTTTTCCATCTTTTTTTCAGATTTTTTTGTGCCATGGGTCGACCTAGAGGGTGACTCATGGGCATTTTGGTCTTTGTTGCACATAACCTATTGGGCGACTTCTTATTTGGATTTTCTTTTGGCCGAAAAGGATGACCTCACCATCTTTTCTTATTTTCTTTCATTCAACTGAACAAAAGCTCTCTCCCTCTCAACTTTCTCAATCGATCAAATCTCTAAAAATTCTCTTTTCTACCTAAACCCCTCCTCAAAATCTTTCCTTAAGGAGTCAAATCTCTTCTTACTTTCTTTCTATTTGGGCGGTTTGAAGAATCCTAGCAAACCCTTACCTTAAAACCCACCGTCAGCTATCTCCCTCAAAACTCTTCCTCTTCTTCTCAAATCTTCTCCATTCCACTTTTTCTTGACACTCTTGAATAGGATTAAGGCTTCTATTGGTTGGAATGGCACCCAAGATAAAATTATTGCAAAGAAGGAAATCGGCTTGTTGCTTAGAGGAAGAAGCCCATCGAAAAAGATCAGCACCAGAGCCCTCTCCTGGTCCAACCTCTACCTCCAGACGATCTTCATAGTCTCCTCTTACACCAAGTAAGGTTCCTTTATCTAATAGAAAGATTGAAATGGGAAAGTATGTTGATTTTAGTTTCTTTGAGAAAGAAAGATTTTCATTTGTGTTAAAAATTTAAAAGCAAGGATGGGATTACTTTTGCAAGTTGAAAGAAGCTACATATGTGGATTTGGTTAGAGAGTTTTACCTAAATTTGGCATACTTCCATGGAACAATAAAATCTATTGTTAAAGGTACTGAGATTACTCTTGATCCAATTCATCTGGGGGAAATTCTAAGATTACCATGTGAGGGTTACAAGGAAGTGGAACTAACTGATAAAGAAGAAGGACTGAGAGCCATCTTGGGGAGAGAATTTGAAGAAAATTTAAATAAATTAGAGGCCAAGATTCTTTCTACTGAAATGAGAGTGTTACACACCATGGTTACCAAGTTATTTATCCCTAGGAGTGGCAGACATGATTTATTATCCAGTAGGAACATATGTATCATGTTTCATGTGATTACAGAGACCCCCTTTAACCTCCCAATTTTGATGATAGAAATGAGGAGAGTGACCTTGAATAGGTCTAAGACATATCTACCCTATGGTATCATCCTCTCATTAGTGTTTAGAAGGTTTGGAGTTAGTTTTGAAGAAGAGCTAGTTGCCAGATTATCTCACACCGATACCATCAATCGCCACACACTGCATCGCATGGATTTTTCAAAGATTGATGGCGGTTGGTCCAAAGGTGCTGAGGAAGTAGAGAGAGTTGAGGAGGAGGGACCATCTTCACCTCCTCATGATCATAGAGGATCTCCTGACTTTCATTTTGCATCTGATCATGAGACTGGTCCCTTAGAGTCAGTGAGGAAAGATGCAGATGTGGCACCACCGAGGAGCATAGACATAGATGTTAGATTCACTGATGACCAGATTAGGAGGATCACTGACCAATTGATTCAGTCAATTGTTGATATCCTATCTTAGAGGATTGTAGGTCTTTTATCTCAGTAGATAGCCAGTACAACTCATGGGGAGAGTACTCACTTCGTCCCATCTTCTGATTAGTCTATGATTCCACATGTAACTACTATCTTCCAATTGCTTACTGCTCAGTCTACATGGCTTGAGGATCTCGAGGGATGTATTTTGAGATTGATAGGCAGAGTTTTAGATTTGCAGAGGTAGGTTTTGGATCTAGCTCATCCCTAGATGAGAGAGGATATTTCATAGATATTAGATCTTACTGCTGAGGCAGCCAAACTCTGAGGTGCTCTAGAGGGTGGTTTTGACTTCTTGAGGAGAGACTTCAGAGATTTTAGTAAGACTCTATCTACACAGATTGGAGCAATCACTTAGTCCATGTTGAGAGCACTGGATCATTTAGACACTATTAAGATTGCTCTTCTTGCTCAGCCCACTTCCTCTTAGCCTCCTGAGTCATCTCGTCCAGCTGCTCGAGCCCACACCTACACCCATGGTCGAGGTAGACATGGTCAAGGATGTGCTCCTGGATTTGACCCTATCACATCCTATCACATTTCTAATTTTTCATCTAATTTAGATGCTTCCAATCGTGATCTCTACTAGATTTAGTTTAGTTATCTTTGTATTAGGTTAAGATCTAGTATCTCTTGGTTGTTTCTATGAGTTATTGATCAAGTCATAATTGGTTATATTTTTTTTTTAGATCAAACTTATGGCATTAGTACTATTGGTTGTTTGGGTCATGGATAGTTGTATCCATGAATTTTGTTTGTTTTGATGGCCTAATTCTCATGAATACTTTTGATACCTTTATATTTTGTATGTTTAGCACTTATATATTTTGATGACTTGATGTTATGATAATCATTTGATGTAAATATGTGATGATGTCATTTGAATGATGAGAAATGAAACCTTTATGAATTGGCTAAATTTCATTATGATCATTATGTTATAAATTGAAAGTTTTGTTATAAACTCTTATTCTAACAGAAAAACATATGAAATAACTTAAGGGGGAGCCTTTATTATTTTTGAATTTTAAAATCCTTTAAGATCTTACTTGATGATGTCAAAAAGGAGGAGTAGAGTAAATAAAATTAGGCTATAAGCAAAATTAAAGTAAAATTGATAAAAAAAATAAAATAGAAGTATAATTGATAAAAGGAATAATTAAGTCAAATACTTTTGCAAATCATTTAAATGTCTGACTATAAGTAATCATCAAATTGCTCTTGATGCCATGTTGGTCAAATAATTGAATATAATATCTTAGTATGTGATGTAGCATATTCCTTCAAAATTTTTGAAACCCTCAATCAATGCTTCTACATGCTTTATTTTTGCTTATGCTCAAATATTTTGTCATCATCAAAAATGGAAAGATTGTTGCTCCAAGAATTGATTTTGATGATTACAAAGCATTTGAGGAGATTACTAATGAATTTGTCTTGGAAAAAGATTTTTTGTATTTCAGGAGCAAAATCATAATTTTATCAAGTTTTGATCAAAGAGCCTCAAGAGCAAGCATAGAAGATTTCTAATCCTTTGGATGTAGTCATATGATTTTTGGATGCTAATTTTGGGAGAAAATCAAGTTTGAAGCAAAAGGATCGATCCTTAAGTTGTCCACTATTGAAAAGGGCTATTTGGTATGCTGTCTCTATGCCAAGGGTCGACCTCTGTTGTTCTGAAGGCTAAAAATATAGAATGACTATTTTTCTAGATTTTGTCTCAGAGGTTGACCTCGAAGTCGACCCCTGTGCTATGAGTCGATCAATGACTCAAACCCTGCAACAAAAATTTTCTGCAATAATTATTTTTTTCATATTTTGGTAGGTTTTAATAGTTTCTTTAATATCTCCAACGGCTACAAATCTTGCCCAGGATTCTCTCCTTCACCTATTGAAGATTTAAAAGGCTTTAAATAGAAAAAAACGTAAGAGATTGGTGTGATTCAATTTTAGTCCTAAACAAAAGTCATCTTCAAGCAAAGAAGCCTTCGTTTCAAGTTCACCTACCTCTCAAGAGCTCTTTCAAATCTCCAACAATCTTGAGGAAAATCAGAGAAGCTTCCTCCATTATTGTAAAAAGCATTCTTAAGATTTTATTTGCTCACAAAGGGAGCTAAACTTATATTTGATTGTCATTAAATCTTTTACTCTGCTTTACTATTTTGATTTAAGTTTAGAAAAGGTTCCAAAACTTGAGAAGGTTGATCCTAACCTTGAATAGGATTGTATTGGGTTGGCTTGTACCTGGAAAATAAGTGTTCTAGCTTGGGATAGCTAGGGTTGAAGATTTCCAATAGTGTATTTAGTTTGAATACGGTTAGTGGATTTTAATTTCCGAGTAGTAGCTTAGGGAGTGGATGTAGGTGCAAAGAAAGCACCGAACCACTATAAATCTTGCTTGTTTGTGGTGTGCTTGCTATCTTTCTTTCCTTAGTTTGTTAAATTCTTGCTCTCTAATCTTTTATATTTTTTCTCTAACCTAAATCGCTTCACGCACACGGCTTGCACATCATCATTTAATCTTGATATCTTTAAATTAGCTTTAAAATTTTAAAATCCCAATTCACCCTCCCTCCCTCTTGGGTTGCATAGTAGGGCAACAAATTCTTCTCTCTTCTTAGCTCTAGGACTCCTTAGGTTCTCTTCTTTAGAACTCTTTTCTCTCTTTCTTCTCCTTTTCTCCTCCTTTCTAAAAAAAAATAATATAAATAAAATTAAATTAAATTAAACTAAACTAAACTTAATTAAATTAAATTAAAAAATAATAAAATAATAATAGAATAATAAAAATAATTAATAAATAATTAAAAAAATAATAAAAAATAAAAAATTTTGAACCACATGATAAGGTTACATTAGTATATGCATGGTAGAAGATCATTTTTCTGATCTAGTTGAACCAAATCATAAAATTGAATAGCTGATCCACATGAAACCAGATAATCAAATGACTGAAAATCCTATAGAACCACCTAGACAAATGAAGGAATACCTTATTTCTTCCATCTATAATCCATCGACTTGTATTTAGTTACCTGATATTCCTGCAACCCATTACGGGATCTAGTCGACCACAATCCAGATGCTCCCATCCTTCTATGAGAATATCAATGAAGATCCTTATAAGCATCTAAATGAGTTTTTAGAAATCTACTCTATGGTGAAGATCCAAAATTTTTCTGATGATGCCCTTAGACTGAACTTATTACCTTTTTCATTAAAAGATAAAGCCAAGTATTGGCTTGGCACAATAGAAAGATCAATAAAAACTTGGGCTGAATTGCAACATAAGTTTCTTAAAAAATTTTATCCCATAGGTTGAACCATCACCATGAGCTAAGCTATCACTAGGTTTACTTAGCTTTCAAGGAAACAAATTCACGAATCATGGGAGAGACTTAAGAAACTTCTTAGAAAATGTCCACACCATGGTCTATCTAAGTGGCAAATTGTTCAAACATTTTATGAGAGTTTAGGAGATCAATATTGACAAATGGTAAATGCATCCTATGGAGGTGCATTCATGAGCAAAAATGAGGACGAAGCCCATGCCTTATTTGAAATCTTGAGTGAAAACTCAATTAACCATGCTTCATTATTTTTCTACCAAAAGCAGGTGGGGATCCATGAATTTAAATATCCAGACTCTAGTTCTAAGACTGACTTGATCCTGATATTATAGAAATTAGATAAAGTCAACCTTCTTGACTAGAAATTAGATCAATTTCTAATCTTAAATCAACAATCTCCTATAAAATTCATATCACCTTCTAATTATTAGGAGATTTATTTTATTTGTACTAGCCCAGTCCATCATGTAAATGAATGTCCCCTGACTACATAATTTTTACCTTTCATGCAAGAATAAGTCCAAGCTTTGCAAGGCTACTCCAAGCCAATTAATGACCCTTTTTCAAATTCATATAACCTAGGTTGGAGGAACTATCCTAATTTTTCTTGGATACCCCAATAGGCTCAGACCTAAATTTCTCCTAAACAAAATTATCAAAATAGGCCCTAATACCAAAATTATATCTATAATAATGGTCAGCCTAGTCAGCTCATCTAGCCATTATATTATAATCACCAATCATACCCACCTCCTTAATAGACCAATCTAGCCAATGATGTTTAACCAACTGCAATAATTAGTTTTAACTCAACAGCAATCCATCGTCAGGCTAAAAGCACAAATAGGATAATTAGTTGAGTCTAGCATGAGGAGAGAACTAGATCGATTATCAAGCTAATCGATAGCAAATCCTATAAACAACCCATCTATTATCCACCAACCACCTGAACTTAATTATCAATCTAATATTCCATCTAAGAATCCTCAAATTGAGAATACCAAAGCAATTTCTAAGCTTAGAAGTGATTGAATTCTTAAGGACCCATACCAAGACTAGGTGAGAGAGGCTAGTACTGATGCTAACAAAATAAAAATTTTGAAGAAGAGTTAGTACTGAAACTAACCATATAGAAGAATCTAAGCCCAAAACTGGTACTGATGCTGGTTCTCATTTAAATGAGACTGACAAAAAAAAGAAGAGAACAGATGATCCCAGTCCCTTCGACCCTAGAAGCTGGTTCTTCTCACAAAAAGCAAGGTGCATGCAATGAAGAGCCAATGGAGTTGTTTAAGTAAGTTCATATTAATCTACCACTAGAATTGAAGTTGTCTTTAGTCACCCTTCTAGTACCCAATGCATCAAATTTAACTCCTAACCCAAAAGCTCAATTCATGAGTATTTTAGAAGAACAAATAGGAGAAATTCTTGATAAACAAGAGTCTGAGAAAGGGTTGCATCCTATCTTTCCATAATTAATAATCAATTTATCAATAAAGGAATAACAATCTATCTTCCTAAGATTATCAATCCAAAATCACTGGAATTTGTCAATCCAATATTTGACACAGGATAGGTAAATTGCATTGTGTCTAACTGAAGATGGTAAACTTAGTGTTTATTAGGAG
Source organism: Cocos nucifera (assembly GCA_006176705.1). Taxonomy (NCBI): domain Eukaryota; kingdom Viridiplantae; phylum Streptophyta; class Magnoliopsida; order Arecales; family Arecaceae; genus Cocos; species Cocos nucifera. The sequence continues at coordinate 159,231 of QRFJ01001375.1, read as the reverse complement.
GTAACCCAGTATTTATTTTTTCTTACATCTAATTTATCTTTTTAGTTTACTTTCTTTTTAGGTCATGTTGAATAAGTTGAAAGAAGAGCTAAATTTTCAAAAGACCCATGCTGGACCGAAAACACATTGAGTCAGGTGTATTCTTTTCTATTCTTTATTACATTTATTATTATTCTTTTTCCATTGAGGACAATGTTAATTAAGTTAGGAAGGAGAATAAATAATTTTTTTAAAAAAAATTAAGTTCTTGAAAAGATAGTATTTAGCATTTAGACACCCAATTATGCTTAAGAATCAAATTAAACTAAGCATTTTTTAAAAAAATTAATGCACAGATCAAAAAATTTGTGAGATACTAAGGGATCAAGTATAAAAAAAATCTAATAAAAAGTTAAATCTAGAATATAAATATTTTTTTTAAGTATTTTTTATTTTTTCTACTAGCATCATGAAGAAAAATCAACATTTTTTGCCATAGGATCATTCAGATCCGATCAGATCTAAAAGGATATCTCAAAATTTTTTACATAAATTTTAATCAAATCTTAGAGTTCTTAGATTTGAACTTATTGATATGATATCAAAATCTAAAATAAAAATTAAATTAGATTTAATTTGTATCTTATCGGATAATCTGATTATCCTACCGATGATCTGCTGCACCCGAAGTTCTAGATCAAACCATGCAAGTGCCTGGCCTCTACTGGTATTCACCCAGGCTGATTTTGAAGATCTTCTCTTTCTAAATCTGATATCCAAAGATCAAATCTAGATCTAATCTATAGGACCTTCAAAATAATCGATGAAGGCAGTGTGCTCGTGTCACGAACACGTCGTCTTTCTTCCTGATCTTGGTGCCTACAATTTGGATCTTCCTTGTTGAATTGCCCAACCTCTTGGGAATGGATAGGGGAGAGAGAGGACCAAAGGGAGGCATGGAAGAGAGGAGGGGCAGCCTTGGGGTATCATGGATGGGTGAAACAACCAAACCCTAGGTGCAGATAAGGGTTTAAATAGATCCTACTGCACCAGGCAGTGCCACATCACTTCGACCAATCATATTGCTCGATTCAATCAGATCTTAATCTGATTGATGGAGTGATGTCACTTGATCCAATCAAGTTAGAGACCCCTCAAACTCTCCATAGGTGGTGCCAACACTGGATAAGCATAAATTAGTTGGTGCCCAGGAGTTTGAAGCCATCAAGTAATCCTGGAGTCCCATCTACATGGGACTCTTCCTCTTTTCCTCATGTGCACATGCCAACTAGGGGCATGCGCACACATTTGTGCATGAAGACCAAGGGGGTGCACGACCCTAGGAGATCTCCAAGGGGGGTGCATGCCCATCCCCTTTAATTCCTACATATGGGTCAACTATTGACCCGATGTCCTAATAGTGACAAAAAATGGCTTGTGGTGATAGGAATTAGTTGGTATTGTTGTATTTCAATCTGATGGATTAAGACAATTCTTTTCTGATCTGGACAAGCTTCAGTCAAATAAGAATAAATCCATATAGGATTTTCTAGGATGTCGAAACCAATTTGGCTCAGTCGAGATAAATCAGAAAGACTACTGAAGAAGAAAGTTAGGCTCAATCGTATGCTAGCATGATTTTCTTGAACCTAATTGGATCTAATCCAAATTAATCAAACTGAATTGGCTCGATTGATCACATCCAGGCCCAAATTCTTATTTGTGTGATGTAGTTAGATTCAATTTCTTATGGTAATGAGATATGTCACAATCTCTATCGTCGACATCATCAAAATATCTTTCGATGAATTAGAACTCTTTTGATTCATAGAATTAGAATGATCGATCATCAAGATCATTCTAATTACTCCTAAAATCTATCAGTGATACCTAGCAGTATATGGTGGCAATCCATCAAAACTAAAAATGAATCTCTCAGTGTAGCTACCTGTGTGATTGAATTTTTCTATCTTGAGCCCCGACAGAATTAGGGTTAAGGTGAACTCATCAAACCCAACATCCATCATATGAGTTAATCATTCAATTTGAGTTCGATGTAAAATCCTAATAGAAACTCTTTTTATCATCTTCACACTACCATGGCCATGGGCTTATGAACTTAATCTCATGATCATTATTGGGCTACTCCTCATCTACCGAGGTAGATAGATCCCCTATTGGTGCAAACCAATTCCTACAATGAACTTACTATAGCAAACATACACCTCAAAATTTTAAATGGTTAGGAGACTGAGTTATGACATAGTCAAACTATAACACCCTCAAGATGAACTGTCGATGCACCTCAGATCAAAGAACTATACACACCACTGCAGCATCGAGCTAGTCATCAACGAGAAGGTAGACTCCCTTATGACTGCTCGAGGTGGTCATGCTCAGTTTCCTTATCCTCTAACGAGTATCTATGCTCTTGATCTAGTGTCCCTACACTGTAGACTCAAGACTCATCTATCCTAAGGAAGCGATCGTATACCAACCTTTCAGATTGATCATCATTCTTATGATGATCCTACGGTCAGGAACAGTTTATGAGTTAATTATGATAATTAATCTTAAATTTTTAACTCTTGAAAATATAAATTATCATTACCATTAACTCAAGAGATATATCACAGACAATTTAAAAACACATTATGATAGAAAAATTATTTTTTTTATTAATTTATAGTTAAAATTATAAAATTATTCTTAGAAGTGTATTACAAGTGTCAACCAATCTGACTTCTAGGGCACACACTAACAAACTCGCACTTGACCTAAAGCCAATTGGCTACAAATCTAAGTTCCATCTTCTCTAAGTGGGCTTTGATCTTCTGCTGGCTTAATGACTTTGTTAGTGGGTCAGCCGCATTGTCTGCAGTGTCAACTCTTTTAACCTTGACGTATCCCTTCTTCAGGTAATCATGGATCAAGTGGAATCGTCGCTCGATGTTCTTGGATTTTTTATGAGACCTCAGTTCCTTAGCAAGGACTATGATGCCATTGTTGTTGTAGTACAGAGGAACGGCTGTTGGATATATGTGCCCTAGAAGCCAGAATTGGTTGACACTTATAATACACTTCTAGGGGCAAAATTATAATTTTGACTAAAATCAATAAATGGATTATTTTCTATCACATATGTGTATTTAGTGTCTGTGATACATCCTTTGAGTTAATGGCAATGATAATTCATATTTTCAAGAGTTGAAAATTTAGGACATGAATAATCATTATTAACTCATAAATTGCTCCCGACCATAGGATCATCACGAGGATGGTGATTGATCCGGAAGGTTGGTGTACAATCACTTTTTTTTAGTAGATGAGTCTTGAATCTATGGTGTGGAGACACCAGAGTGAGAGTACAGGTACTCGTTAGAGAATGAGGGCACTGAGCGTGACCACCTCGAGTAGTCATTAGGGAGTCTACCTTCTCGTCAATGACTGACTCGATGCTGTAGTAGTGTGTCTGGTTCTTTGACCTGAGGTGCATCGACAATTCACCTTGAGAGTGTTATAGTTTGACTACACCATTACTCGGTCTCCTAGCCATATGGAATCCTGAGGTGTATGTTGGCTATGACATGTTCATTATAGGAACTAGATGGCATCAAGATGGAATCTATCTACCTCGGTGGTAGAGGAGTAGCCCTATGATGATCATGAGAGTCAAGTCCAAAAATCCATGGCCATGGTAGAGTGAAGTAATAGAATGAGTTTCTATTTAGATTTTCACATTGGACTTGAATCGAATGATTACATCATATGACAGAGACTAGGGTTTGACGAGTTTACCTTAACCCTAATCTGATCGGGGCTCAAGATAGAAGAACTGAATCACACAGATAGCTGCACCAAGAGGTTCACATTCAGCTCTGATGGGTTGCCACCATATACTGCTAGGTGTCACTGATGGATTTTGGGAGCAATTAGAATGATTTAGATGATCGATCATTCTAGCTGTTCGAATCAGAAGAGTTCTGATCCATTGAAAGGAGTTTCGATGATGTCCATGATAGAGATCATGACATATCCCATTACCATACAGAACTGAACCTAACTGGGTCACACAAATAAGGGTTTCAATCTGGTGATCATCAATTGAATTGATCTAGTTCAATTGATCTGAATGAGATTCAATTAGGTTCAAGGAAATCGTGCTAGCACTCGATTGAACCTAACGTTCTTCTTTTACCATCATAAATAAGTTGTCCTGTCTGAGCCAAAGGAGATTGTGCTCAATCAGAGGCCTTCATATGGTCTGATTGGAGGTTGTCCAAGTCAGAAAAGGTTGTCTTATTTGTAAGACATTATCTGCCATTTTTGGTCACCTGCCATTTCTTGTTCTATGACTTTGGTCAAAAGTCTACCTTTAACTGGTCAAACATTGACCATTGACCCTTTGACTTTTGACCACATGTCATGCACCTATTGAAGAGCTGGTGGGGGCCTGTCCCCCTACCAGAACCTGGCAAGGAGGAGGGCACACGCCAAGGGTGGTGTGAGCCCAAGTTTGGAGGAGTCTTGGAGTCCTTGTTGGACAAGGACTCCACCTCTCTTTTGGATTCCAATTAGAGTTCTCCCTAAAACCAACTTTGACTGGTCTTAGGTGCCCTCTAAGTAGGAATCCAGGGGACTCTATTCCCACCAATCAGATTTAGATCTGATTTCACAAAGGGTTGTGATTGGTTGGGAATAAGAGAAGCTGGATCACAGTCAATCTATAAATAAGACCCTGTGCCCAACTCAAACACAGTAATTGAATTGAGATCAAAGTTCCCCATGCCCCAAGGCTGCCTCTCCCCTCTTCCTCCACACCAAACCATCTTCTCCCCTTGCTCTCCACATCCAAAAGGAGTTTTGGACCTTGGTTGGTGCGATCCAGATCAAAGAAAGGCGATCAAAAGCAAGAAGGCTGCACTGCTGCAAAGGACGACTGCAGATCTTCAAAAGAAGTTTTGAAGATCCTCTAGATCAGATCCAGATCTGATTTTTGGAGGTGTGATAGAGAAGAAGAGGATCTCCAGATCCAGCCTGAGTGGATACCGGTAGAGGCCAGGCGCTTGCATGGCTAGATCCAGAACCTTCCGCTGCAAATAGGATCATCAATAGGGTAATAGGATTACCCAAATCAGGTAAATTAAATTTGATTTAATTTATTTTTATTTTATTTTTATTATTAAAATAATAAAATCACATTTGAAACATCCCATATCTGATTGGGATCGAGAGAAAAATTTTAAAATATATCTCTCGATCTGATCAGATCTGAACGAATCTGGTCCGGAAAATCAGGATTTTCCTTCAACGACATCAAATGGCATCACTCCAAGCTCTACGGCAAACGTCTTATACTAGAATACCTCCTTTATAGCCTCCAACGTAGTGATGTATTCTACTTCCATAGTGGAGTCTGCTATCACCATCTGCTTGAAACTCTTTCAGCTAATAGCACCACCATAACATACCGACAGACTTTTAGATGTTGACTTTTGATCATCTATGTCGAACATAAAATTTGAGTCTATATACCCTTGGATCTAGAGTTCTCCATTGTTAAAGACTAGAAACATATCCTTAGTCCTTCTTAAGTACTTAAGGATACACTTCATAGAAGTCCAGTGCTTGTCACCTGGATTCGATTGATATCTGCTCACGATACTCACAGTATGGGCTACATCAGATCGTGTACATAGCATAGCATACATGAGGCTTCATATTGCCGAAGCATAAAGAATTTTACTCATGCATTCAATCTCCTCAGGTGTGCTAGGACACATCTTCTTAAAGAGATGAATGCCATGTCTAAAGGGTGATAGACCTCTTTTAGAGTTTTTCATGCTAAACCTCTATAGCACCTCCTCTATATACATCTTCTGTGAAAGTCCTAGCATCCTATTTGGTCTATCTTTATAGATCTTAATTCTCAATATAAAGAATGCTTCTCTTAGATCTTTCATAGAGAACTTCTTTGATAACCATATTTTGACCATGGTCAATATGGGAATATCATTCTTAATTAGAAGGATGTCAGCCTATTAGATGTGTGCCCTAGAAGCCAAATTAGCTATCACTTGTAATACACTTCTAAGGATAATTTTATAATTTTGACTATAAATTAATAAATAGATTATTTTTCTATCATAGTGTGTATTTAAAAATATTTGTGATACATCCTTTGATTTAATGATAATGATAATTCATATTTTCAAGAGTTGAAAATTTAAGACATGAATTTTTATAATTAACTCATAAAATGCTTCCTACTGTAGGATCAATATGAGGATGGTGATCGATCTGAAAGATTGGTGTACGATCATTTTCTTAGGATAGACATGTCTTAAGTCTACGGTATGGAGACATCAGAGTAAGAGTACAGATACTTATTAGAGAATGAGGGCACTGAGCATGACCATCTCGAGTAGTCATAAGAAAGTCTACTTTCTCATCGATGACAGACTCGATGCTGCAGTAGTGTGTATGATTCTTTGACCTGAGGTGCATCGGTAGTTCACCTTGAGGGTATTATAGTTTGACTACATCATAACTTGGTCTCTTAGCCATTTGGAATCTTGAGGTGTATGTTGGCTATAGCATGTTCATTGTAGGAATTGGATTGCGCCAATAAGGGGATCTATCTACCTCGATAGATGAGGAGTAGCCCTATGATAATCATGAGATTAAGTCCTTAAGCCCATGGCCATGGTAGAGTGAAGATGATAGAATGTGTTTCTATTAGGGTTTCACATTGGACTCAAATCGAATGATTAATTCATATGATGGATATTGGGTTTGACGAGTTCATCTTAACCCTAATTAAGTCGGGGCTCAAGATAGAAGAATCCAATCACAAAGATAACTACATCAAGAGATTTACTTTTAGTTTTGATGGATTGCCATCATATACTGCTAGATGTCATTGATGGATTTTGGAAGCAATTAGAATGATTTTGATGATCAATCATTCTATTTGTTTGAATCAGTTAAGTTCTGATCCATCGAAAGATGTTTCGATGATGTCGATGATGGCGATCATGACATATCTCATTACCATATAGAATTGAACCTAACTGGGTCATACAAATAAGAGTTTAGATCTGGATGTCGTCAATTGAGCTAATCTAGTTTGATTGATTTGGATTAGATTCAATTAGATTCAAGATAATCATGCTAGCACATGATTGAGCCTGACTTTCTCCCTCTAAAATTTTTCTGATTCAACACAACCAAGTTAAATTTGATTTAACTCATTCTTATATTTTGATTGAGTTTATTTTCATCTGACTAGAATAAGTCCAGGTTAGATTAATTATAGAAATTAAATCCATTCATAGTCAAATTGGACTAGGGTCAAAAGTTGACCTGTTTGAGAGAATTGAAGGTCACCTAATCAGATGCTTCTAAATTTTTTTTTAAAAATCATTTTGATTTAATTTTTAGTTATGTGATAGAGGATAAATTATACATTGGGTGTACCAAATTTTGTGATTTTTAGAGATGTCTAAACTAAGTTATGATAGAGTTTAATTTGGATCAAACTCTTGAGGGAAGAGTCCTAGGCGAAATGGACTCTTCCTTATCTACTCATGCTATCGCCTTTTAGATTGATTTCTAGCATCAAAATTAGATATGATCTGAGGATTTTCTTTAAGATTATGTCTAGGAGATCCAATGGTCGAAAAAATGAGGATTTTGGTTAAAGAGGGACTCTAACTTGGCGTTATGCTTTTGTATAAGAACCCTTGCACCAAGGCTCTTCATGTAGAAATACTTTTCATACACAAAGGCTGTTATTCTAGATATCCCACACCTCCTCTATCCTCTCTCTCTCTCTCTTCTATAATTCTAAATGTTAGGAATAAATCTGAGAAGAAGATCCAATCAAATTTGTGAAGAGTTTAGCATCTACGCGATGGTGTTTGTGAGATGGACATGCTGTCTTCAAAATTTTTTTGAAGGACTTTCAGATTAGATTCAGATCTGATCTTTGGAGAAAAGATTTATGAGGAGAAGTTGTCTAGATCCTTCCCAAGTGGATACTAGTAGGGGCCAAGCACGTATGTGGCTCCTTCCAAAACCTCAGAAAACATCACGATCAACGTAGGGTAATCAAATTATCCAAACAAGGTATGATATTAAATATAATTTAATTTTTATTTTTAATTTTAATATTAGATCATCATGATCAGATTTGAGAACTGTTACATCAGATCAGATCTTTTAAGAATTTTTAAAAAAATTCATCCCAGAACTGATCAAATCTGTACGATCCTACGACGGAAAATAGGATTTTTTCTTTAACTTGTATCAAATCCAGGTTAGCAGTTCCTTAGATCTACCTTAGATCTAATTTTATTTTTATTTATAATCTGATATTAAAAGATTTTAGATATCACATAAGATGTGATTAGATCTAAAATTAAAAAATAAAAAATTAAATATTTTAGATCTAATATGTATAAGATGCATGACTAGACTAGGTATAGAATAGTTCTATGTATAGTCTAGTATGATCATGTATTTATTTTGATTAAATATAATTTTAGATCTATTTAATTTTTATTTTTTTGATATTATAATTATTATAATTAGATCTAAAATTAAAAAAATAAAATTTTTAATTTTTGATTTATTCATATGATATATGAAAGATGCATGCTTAGACTAGTCATAGAATAGTTCTATAAGATATCTAGATTAGTTTTATATATGATATGATCAAATTTAAAATTTTAATTTTTAAATTTAATATATAATATTTTAGATCTAAAAATATGCATATTGATGAAACATAAGATGTATGCAAGATATGTATTAGTTAGATCTTTTTATATGTGATATATGATCTAACTAGTTTTATAGTAAAAAAATTATATTTTTGATTAAGGAGTTCTCCATGACCATTCGATCATAAGAATAAAGTAGGGTTTAAAGGCCCTCTAAAGGGAAATCCTGATTTCCCGGTCCAGGTTCGTCCAGATCTGATTAGATCAAGAGATATATTTCAAAATTTTTTCTCTTGATCTCAATCAGATCTTGATATGTTTCAGATCTGATTCTTATTATTTTAATAAATAAAATAAAATAAGATAAATTAAATCAAATTTAATTTACCTGATTTGGGTAATCCTATTACCCTGTAGATGATCCTGATTGTAGCGGAAGGTTCTGAATCTTAGCCACGCAAGCGCCTGGCCTCTACCGGTATCCACTCGGGTTGGATCTGGAGAACCTCTTCTTCTCTATCACACCTCCAAAAATCAGATCTGGATCTGATTTGGAGGATCTTCAAAACTCCTTTTGAAGATCTGCAGTCGTCCTTTTGCAGCAGTGCAGCCTTCTTGCTTTTGATCGCCTTTCTTTGATCTGGAATCGCACCAACCAAGGTCCAAAACTCCTTTTGGACGTGGAGAGCAAGGGGAGAAGATGAGTTTGGCATGGAGGAAGGAGGGGAGAGGCAGCCTTGGGGCGTGGGGAAATCTCTTGATCTCAATTCAAGACTTACTGTGTTTGAGTTGGGCACAGGGTCTTATTTATAGACTGAAGCTGTGATCCAGCTCTCTCTTCCTTCTCCAACCAATCACAACCCTTTGTGAAATCAGATCTAAATCTGATTGGTTGGGAATAGAGTCCCCTGGATTCCTACCTTAGAGGGCGCCTAAGACCAGTCAAAGTTGGTTCTTAGGGAGAACTCTAATTGGAATCCAAAAGGGAGGTGGAGTCCTTGTCCAACAAGGACTCCTAGGCGCCTCCTAAACTTGGGCTCACGCCACCCTTGGCGTGCGCCCTTCCTCCTTGCCAGGTTCTGGCAGGGGGACAGGCCCCCACCAGCTCTCCAATAGGTGCATGACATGTGGTCAAAAGTCAAAGGGTCAATGGTCAACGTTTGACCAGTCAAAGGTAGACTTTTGACCAAAGTCAAAGAACAAGAAATGGCAGGTGACCAAAAATGGCAGGTAATGTCTTACAAATAAGACAACCTATTTCTGACTTGGACAACCTCCAGTCAGACCATATGAAGGCCTCTGATTGAGCACAAACTCCTTTGGCTCAGTCAGGACAACTTATTTATGATAGCAAAAGAAGAACGTTAGGTTCAATCGAGTGCTAGCACGATTTCCTTGAACCTAATTGAATCTCATTCAGATCAATTGAACTAGATCAGTTCAATTGATGATCACCAGATTCAAACCCTTGTTTGTGTGACCCAGTTAGGTTCAGTTCTGTATGGTAATGGGATATGTCATGATCTCTATCATCGACATCATCGAAACTCCTTTCGATGGATCAGAACTCTTCTGATTCGAACAGCTAGAATGATCGATCATCTAAATCATTCTAATTGCTCCCAAAATCCACCAGTGACACCTAGCAGTATATGGTGGCAACCCATCAGAGCTGAATGCGAACCTCTTGGTGCAGCTACCTGTGTGATTAAGTTCTTCTATCTTGAGCCCCGATCAGATTAGGGTTAAGGTGAACTCGTCAAACCCTAGTCTCTGTCATATGATGTAATCATTCGATTCGAGTCCAATGTGAAAATCTAAATAGAAACTCTTTCTATTATTTCACTCTGCCATGGCCATGGACTTCAGGACTTGATTCTCATGATCATCATAGGGCTGCTCCTCTACCACCGAGGTAGATAGATTCCATCTTGATGCAATCCAGTTCCTACAATGAACATGTCATAGCCAACATACACCTCAGGGTTCCATATGGCTAGGAGACCGAGTAATGGTGTAGTCAAACTATAACACCCTCAAGGTGAACTGCCGATGCATCTCAGGTCAAAGAACCAGACACACTACTGCAGCATCGAGTCAGTCATTGACGAGAAGGTAGACTCCCTAATGACTACTCGAGGTGGTCACGCTCAGTGCCCTCGTTCTCTAACGAGTACCTGTACTCTCGCTCCGGTGTCTCCACACCGTAGACTCAAGACTCATCTACTAAAGAGAAGCGATTGTACACCAACCTTCCGGATCAATCACCATCCTCGTGATGATCCTATGGTCGGGAGCAATTTATGAGTTAATAATGATTATTCATGTCTTAAATTTTCAACTCTTGAAAATATGAATTATCATTACCATTAACTCAAAGGATGTATCACAGACACTAAATACACATATGTGATAGAAAATAACCCATTTTATTGATTTATAGTCAAAATTACAATTTTGCCCCTAGAAGTGTATTACAAGTGTCAGCCAATTCTGGCTTCTAGGGCACATATATCTAACAATCTCCCACTTGTCCTAAAGCCAATTGGCTACAAGTCTAAGTCCCATCTTCTCAAGGTGGGCTTCGATCTTCTGCTGGCCCAATGGCTTTGTAAGTGGGTCTGCCACATTATCTGTGGAGTTGACTCTCTTGACCTCAACGTAACCTTTCTCAAGGTAATCGCGGATGAGATGGTATCACCGTTTGCTTGGAACTCTTCCAGCACAAACAGTCTGCCAGATGTCGACTTTCGATCATCTATATCGGACATGAAGTCCGAGTCTGTGTATCCCTGGACCAGGAGTTCTCCATTACCAAAGACCAACATCATATCCTTAGTTCTTCTCAAGTACTTAAGGATACATTTCACAGAAGTCTAGTGTTCTTCACCTGGATTTGACTGATATCTGCTTGTGACACTCACAGCATGGGCTATATCAGGTCGTGTACATAGCATGGCATACATGAGGCTCCCTATTGCAGAAGCATAAGGGATCTTGCTCATGCGTTCTATTTCCTCAGGTGTGCTGGGGCACATCTTCTTGGAAAGATGAATACCATGTCTGAAGGGTATTAATCCCCTCTTAGAGTTTTCCATACTAAACCTCTTTAGTACTTCCTCTATGTACATCTTCTGTGAAAGTCCTAGCATCCTATTCGGTCTATCCCTATAGACCTTAATTCCTAGAATAAAGGATGCTTCACCTAGGTCTTTCATGGAGAATTCCTTAGACAACCACATCTTGACTGATGTCAACATGGGAATATCATTCCCAATAAGGAGGATGTCATCCACGTACAATACGAGGAAGACAACAGCGCTCCCACTGACCCTTTTGAAAACACATGGTTCCTCTTCATTTTTGATGAAACCAAACTTTTTGATCACATCATTGAAACGAGTGTTCCAGCTCCGAGATGCTTGCTTAAGTCCATATATGGACCTTTGCAGCTTGCAAACCTTGTGATCAGTATCACTGGATGTGAAACCTAGCGGCTGTTCCATATAGATATCTTCCTCAAGATATCCATTTAGGAATGCCGTTTTCACGTCCATTTGCCATATTTCATAATCGAAATAGGCTGCAACAGCAAGCAATGTGCGGATGGATTTTAGCATAGCTACTGGGGAAAAGGTATCCTGATAGTCAATGCCTTCACGTTGACTATAACCTTTTGCCACCAGTCTAGCCTTGAATGTCTCCACATTCCCATCTGCACCAATCTTTCTCTTGAAGATCCATTTACATCCAATAGGTACTATACCTTCTGGTGGATCTACCAAGGTCCAGACTTGGTTTGAGTGCATCGAGTCAATTTCTGACTGCATTGCCTCTAGCCATTTCTCGGAGTCGATATCTGATATCGCCTCGTTGTAGGTTTTGGGATCATCACCATGAGCACCATTACCTACGAGGAACATTTCCTCTACATCCTCTGAAATAATACCTAAGTATCTTTCAGGGGGACGGAAACTCTTTCCGATCTACGAGGTGGAGGAGGTAGTGTTCTTATTGGCTCAACCTGATTTGGTTCCACTTGGTCCTTAGCTCTTTCTGCTTGTGAGACTTTCTCATCAAGCTTAATCTGCTTTTCCAATGCCGCTATCTTGAATAAACTATTTTTCAAGAAAGATGGCATGTCGACTCACAATCACATTGTGGTCTTCTGGAATGTAGAAATAGTATCCTAATGACTCTTTAGGATATCCTATGAATCGAGCTCTAAAGGACCTAAACTCTAACTTGTCCGCTTGTTGTCTTTTGACATGAGCCGGACAACCCCAAATTCTGAGATGACTCAGACTTGGTTTCTTACCATGCCATATCTCATACGGTGTGGTAGGAACGGTTTTAGAGGGAACCCTATTCAGTAAATAGATTGAAGTTAACAATGAATGTCCCCAAAGAAAATCAGGGAGGTCTGTGAAGCTCATCATGGATCGAACCATATCCAATAGAGTCCGATTTCTCCGTTCTGAAACCCCGTTGAGTTGAGGTGTTCCTGGTGGAGTCCATTGAGAGACTATGCCATTTTCCTTGAAGATAGTCTAGGAATTTCCCGGCTAAGGTATTCACCTCCTCGATCTGATCGAAGAACCTTAATGGGTTTTCCAGTTTGTTTTTCTACTTCATGTCTGAATTCTTTGAACTTTTTCAAAAGCTTCAGACTTGTGTCTCATAAGATACACATACCCATACCTAGACAGATCATCGGTAAAGGTAATGAAGTAGACAAAATTGCCTCTAGCCGGCACATCAAATGGGCCGCACACATCAGTATGTACTAGGGCAAGGAGATCTGTGGCCCTCTCCCCATGTCCAACAAAAGGGAGTTTAGTCATTTTGCCTTGAAGACAGGATTCACAAGTTGGATATGACTCAAAAGTCAATGGACTCAATAGCCCATTTTTCTCCAATTTGTTGATCCTATCTTCTGCTATATGACCTAATCTCAGGTGCCATAGATATCTGTCATTTGGACTATCCCTAGGTCGTTTGGCATTCACGTTTTGCTCGATAGTTAGAACAGGTACATCAATATGTAGCTGATAAAGACCATTAATAAGGAAACCATTTGCAATTTTATTTCTTTCATAAAGAATGTTACAATGGTCCTTAAAGAAGGTGATCACATAACCTTCTTGTGCTAAGCATGAAACAGAAATCAAATTCCTGCTAGCTGCAGGCACATAAATAACAGTCTTTTAAAACTAAGTCTAAACCAGATGGTAATCGCAGAGGGTATGTTCCCACGGCTACTGCAGCAACTCTTGCTCCATTACCGACGCGTAGGATCATGTCTCCATCCCTCAGCCTCCTGCTATCCTCAAGACCCTGCATAGAAGTGCACAGATGAGCACTAGAACCAGAGTCAAGCACCCAACTGGATGCAGAAGAAACCGTAAGGTTAGACTCAATAACGAGCATACCTCCAGAAGGACCTTCCTTCTTGTTCTTTAGGGTGGCCAGGTAAGTAGGGCAGTTCCGCTTCCAATGGCCGTCGCTGTTGCAATGGAAACACTTTCCTTTGACATCGGCCTTTTTCTTCGGTTCTGCCTTCTTCTTCTTTGATCCTTCCACCTTTTGCTTTTTCACAGACTTCTTTTTCTTTCCATAAGACTTTCTTTTGGAAGAAGTCCGTTCCATAGCAAGAACTGAGCCTTTAGAACCTTTCATAGAAAGCTCAGCGGTAACCAGCATATTCATTAACTCGGCCAAGGAATTCTGAAGTTTATGCATGTGGTAATTCATGATGAATTGCCCATATGCATCAGTCAAGGATTGCAGAATAATATCATTCTGCAGGTCCAAGTCTAACTTCACACCGAGCTTCTCAAGCTCTTCCATGTCCTTGATCATTGTCAGACAGTGATCTTGGACTGACTGCCCATCACGCATCTTAGCCTTAAAAAGTCATTTTGTGACTTGATATTTGGCTGCGCGACTCTGTTCACCAAACATCTCCTGCAGGTGAGCCAACATTTGGCGAGCAGTCCCGATATCCTCATGTTGGCACTGGAGCTCATCAGACATCGAGCCCAACATGTAATATCTGGCCTTATTATCTTCGTCAATCCATTTTTCCAGAGACGCTCTCTGTTCAACAGATGGACGGGCTGGTAAGGTGGGAGGGTCCTGGTCCAAAACATGGGTTAACTTCTCGAACCCAAAATAATTTTGTAGTTCCTGAGCCAATCTTTATAATTGGGTCCAGTCAGTCTATGTGTGTCCAGGATACGTGCCAATGGGTTGGACGCAGACATTTTTCTGTAGAGAGTCAAAGATTCTAGTTAGATACTGTAATTTTGACTTGACCAATTTGTTTAGGGATTTTATTTTTAAACAAATTAGCTCCCACTATTTTCTCGGATCCCTACACTCCCTCTGTAGAGATGCGAAAATCTCCATGATTAATGATTTCTAGTGGGTGGTGCGGTCTCACCAACTGACTCATCACCTCACCTAACAGTTATTGGTGATGGGTTAGCCAATGAGTGAACAACTCTTGTTCAATGATTCTCTAATCATGGTGCACCCAAACTTGGTCTCTAATTCATGAATCTCACCGTATCCGGAATATTGATCCACTCCTTAGTTAAGTCAGACCCACCATTTGCATAGACTGGGTTCCTAATTGAGTCTCTCACCGTATCCGAATATTGAGCCCAACTCATCCTCCAGCCCATAGCATCCAATGCCTAATAGACATGGTTGCGTCTTCCC
>QRFJ01001375.1:65655-142797 GCA_006176705.1 Cocos nucifera | reverse complement strand
AAATAGATTGAAGTTAATAATGAATGTCCCCAAAGAAAATCTGGGAGGTCTGTGAAGCTCATCATGGATCGAACCATATCCAATAGAGTCCGATTTCTCCGTTCTGAAACCCCGTTGAGTTGAGGTGTTCCTGGTGGAGTCCATTGAGAGACTATGCCATTTTCCTTAAGATAGTCTAGGAATTCCCGGCTAAGGTATTCACCTCCTCGATCTGATCGAAGAACCTTAATGGGTTTTCCAGTTTGTTTTTCTACTTCATGTCTGAATTCTTTGAACTTTTCAAAAGGCTTCAGACTTGTGTCTCATAAGATACACATACCCATACCTAGACAGATCATCGGTAAAGGTAATGAAGTAGACAAAATTGCCTCTAGCCGGCACATCGAATGGGCCGCACACATCAGTATGTACTAGGGCAAGGAGATCTGTGGCCCTCTCCCCATGTCCAACAAAAGGGAGTTTAGTCATTTTGCCTTGAAGACAAGATTCACAAGTTGGATATGACTCAAAAGTCAATGGACTCAATAGCCCATTTTTCTCCAATTTGTTAATCCTATCTTCTGCTATATGACCTAATCTCAGGTGCCATAGATATCTGTCGTTTGGACTATCCCTAGGTCGTTTGGCATTCACGTTTTGCTCGATAGTTAAAACAGGTACATCAATATGCAACTGATAAAGACCATTAACAAGGAAACCATTTGCAATTTTATTTCTTTCATAAAGAATGTTACAATGGTCCTTAAAGAAGGTGATCACATAACCTTCTTGTGCTAAGCATGAAACAGAAATCAAATTCCTGCTAGCTGCAGGCACATAATAACAGTCTTTTAAAACTAAGTCTAAACCAGATGGTAATCGCAGAGGGTATGTTCCCACGGCTACTGCAGCAACTCTTGCTCCATTACCGACGCGTAGGATCATGTCTCCATCCCTCAGCCTCCTGCTATCCTCAAGACCCTGCATAGAAGTGCACAGATGAGCACTAGAACCAGAGTCAAGCACCCAACTGGATGCAGAAGAAACCGTAAGGTTAGACTCAATAACGAGCATACCTCCAGAAGGACCTTCCTTCTTGTTCTTCAGGGTGGCCAGGTAAGTAGGGCAGTTCCGCTTCCAATGGCCGTCGCTGTTGCAATGGAAACACTTTCCTTTGCCATCGACCTTCTTCTTCGGTTCTGCCTTCTTCTTCTTTGATCCTTCTACCTTTTGCTTTTTCACAGACTTCCTTTTTCTTTCCATAAGACTTTCTTTTGGAAGAAGTCCGTTCCATAGCAAGAACTGAGCCTTTAGAACCTTTCATAGAAAGCTCAGCGGTAACCAGCATATTCATCAACTCGGCCAAGGAATTCTTGAAGTTTATGCATGTGGTAATTCATGATGAATTGCCCATATGCATCAGTCAAGGATTGCAGAATAATATCATTCTGCAAGTCCAAGTCCAACTTCACACCGAGCTTCTCAAGCTCTTCCATGTCCTTGATCATTGTCAGACAGTGATCTTGGACTGACTGCCCATCACGCATCTTAGCCTTAAAAAGTCATTTCGTGACTTGATATTTGGCTGCGCGACTCTGTTCACCAAACATCTCCTGCAGGTGAGCCAACATTTGGCGAGCAGTCCCGATATCTTCATGTTGGCGCTGGAGCTCATCAGACATCGAGCCCAACATGTAGTATCTGGCCTTATTGTCTTCGTCAATCCATTTTTCCAGAGACGCTCTCTGTTCAGTGGATGGACGAGCTGGTAAGGTGGGAGGGTCCTGGTCCAAAACATGTGTTAACTTCTCTGAACCCAAAACAATTTTGTAGTTCCTGAGCCAATCTTTATAATTGGGTCCAGTCAGTCTATGTGTGTCTAGGATACGTGCCAGTGGGTTGGACGCAGACATTTTCCTGTAGAGAGTCAAAGATTCTAGTTAGATACTGTAATTTTGACTTGACCAATTTGTTTAGGGATTTTATTTTTAAACAAATTAGCTCCCACTATTTTCTCGGATCCCTACACTCCCTCTGTAGAGATGCGAAAATCTCCGCGATTGATGATTTCTAGTGGGTGGTGCGGTCTCACCAACTGACTCATCACCTCACCTAACAGTTATTGGTGATGGGTTAGCCAATGAGTGAACAACTCTTGTTCAATGATTCTCTAATCATGGTGCACCCAAACTTGGTCTCTAATTCATGAATCTCACCGTATCCGGAATATTGATCCACTCCTTAGTTAAGTCAGACCCACCATTTGCATAGACTGGGTTCCTAATTGGGTCTCTCACCGTATCCGGAATATTGAGCCCAACTCATCCTCCAGCCCATAGCATCCAATGCCTAATAGACATGGTTGCGTCTTCCCGGTGCAACTGAGCCACTGTATCCAGCCGAGAACAATCAACCCCGGGAAGGGCCCGCACGTCTACAATGGTGGAAGACCTCGGACTTAATCTTTTCTTAGGGAGAATTGATTCAGGTCTCATTAAACTAGACTTGGCTTAGTCATAACAATTATGACTAACCTAGTGGCATGGGTCAGCTCGGATTATTGACCACCTCAGATCAGAACTGTGTCAACAGATATGGCCAGGTAAGTGAGACCGGTGGAAGGAATATGCCGTTAACTCGCACAAGAACGCATTCAGGTCGAGTAGCTTCCAATTAAAAACCAGTCGGTCGTCTGTGCCAAACTTACCTTAGACACCAAATTGTTGAGTCAGAACCAATTGGGTTAGCCTACAATCCAGACTCTAACCTCTGAGCCTAATTAGGTCTTGCTTGATCGTGACTCGATCTTGACCCAGACTTAATCCTATTAGGCTGGTCAATTTAAGCATTGTTGATCCCATCTAACCAACTCTTGATTCGGTTTGATCAACCGCTTAGACCTAATTGAGCTACCCAAGCCCGAACCCAGTATTATGAATATGTCTTAGATCTGAAATTCTCAATTTTAGACCTAATTAATATTCCATAAACTTAATTCTTAATTAAGTTGGGTTCATAAACAAAATATGCACAATAAATCCTAGGGTTTCAGGATCTAGGGTTTTGCAGAAAGTAAGTTTTGGGTTTCTGATTAAGGACGAACACGCAGCACCCCTACACGTCATAAGAACACCCCATCGAATGGGAAGAGAGGGCCTTTAAACCCTTCTTCGTTCTTATGACCGGACGGCCAAGAGGAACGCCTTAATCAGGAACATGTAAATCTACAAAACAGTTATAGATCTATATCATATATCTCATATACAAATTTAGATCTAATCAAGGCATATTTTGCATACATCTCATGTATCAAATCATGCATGTTTTCAGATCTAAATTATCACATAATAATCTGAAAAAATTAGATTTAAATTGATCTAATCAAAATAAATTCTAATCTAGACAATTATGTAGAACTATTCTACAACTAGTCTAGTCATGCATCTATCATATCTCATATGATATTTAAAATTAAATAATTTTTATTTGCTGTTTATCAGATGTTATTATAACACTTATAATATCAGAAAATAGTAAATAAGAAGATCTAAAATATGATTTAATCATATTAAATCAAAGACATGCAAAACTATTCTATAGAACTATTCTATTCTAGAACTAGTCATGCATATCTTCATGTTCTTAGATCCAAATCATTTAATTTTAATTTTTCTTGATTTCAGATCTGATCACATCTCATGTGACATCTGAAATCACATTATTTTTAATTAAAATAAAATTAAAATCAGATCTAAACAATTTTAGAACCATGGCTCTGATACCAGTTGAAGGGAAATCCTGATTTCCCGGTCCAGGTTCGTCCAGATCTGATTAGATCAAGAGATATATTTCAAAAATTTTTCTCTTGATCTCAATCAGATCTTGATATGTTTCAGATCTGATTCTTATTATTTTAATAAATAAAATAAAATAAGATAAATTAAATCAAATTTAATTTACCTGATTTGGGTAATCCTATTACCCTGTAGATGATCCTGATTGCAGCGGAAGGTTCTGGATCTTAGCCACGCAAGCGCCTGGCCTCTACCGGTATCCACTCGGGTTGGATCTGGAGAACCTCTTCTTCTCTATCACACCTCCAAAAATCAGATCTGGATCTGATCTGGAGGATCTTCAAAACTCTTTTGAAGATCTGCAGTCGTCCTTTTGCAGCAGCGCAGCCTTCTTGCTTTTGATCGCCTTTCCTTGATCTGAATCGCACCAAACTAAGTCCAAAACACTTTTGGACGTGGAGAGCAAGGGGAGAAGAGAGTATGGCGTGGAGAAGGAGGGGAGAGGCAGCCTTGGACGTGGGAAATCTCTTTCAATAAGACTTAGGATTAGGGTTGGGCGCAGGGTCTTATTTATAGACCTAAGCTTGTGATCCAACTCCTCTTCCTCTCAACCAATCACAACCCTTTGTGAAATCAGATCTAAATCTGATTGGTTGAAAAAGAGACCCCTGGATTCCTCCTTAGAGGGCGCCTAAGACCAGTCAAACTGGATTCTTAGTAGAACTCTAATTGGAATCCTAAAGGGAGGTGGAGTCCTTGTCCAACAAGGACTCCTAGGCGCCTCCTACTTGGGCTCACGCCACCCTTGGCGTGCGCCCTTCTCCTTGCCAGGTTCTGGCAGGGGGACAAGCCCCCACCAGCTCTCCAATAGGTGCATGACATGTGGTCAAAAGTCAAAGGGTCAATGGTCAACGTTTGACCAGTCAAAGGTAGACTTTTGACCAAAGTCAAAGAACAAGAAATGGCAGGTGACCAAAAATGGCAGGTAATGTCTTACAAATAAGACAACCTATTCTGACTTGGACAACCTCCAGTCAGACCATATGAAGGCCTCTGATTGAGCACAAACTCCTTTGGCTCAGTCAGGACAACTTATTTATGATAGTAAAAGAAGAACGTTAGGTTCAATCGAGTGCTAGCACGATTTCCTTGAACCTAATTGAATCTCATTCAGATCAATTGAACTAGATCAGTTCAATTGATGATCACCAGATTCAAACCCTTGTTTGTGTGACCCAGTTAGGTTCAGTTCTGTATGGTAATGGGATATGTCATGATCTCTATCATAGACATCATCGAAACTCCTTTCGATGGATCAGAACTCTTCTGATTCGAACAGCTAGAATGATCGATCATCTAAATCATTCTAATTGCTCCCAAAATCCACCAGTGACACCTAGCAGTATATGGTGGCAACCCATCAGAGCTGAATGCGAACCTCTTGGTGCAGCTACCTGTGTGATTCAAGTTCTTCTATCTTGAGCCCCGATCAGATTAGGGTTAAGGTGAACTCGTCAAACCCTAGTCTCTGTCATATGATGTAATCATTCGATTCGAGTCCAATGTGAAAATCTAAATAGAAACTCTTTCTATTATTTCACTCTGCCATGGCCATGGGCTTCTGGACTTGATTCTCATGATCATCATAGGGCTACTCCTCTACCACCGAGGTAGATAGATCCCATCTTGATGCAATCCAGTTCCTACAATGAACATGTCTATAGCCAACATACACCTCAGGGTTCCATATGGCTAGGAGACCGAGTAATGGTGTAGTCAAACTATAACACCCTCAAGGTGAACTGCCGATGCATCTCAGGTCAAAGAACCAGACACACTACTGCAGCATCGAGTCAGTCATTGACGAGAAGGTAGACTCCCTAATGACTACTCGAGGTGGTCACGCTCAGTGCCCTCGTTCTCTAACGAGTACCTGTACTCTCGCTCCGGTGTCTCCACACCGTAGACTCAAGACTCATCTACTAAAGAGAAGCGATCGTACACCAACCTTCCGGATCAATCACCATCCTCGTGATGATCCTATGGTCGGGAGCTATTTATGAGTTAATAATGATTATTCATGTCTTAAATTTTCAACTTTTGAAAATATGAATTATCATTACCATTAACTCAAAGGATGTATCACAGACACTAAATACACATGTGTGATAGAAAATAACTCATTTTATTAATTATAGTCAAAATTACAATTTTGCCCCTAGAAGTGTATTACAAGTGTCAGCCAATTCTGGCTTCTAGGGCACATATATCTAACACCCTCTTCTCCCATTCGATGGGTTATTCTTATGGCATGTAGGGGTGTTGCGCGTTCATCTTTAATCAAAAATCATAACTTATTTTTCTATAAAATCATAGATGCTAAAATCCTAGGATTTTTATTACATGTTTTATTCATGAATTAAAAATTTAATTAAGAATTAAGATTATGAAATTAATTAGATCTAAAAATTATGAATTTTTAGTTCTAAGATATATTCATAAAATTAGATTCAGACTTGGATAGCTTAATTTGGTCTAGCGGTTGATCAAACCGAATCAAGAGTTGGTTAGGTGAGATCAAAGAAATCTTAGATTTGACCAGCCTAATAGGATTAAGTCTGGATCAAGATCGAATCACATTGAGATGTGACTCGATCAAGTCAAGACCTAATTTGGCTCCATGGTTCAAGCCTGGATTGTAGGCTAACCCAATTAGTTTTGATTTGATAATTTGGTGTCTAAGGTAAGTCTGGCAGATACGATCGACTGATTTTTAATTGGAAGCTACTTGACTTGAATACATTCCTATCGAGTTAATAGCATATCTCTTCCATCGGTCTCACTTACCTAGCCATTTGTATCAACCCAGTTCTGATTTGAGGTGGCTAACTATTCAAGCCAACCCATGCCACTAGGTTAGTCATAATTGTTATGACTAAGTCAAGTCATGTTTAAAAAGATCTAAATTAAATCTTTCTAAAAAAATATTAAGTCTAAAGTCTTCCACCATTGTAGATATACGGACCCTTCTCAGGATTGATTATTCTTGACTGAATATAGTGGTTCAGTTGCACTAAAAAGATGCAACCATGTCTATTAAGCATTGGATGCTATAGGTTGGAGGATGGATTGGGCTTAATATTCTAAATATGGTGAGGAATCCAATCAGGAATCCAATCTATGCAAATGGTGAGTCTGACTTAACTAAGAAGTGGATCAATATTTCGGACATGATGAGATTCATGAATTAGAGACTAGGTTAGAGTGTACTATGATTAGAGAATCATTAGACAAGAGTTATCCACTCATTGGTTGACCCATCATCAATAACTATTAGGTGAGGTGGTGAGTCAGTTGGTGAGACGGCACCACCCACTAGAAATCAATAATCATGAAGATTTTTGCATCTCTACCAAGAAAGTGTAGGGATCCGAGTAAATAATGGGAGCCTAATTTATTTAAAAATAAAATTCTTGAATAAATTGATTAAGTCTAATTACAAAATCTAACTAAAAACTTTGACTCTCTATAGAAAAATATCTACGTCTAACTCACTAGCCCGTATCCTGGACACCCATAGACTGACCAGACCTAACTACAAGGATTGGCTCCAAAACTTCAAAATTATTTTGAATTTTGAGAAATTGACTTATGTGTTGAAATAGGATCCTCCCACCTTACCAATTCGTCCATCCGTTGATTAGAGAACATCTCTCAAGAAGTGGATAGATGAAGATAAGAAAGCCAAATATTACATGTTGGGCTCAATATCTGATGAGCTCTAGCACAAACATGAAGACATTAAGACTAGCCACCAAATGTTGGCTCACCTATAAGAGTTGTTTGGTGAATAGAGTTGCACTGCCAAATATCAAGTCACTAAAAGACTGTTTAAGACTCAAATGCATGATGGGCAGTCAATCCAAGATCATTGTCTGATGATGATCAAAGACTTAGAAGAGCTTGAAAAGCTCGATGTTAAGTTAGATCAGGATCTGCAGACTGACATAATTCTACAATCCTTGACTGATGCGTATGGGCAGTTCATCATGAACTATCATATGCATAAACTTCAGAATACCTTGGCTGAGCTCATAAATATGTTGATTATTGCTAAGCTTTTGATGAAAGGTTCTAAAGGCTCAGTACTTGCTGTAGAGCGGACTTCTTCTAAGAGAATATTTTTTGGAAAGAAGAAAAAGTTCGTGAAGAAGCAAAAGATGGATGGTGGGAAGAAAAAGAAGGTAGAGCCAAAGAAGAAGGCTGCTGATAATAAAAAATATTTTTATTGCAACACTGACGGCAATTGAAAGCGGAACTACCCTCTTTACCTGGCTAGCCTGAAGAACAAGAAGGAGGCAGGTTCTTTTAGAAGTATGCTTATTATAGAATCTAATCTTATGATTTTTTCTGCATCCAATTGGGTGCTTGACTCTAGTTCTAGTGCTTACTTGTGCACTTTTATACAGGATCTTGAGTAGAGCAGGAGGGAGGCTAAGGGATGGTGAGATGATCTTATGCATCAAAAATAGTGCAAGAGTTGCTACTATGGCCGTGGGAACCTACCCTCTATGATTACCATCAGAATTAGGCTTAGTACTTAGGGACTATTTTTATGTGCCTACAGCAAGCAAGAATTTGATTTCTATTTCAAGTTTAGCATGAAAAACTCTAAGAGGGGATTGGTGCCCTTTAGACATGGCGTTCATCTCTCTAAGAAGATGTGTCCCAACACTCCTGAGGAGATTGAAGGCATGAACAAGATTCCTTATGCTTCAATAATATGGAACCTCATGTATGCCATTCTATGTACACGACCTAATATTGCCCATGCTGTAAGTATCACGAGCAGGTATTAGTCAAATCAAGGCAAAGAGCATTGAACTTCAATGAAATGTATCCTTAAGTACTTGAGAAGGACTAAGGATATATTTCTAGTCTTTGGATTTTATGTTTGATATAAAAGATCGAAAGTCGACATCTGGAAGTCTGTTTATTTGTAATGATGGTGCTGTCAGTTGGAAAAGTTTTAAGCAGATGGTGATAACAGATTCCACCATGAAAGCAGAGTACATGGTTGCATTGAAAGCTGTAAAGGAGGCATTCTAGTACAAGAAGTTCACCATAGAGCTTGAAGTGATGCCATCAAATGCCATCTCTCTATACTGCGACAATAATGATGCCATAGCCCTAGCTAAGGAGCTGAGATGTCACTGAAAATTCAAGCACATCGAGCAGTGATACCACCTCATTCGCAATTACCTCGAGAAGGGATACGTCGATGTAAAGATAGTCGACACTATAGATAATGCGGTTTACCCACTGACAAAGCCATTAAGCCAGCAGAAGATCGAAGCCCACCTTGAGAAGATGCAACTTATATTTATAGCTAATTGACTTTAGGTCAAGTGGGAGTTTGTTAGATGTATGCCTTAGAAGCCAGATTGACTGTCACTTGTAATATATTTTTAAGAATAATTTTATAATTTTAACTATAAATTAATAAATATATTATTTTTCTATCATAGTATGTATTTAAAAGTGTCTGTAATACATTCTTTGAGTTCATGGTAATGATAATTCATATTTTTAAGAGTTAAAAATTTAAGATATGAATTTTCATAATTAACTCATAAAATGCTTCCAACCATAGGATCATTATAAGGATGGTGATCGATTTGAAAGGTTAGTGTATGATCGCTTTCTTAAGATAGATATGTTTTGAGTCTATGATGTGGAGACACCGAAGCGAAAGTACAGATACTTGTTAGAGAATGAGGGCACTGAGCGTGATCACCTCGAGTAGTCATAAGAAAGTCTACCTTCTGATCGATAATTGACTCGATGCTGTAGTAGTGTGTATGGTTCTTTGACCTAAGGTACATCAATAGTTCATCTTGAGGATGTTATAGTTTGACTACACCATAACTCGATCTCCTAGCGATTCGAAACTCTAAGGTATATGATGGCTATAGCATGTTCATTGTAGGAATTAGATTGTACTAATAAGAGGATCTATTTACCTCGGTAGATGAGGAGTAGCCCTATGATAATCATGAGATTGAGTCCTTAAGTCTATGGCTATTGTAGAGTGGAGATGATAGAAAGAGTTTCTATTAGGTTTTCGCATTGGACTCCAATCAAATGATTAATTCATATGACGGACATTGGGTTTGACGAGTTCACCTTAACCTTAATCCTATCGAGGCTCAAGATAGAATAAACCAATCACACAGATAACTACATTGAGAGGTTCGCTTTTAGTTCTGATGGGTTGCCACCATATACTACTAGGTGTCACTAGTAGATTTTGGGAGCAATTAGAATGATTTTGATGATCAATCATTCTAATTATATGAATCAAAAAAGTTCTGGTCCATCGTAAGATTTTTTGATGATGTCGATGATGGAGATCGCGATATATCTCATTACCATACAAAATTAAATCTAACTGGGTCATCATACAAATATGTGTTTAGATCTAGATGTCATCAATTGAGCTAACCTAGTTTGATTGATTTGGATTAGATCCAATTAGGTTCAAAGTAATCGTGCTAGCACACGATTGAGTCTGACTTTCTCCTTCTAAAATCTTTCTAATTTATCATATCCAAGTTAAATTTGATTTGGCTCAATCTTATATTTTAAATAAATTTATTTTCATCTAACTCGAATAAGTTCAGGTTAGATTAATTGTAGAAATTAAATCTATTCATAGTCAAATCAGATTAGGGTCAAAAGTTGACCTATTTGAGAGAATTGAGGGTCACCTAATCAGTGCTTCTAAAAAATTCTTTAGAAATTATTTTGATTTAATTTTTGGATATGTGATAAAGCAAGAATTATGCATTGGGTGTACCAAATTTTGTAATTTTTAGAGGTGTCTAGACTTAGTTGTGAGAGAGTTTGATTTGGATCAAACTCTTGAGGGAAGAGTCCTAGGCATAGTAGACTCTTCTTTATCTACTCATGCTACCACCTTCTAGATTTGTTTATGGCACTAAAATTAGATGAGATCTGAGGATTTTTGTGGAGATCAAGTCCAGGAGTCCTAATGGTCAAAAAAATGAGGATATTGGTCAAAGAGGGACTCTAACTTGGTGTTTTGCTTTTATATAAGAACCCTTATGCCAAGGCTCTTCCTGTAGAAATATTTTTCATACCCAAAGGCTGCATTCCAGATATCCCATGCCTCCCCTATCTTCTCTCTCCCTCTATTCTATATGCCTAAAAAGTTAGGCACAAATCTGAGAAGAAGATCCAATCAAATTTATGAAGAGTTCAGCATCTACGCGATGGTGTTCGTGAGATGGACACACTGCCTTCAGAAATTTTTTGAAGGACTTCCAGATCTAATTCAGATCTGACCATTGGAGAAAAGATTTATGAGGAGAAGATATCCAGATCCTTCCCAAGTGGATACTAGTAGAGTCTAGGAACATGCATGGCTCCTTCTAGAACCTTAGGAAACATCAGGATCATCGCAGGATAATTAGATTATCCAAATAAGGTATGATATTAAATTTGATTTAATTTTTATTTTAATTTTTAATATCAGATCACCATGATTAGATCTAAAAAATCCTATATCAAATTAGATTATTTAAGAATTTTTAGAAAAATTCATCTCAGATCTGATCAGATCGGCATGATTCTGCGGTAGAAAATAAGATTTTTCCTTCACATCCATGTACAAGAAAGACAACAGCGCTTCCATTGATCTTTTGGAATACGTACAGCTTCTTCTCATTTTTGATGAAACCAAATGATTTGATCACATCTTTGAAACAAGCATTCCAACTATGAGATGCTTGCTTAAGTCTATATATGGATCTTTGCAGCTTGTGGATCTTGTAATCATTATCATTGGATGTGAAACCAAGGGGCTATTCTATATAGATATCTTTCTCAAGATATCCATTCAGGAATGCCATCTTCATGTCCATTTGTCATATTTCATAATCAAAATATGCTATAATAGCAAGCAGTATATCGATGGATTTTAGCATGGCTACTGGCAAAATAATATCCTGATAGTCAATGCCTTCGCATTGACTATACCCTTTCACTACTAGCCTAGCCTTGAATATCTCTACATTTCTATCTGCGCCTATCTTTCTCTTATAGATTTATTTATATCTAATAGGTACTATACTTTAGGTGGATTTACCAAGGTCTAGACTTGATTCGAGCGCATTGAGTCAATTTCTTACATCATTGCCTCTAACCATTTTTCGATGTAGATATCTGATATCACCTCATCGTAGGTTTGGGATCATCTCCATGAACCCCATTTTTTATGAGAAATATTTTCTCAACATCCTCTAAAATAGTACCTAAGTATCTTTTAGGAGGATGGAAAATCCTAGTTGATTTTTGAGGTGAAGGAGGTAGTGTATGGACTAGCTCTAATTGATTGGATTCCTCAAGTTCCTTAGCTCATTGCTCTTAGGAGACTTTCTTCTTAAGCCTAATCTATCTTCCCATATCACCATCTTGAATAAACTATTTTTCAAGAAAAATAGTATGTCGAATCACAATCATATTGTGATCTTCTGGAAGATAGAAATAATATCCTAACGACTCTTTAGGATATTCTATGAACTAAGCTTTAAAGGACCTAGACTCTAACTTATCTGCCTGCTGCCTCTTGAGATGAGTCGGAAAACCCCAAATCCTGAGGTGACTCAGACTTGGTTTCCTACGATGTCATATCTCATACGATGTGGTACGAATGATTTTGGAGGGAACCTTATTTAATAAATAAGTTACTATCACTAGACTATGTCCCTAAAGAATATCAGAAAAGTCTATGAAGCTCATCATGGATCGAACTATATCTAATAGGATCCTATTTCTCCATTCTGAAATCCTGTTGAGTTGAGGCATTCTAGGTGCAGTCCATTGAGAGACAATATTATTGTCCTTGAGATAGTCTAAGAATTTTCGACTAAGGTATTCACCTCCTTGATCTGATCAAAGAACCTTAATATACTTTTCGATTTGCTTTTCTATTTTGAATATGAATTTCTTGAACTTTTTAAAAGCTTCAGACTTGTGTCGCATCAAATACACATATCCATATGGAGATAAATCATCGATAAAGGTGATGAAGTCAGCATAATTGCATCTAGCTGGCACATCAAATGGGCCATATATATCTGTATGTACCAGGGCAAGTAGGTCTGTAGACCTTTTCCCATGTCCTACAAAAGATAGCTTGGTCATTTTGCCATGAAGACATGATTCACAAATTGGATATGACTCAAAAGTCAACAAACTCAATAACTAGGATTTCTCCAATTTATTAACCCTATCTTCTGCTATATGACCTAGCCTAAGGTGTCCTAGATATCTATCATTTAGATTATCCCTCGGTCGCTTTGATCCTATAGCATTCACGTTTTGCTCGATATTGAAAATAGAAACATCAATATGTAACTAGTAGAGATAATTAATCAAGAAATCACTTATAATTTTATTTCTTTCAAAAAGAATATTACAAGGATCCTTAAGAAAACTAATTATGTAGCCTTCTTGTGCTAAATAAGAAATAAAAATCAAATTTTTGCTTGCTGCGGGCATATAAAAATAGTCCCTAAGAACTAAATCTAATCCTTACGGTAGTCGAAGAGGGTAGGTTTTTATGGCCACAATAGCAACTCTTGCTCTATTTTCAATGTACAGGATCATCTCACCATCCCTCAGCCTCCTGCTCTCCTCAAGATCCTGCATAGAAGTGCATAAGTAAGTACTAGAACTAAAGTCAAGCACCTAACTAGATGCAGAAGAAATCATAAGGTTAAATTCTATAACAAGCATACCTCCAGAAGGATCAGCCTCCCTTTTATTCTTCAAGCTAAATAGGTATAAAGGGCAGTTCCACTTCTATTGGCCATCTGTATTGCAATGGAAATACTTTCCTCTATCGACGGCCTTTTTCTTCGACTCTCCCTTCTTCTTCTTCTCTCCATCTATCTTCTGCCTCTTTGCAGACTTCTTTTTCTTTCGAAAATACTTTTTCTTGGAGAAAGTCTGCTCCACAGCAAGCACTGAGCCCTTCAAATATTTTAAAGAAAGCTCAGCAATAACCAGCATATTCATCAATTCAGCTAAGGTATATTGTAGCTTATGTATATGGAAGTTCATGATGAACTGCCTATATGCATCAGTCAAGGACTGCAAGATCACATCAATTTGCATGTCCCTATCTAACTTGACACCAAGCTTCTCGAGCTCTTCTAAGTCCTTGATTATCATTAGATAATGATCTTGAACCGACTGTCCATCATGCATTTTAGCCTCAAAAAGTCTTCTAATGATTTGATATTTGGTTGCATGATTCTCTTCACCAAACAACTTCTATAGGTGAGCCAACATTTGGCAAGCAGTCTTAATGTCCTTATGTTGGTGCTGAAGCTCATCAGAGATTGAGCCCAACATGTAGTACGTAGCTTTATTATTTTTGTCCATTTATTTTTCCAAAGATGCTCTCTATTCAACAAATGGACGTGTTGGTAAAGTGGGGTGTCTTGGTCTAATACATGAATTAGCTTTTCAAAATCCAAAATAATTTTATAGTTTTGAAACCAATCCTTGTAATTGGATCCAATTAGTCTATGAGTGTCTAGGATATAGGCTAGTGGGTTGGATGCAGATATTTTTCTATAGAGAGTTAAAGTTTCTAATTAGATTTTATAATTACACTTGACCAATTTATTTAGAGATTTTATTTTTAAATAAATTAGATTTTTACTATTTTCTCGAATCTCTATACTCTCTTGGTAGAGATGCAAAAATCTTCATGGCCATAGATTTCTAGTGGATAGTGTGGTTCCATCGATTGGCTCACCACCTCGCCTAATAGTTATTGATAATGGCTCGACCAATAAGTGGACAACTTATGTCCAATGATTCTCTAATCATGGTGCACCCAAATTAGGTCTCTAATTCATGAAGCTCACCATGCCCGAAATATTGCTCCACTCCTTAGTTAAGTCTAACCCACCTTTGCATGAATTAGATTTTTGATTGGATTTCTCACCAAATCTAGAATATTGAGCCCAACCCATCCTCCAACCCATAGCATCTAATGCTTAATAGACATGATTGCGTCTTTTCAGTGCAACTGAACCACTATAATCAGTCGAGAACAATCAACTCTGGGAAGGGTCCACACATCTATAATGATGGAAGACCTATAACTTAATATTTTCTTAGGAAGATTTGATTTAGATCTCTTAGACTTGACTTTACTTAGTCATAACAATTATGACTAACCTAGTGGCATGGGTTAGCTCGAATTGTTAGCCATCTCAAATCAAAACTTGATCAACCCAAATGATTAGGTAAGTAAGATCGGTGGAAGGGATATGCCATTAACTCAACAAAAATGCATTCAGGTCGAGTAGCTTCCAATTAAAAATCAATCGATCGTATCTACCAAAATTATTTTAGACACCAAATTATCGAATCAGAATCAATCGGGTTAGCTTACAATCCAAGCACGAACTATGAAGCCAAATTAGGTCTTGACTTGGTTGACCACATGTAACTATGAGTCGACCTTGATCCAAACTTAATCCTATTAGGTTGGTCAATTCTAAGCACTCTTGATCCCACCTAACCAACTCTTGATTTAGTTTGATCAACCGCTAGACCTAATTGGGCTACCCAAACCCGAACCTAAATTTATAATGGTGTCTTAGATCTAAAAATTCATAATTTTTAGACCTAATTAATTTCATAATCTTAATTCTTAATTATATTTGGATTCATAAATAGAAACATATAAAAAATTCTAGGATTTCAGGATCTATGGTTTTGCAGAAAAATAAGTTTTTGATTTTTGATTAAGGACAAATGCATAGCATCCCTATACGCCATAAGAGCATCCCATCGAATGAAAAGAGAAGTCATTTAATCCCTTCTTACTCTTATGACCTGCAAGATCACATCAATTTGTATGTCCCTATTTAACCTGACACTAAGCTTCTCAAGCTCTTCTAAGTTCTTGATTATCATTAGATAATGATCTTGATCCGACTGTCCATCACGCATTTGAGCCTTAAAAAATCTTCTAGTGACTTGATATTTGGCTGCATCATTTTCTTCACCAAACAACTCCTGTAGGTGAGCCAACATTTGGCAAGCAGTCTTAATGTTCTTATGTTGGTGTTGAAGCTCATCAGACATCGAGCCCAACATGTAGTACATAGCTTTATTATTTTTGTCCATTTATTCTTCCAAAGATGCTCTCTATTCAGCAAATGGACATGCTGGTAAAGTAGGGTGTCTTGCTCCAATACATGAGTTAGCTTTTTAGAATCCAAAATAATTTTATAGTTTTGAAGCCAATCCTTGTAATTGGATCCAATTAGTCTATGGGTGTCTAGGATATGGGCTAATGGGTTGGATGCAGATATTTTTCTATAGAGAGTTAAAACTTTTAATTAAATTTTATAATTAGACTTAACCAATTTATTTGGAGATTTTATTTTTAAATAAATTAGATTTTTACTATTTTCTCGGATCCCTATACTCTCTTGGTAAAGATGCAAAAATCTTCATGATCATAGATTTCTAGTGGATAGTATTGTTTCATTGATTGGCTCACCACCTCACCTAACAGTTATTGATAATGACTCAATCAAGAAGTGGACAACTCATGTCCAATGATTCTCTAATCATGGTGCACCCAAACTAGGTCTCTAATTGATGAAGCTCACCATGCCCGGAATATTGCTCCACTCCTTAGTTAAGTCAAACCAACCTTTGCATGAATTAGATTTCTGATTGGATTTCTCACCATATCTAGAATATTGAGCCCAACCCATCCTCCAACCCATAGCATCCAATGCCTAATAGACATGATTGCATCTTTTCAGTGCAACTGAACCATTGTAACCAACCGAGAACAATCAACTCCGAAAAGAGCCCGCACATCTATAATGGTGGAAGACTTATAACTTAATATTTTCTTGGAAAGATTTGATTTAGATCTCTTAGACTTGACTTTGCTTAGTCATAATAATTATGACTAACCTAGTGGCATGGGTTAGCTCGAATTGTTAGCCATTTCAAATCAAAACTAGATCAACCCAAATGACCAGGTAAGTAAGATCGGTGGAAGGGATATGCCATTAACTCAACAAAAATACATTCAGGTCGAGTAGCTTCCAATTAAAAATTAGTCGATCGTATCTGCCAAAATTATCTTAGACACCAAATTATCGAACCAGAATCAATCAGATTAGCTTACAATCCTAGCTCAAATTGCGAAGCTAAATTAGGTCTTCACTTGGTTGACCACATGTAACTATGAGTCGACCTTGACCCAAACTTAATCCTATTGGGTTGGTCAATTTTAAGCACTCTTGATCCCACCTAACCAACTCTTGATTTAGTTTGATCAACCGCTAGACCTAATTAAGCTATCCAAACCCAAACCTAAATTTATAATGGTGTCTTAGATCTAAAAATTCATAATTTTAAGATCTAATTAATTTTATAATCTTAATTTTTAATTATGTTTGGATTCATAAATAGAAACATGTCAAAAATCCTAGGATTTCAGAATCGACGGTTTGCAAAAAAATAAATTTTTGATTTCTGATTAAGGACAAATGCATAACATCCCTATACACCATAAGAGTACCCCATCGAATGGAAAGTGAAGTCATTTAAACCATTCTTACTCTTATGACCAGATGGCCAAGGGAATGCCTTAATTAAAAATAATTACTACACTATAAAACAAAAAGATCTATAACATATATCACATATAAAATCATCGATCTAGTTATGCATGTTCAGTATACATCTCATGTATCAATCATTAAATCAAATTTACATGCTTTTAGATATGATATATCACATATAATATCTAAAAAATAAAATTTTAAATTGATAACAACAAATAAAACTTATTCTAGACAATTCATAGAACTATTCTACAACTAGTCTAGACATACATCTATCATATCCTATATAAATAATTAAATATTTATTTTTTTATTTTTTAGATATAATTATAATATTTATAACATCAAAAAAGTAAAAATAAAAGAGATCTAAAAATCATATTTAATCATATCAAAATAATGATTGCACTAGACTACACATAGAACCATTCTACACCTAGTCTAGTCATGCATCTCACACATCATTGATCTATAATAATTTAATTTTCTAATTTTACATCGAATTATATCTAATGTACTATCTAAAATTTTTAATATCAATCATAAAATATAATAAAAATTAGATCTAAAATAGATCTGAAGAGCTATAAATGCAGCTCTGATACCAGTTGAAGGAAAATCAACATTTTCCATCAAAGGATTGTTTAGATCCAATCAGATCTGAAAGAATATTTCAAAAAAAATTTCTAATAAATTTTAATCAGATTTGAGAATTTCTGAATTTGATCCTATTGATCTAATATTAAAATAAAAAATAAAAATTAAATTAGATTTAATTTGTACCTTATCGGGTAATTTGATTACCCTATCGATGATCTGTTGCATCCAAAGTTTCGGATCAAGCCATGCAATTGCTTGGCCTCTACTGGTATCCACTCAGACTGATTCTGGAGGTCATCTTCTTCTAAATCTAATCTCCAATGATTAGATCTAGATCTGATCTATAGGGCCTTCAAAATAATCGATAAAGGCAGTGCGCTTATCTCACGAACATGTAATCTTTCTTCCTAATCTTGGCACCAACACTTTGGATCTTCCTTGCTGGATTTGCCCAACCTCTTGGGCATGGAGAGGGGAGAGAGAGGACTAGAGGGAGGTATGGAAGAGAGGAGGGGTAGCCTTGGGGCATGGTGGATGGGTGCAACAACCAAACCCTAGTGGTAGACAGGGGTTTAATAGATCCTACTGCACCATGTAGTGCCACATCACTTCGATCAATCATATTGCTCGATTCAATTAGATCATAATCTGATTGGTGGAGTGATGTCACCTAATCCAATCAGCTTAGAGACCCCTCAAACTGCCTATAGGTGGTGCCAACATTGGATAAGCACAAATCAATTAGCGCCCAGGAGTTTGAAGCCATCAAGTAATCCTGGAGTCCCATCTACATGGGCTCTTCCTCTTTTCCCCATGTGCGCACGCCAACTATGGGCGTGCGCACACATTTGTGCATGAAGACCAAGGGGGCGTGCGCCCCTAGTAGATCTCCAAGGGGGGTGCATGCCCATCCACTTTAATTCTTGCATATGGGTCAACTGTTGACCCGATGTCCTGATAGTAACAAGAAATGGCAGGCGATGATAGGAACTAGCAGGTGTTGTCTTATTTCTATATGATGGATTAAGACAATTCTTTTCTGACCTTGACAAGCTCCAGTCAGACAAAGACAAATCTATATAAGGTTTTCTGGTGAGCCCCAAACCAATTTGGCTCAATCGAGATAAACCAGAAAGACTACAGAAGGAGAAAGTTATTGAAAAATATGTAGGGTTTCATGCTTGAATTTTGAAAAATATTTTTGAAATAAAATGCAACGAAAGATGTAGATTAAACTATTTAATCTACAAAAGTATGTAATCTATTTCTAAACCCTACATCTAGGATATATAACATGTTATAATGCATTCTTAAATCTGAAAATAAATATTTTGGTATTGATCAAATCAATAACCTAGATCTAGAACAATTCTAGATCTAAATCCTAAATTGCATGTAGGAGAGAGAAGAGATCAAATATCTTACCCTCACATGGGTTGAGAACTCTATGATTGATTGTTGTTGTTGCCTTTGGAGTTGCACATGCATCCGGCCTCTATAGAAAGTACACACGAGGCTACAACATAAATCAGAGGTTCATCAAACGAAGATCCGCTCAAAGTGCTAGCTTCTCATGGATCCCTCCTGATGGTTAATCTAAAAATTATTCTTCAGATCTCTTGGATACTCTAAGAGATGAAGAATAAGAGGAGGAATAAGGGCAAAATCCAACTCTTGGATCTTCCAAAAATTAAAAATTAAAGATAAGAAAAAACATCCTAAGAGAAGATAGATCTTCTTTTTCAGGACATCAATGGTTGATGTCCTGAAAATATTTTTATATTAGGAAAAAAGATGACCTTCTTCTCTAGGTTTTTCCATATTTCTAGATCTAACATTATTAGATTTCTTTCATAGAGAAATCTCACAAAAATATGGAGAAGAAGGATTCTTAAAGAAACCCTAAGAGAAGACCTTCTTCTCTCATCAGGACATGATCAGATCATGTCCAAAGATGATCACCATGCCCCAACATCTTGGAGCATAGATCTTCACACCCTCTCTCTCTCTCTCTCTCTCTCTCTCTCTCTCTCTCTCTCTCTGATTATTATCACATAAAAATATACAAAAGGATAGGAAAAAAACTTAAAAGGAAAAATCAAGAGAAGACAATCTTCTCTTACCTTTGTCCCTTCAAGACATCAAAATTTGATGTTTAGATGAAGACTTTTCTTCAAGGAACTTGGTGCCCCCAACCTCCACACCTCCTCCTCCTTTTATTTTAATTTTTTTATTAATTTTCTAAGATTTTTCACATCCAAAAACATCTTATAAGAGGTGCCCCAATTAGATAAGGAAGACTAGGTCAAACCTAATCTTATATGGACTCTAGGGAGGAGTTTTAGGAGGTGTCCAACTCTTAGATGCCTCCCCCCCTATTTTTCTAGTTTGAAGACTAGAAAATCATATGTAAAATCAAAGAAAATAAGTGCACAAAAGAAAGAGAGGCATGAAGAAGAATTTCATAAGAAAAGAAGGTGTTTTGGAGAATTGGGACTCTATCAAATAGAGTCCAAGTCTTAACAACTTTCTTTATTTGACTAAGTCAAATAAAATTTTAGAAATACCTAGTAGGGGGCATGGAGAACCTCTCTTAGGCATAGAGAAATACAAAAAAAGATTATAATTAAAAATATAATGGGTGTGGGATCTTTCTTAGGTTGCGCAAGAGTGAAGGGAAGAGTCCTAGTCTAACTAGGACTCTCCAATGTAGATTAAGTCAAACCCAATTTATATCTCATTTAAATTAGATTTGAGTCAACCTATTTAATAGGCAGTCCTAATCTAATTAAAAGTATAATTAAATTATAATTAAATTATATTTAAATTTAATTTAATTTTTAATTAAATTAAAAATTTGGTGCACTCAAGTCTTAGTTGAACAGGAACTTGTTCTCCCTTACAATTGGCTTATTCAATAAACCAACTTGACTTAATTTAATTAAATACAGACTAATTCTAATTGAATCTAATTTAAATAGACTTGATCTCACCCAGATTGCTCAATCAAATAGAGCCAATTCATAATCCAATTGCTAATTGATCCTCCTATAACACTTGCATTAGGTCAAACTATAGCAAAATATACACTAAAGTCAATCATCTATGTTGTAGATAGTTGAGCTAAATATAATTTATACTTAAATTTTAATTAAATAAAATTATTATTCTGATAATTTCATCACTTTGTGCATTTTTCTATAATGAACTCTCTGTGATGAAGTCCTTAAGACTCTTTAGACTCGACAAAGGAGGATTTATCATTTAGTCCTTAAACTGATCACGACCATATGATTCATTGTTACCTAGGATGACAACATTAATCAAGAGTAGGTCGTTGTGTGCCATAAGTGTTGATTATCCTCTTAACGAAGAAGCATGGTGATGCTATTATGGCATGCAGGTAAAATCTAGGGATACATTTCATTGATCGTGATCCAACTGCAGAGCTCTCTTCTATCAAGATTGCTCGCGAAGGATATGGATATATATGTCCCTTAGATCTGAGATCACCATGGTGACTTGTAAGCTGCTCAATGTACTTAGGTACCGGACTATCTAAATTTCTAATTCAGTGATAGAAGGCTATTGGGTGTAGTCATGTATTTGGCTTATCGATGCATGAGTCAAGATGGGATTGACCCCTCCAAGTGTTGGAGCAAGTGCGTCACTGTATTTTAATTTAGCAAATCCTCGATTGGGATAGTGCATATGATGGATGTTGAATTTTGAAATATAATGTAGATGAATTTTTAGGATTGGCAGTTAACCCTAGATCATCCTATGAGCATTATGGTCAAGGAAATGAATTATACCGTAACCATATGCCATAGGTTCATCAATGTTGCATTGTGACTATTCAATCTATGCAGACGTCGGGTACCATTGCTAGATGGACATATCGATTGGTATGGAAAATTAGTTCCTGTGCTATCAGCTTAGGATATGAACCTATGGGGTCACACATAATAGAAGTTTCCTACTTGATCTAATGGCTAATCATGACTGGATATCCCATTGGATTGGAACTCAATTATTATTAGAGAATTAATTAGCAATTAGATTGCTAATTAGCTCAATTTGATTGAGCGATGAGGAATTGATCAACTTAAATTGAATTTGATTCAATTAAGTTTGACCTGATCAAATCATGTGATGATCTAATTACTATGGAAGATTCGATCTTAATATGATCAGGGGATGGACCTAATTAACTTCTAATTTAATTAGAAGTTTATTGGTTTGGGTTAAGTGTAATTTGGTTGGGTTTAACCTAATCTAATTAGGTTTAGATAAATTGGTTTGGATGAAACCAATTTGGAACAAGTCAAATGGTTTTTGATTTTTGTATCAAATCTCCCTGCACCATGGTACTTTGACCCATTCTTTTTCTGTATGCACGTTATGAATGTGCATGGGATTTCTCCATGCTGGAAGAGAGTTTGCACCCTCCATCTTTCTGCTTTTTACCTAGTCCAAGGGTTGGACAAGTTCAAACTAAGTTAAATTTTGAATTCAACTTGGTTGATTAGAAGTCCAAACCTCCTAACTCCCTGCACCTTGTCCATTCCCTATGCCATTCTTCTTTTATCGTACATTTTTGTGCGATTTCCTATAGAGAGGTGTATAGAAGGAGAGTCCTTCTACATGCTTCTCACCTTTGTGGGTGCAAGAATGGGATAAGAAGCATTTGAATTCAAGTTAAGAGGTTGAAACCTCCTAACCTCCAATCCTTTTCCTACCATCTCAGGTCACCCATTTAAAAATGGGATTCTTTTATGGGCTTGCATTTTTAGTTGCACGAGAAATATGAGAGGGGTATGCATAAGGAAGAGAGTTTTCATAAGGGATTTTTGTGAGATAGAAATCAAAGAGGGGCGACCTCTTTCAGCATGAGGTTTTCTAAAGAGAGAAGAGGGTCAAGATCCTTATGGGTGAGTACAGAATCCTAGAGTTGAGACTCTAGATTTTGAGTGGAGAGATTGAGCGCTATGAGTGCTAGATCTCCACCGATTTTTCATCACCACCTCGTTAACCTCCATAGATCATTTTCTAGACTTTTCGAATGTCCGAGAGATCTAGAAGTAGACCGTTGATCGAATCAACAAAGATTGGCTATTAAAGGCCCCAGTGAGGAGCTAGCACTCTGGAGTGGCTGATCAAGAACAGAAGCTCCATGTGGCCTCACCATAGAGATCGAACACGTGACGAGAGAGCATCTTCCACTAGATTCGAATTATGGAGTTTATCTATCCGCGCATAGGTACTATATTCTGAACATAGATCAGTCAATAAATGTGATTTATTGATCGAATGCATTTTTTTTTCTGATTCATATTAACATGTCAAAGATCTTAAGTATGATTTTATGATTAGATCATAGCGTGCATAGAATTAATGTAGATTAATTTAGCTTTTGCTACTATATATTTTGAAAAAGTTTTGAATAGCATGCTCACAACCTTGCTAAGTTTTCTTCAAATGGTATCAGAGCAAGGGTTGCTCGACATGCTTAATATGTTAATTAGAAAGATTTAATATATAATATAATGATCGTACTGACTGTAGCTATAAGGTTTATCCCTTATAGTAGAGAGGTTGTCCTGGTACATTGCGATTTATAACTTTCATCATAAAAATTTTAGATGTGATCTAATGAATTTTTATGATATACTTTGAATTGGTTTTAATCTAAATTTTATCATAAATTTGTATTTAGATTAGATCCAAAAATTTTATAATTTTTATGTAATATACATAGGTTTAGATTAAACCTGAACAAAATTTTATGAATGTTCTATTCACTGGTTGAGCTGGCTTTCTCCGAAATCGAGCTAGCTCGACCAGCATGCTAGACTGAAATGGATCTATGGCCTTCTGTTCAGGCTAGCTCAATCAAGAATCGAGCCAACTCAACTTTTATGCAGATTGGCTCAGATGGCATCCGAGCTAGGTCAACTAAACTATAGCCTTCGAGGGTTCTAATTGAGTCGGTTGTCTCAGGTGATGGGCTAACTCGATGTCTGCTTGGGCTAGCTCGAATAGGATCTAAGCTAGCTCAACAAAATGAAATCTTGTAGGCTTTTGCTCGAGCCAACTATCTCAGGCAATGGGTTGACTCGACGTCTGCTCAGGCTGGCTCGGATAGGATCCGAGCCAGCTCGACTGAGAAGTTGGCTGAAGCTATTCAATGGTTGTTTTTAAGTATTCTAATGCACAACTAGTGCTTGTTTGTGAAATAAGCCGATCTATTTTTGAAATGAGTTGACCTATTTGGTGAAACAGTGCTACATTGTAAAGAATCTTTCAAAACTGAAAATTATTTTCGAAATGCTAAGCCCAAACCCATCAGCCCAAAACTTAATTAAAAGAATTAAGTGTTATCTATTTAGGTCTAGAATTATGAATAAAAGACAATTACATAATACTATGGGTTAAAAGGTTAGATGAATTAGGTCCATTAATTGGGTTAGACCTAAGGTTAGTTAAAGAATGGATTAATCTAGAGTAGTTGATCAAATCTAACCAAGTGTTAACTTAGATTAGGTCAAGGATACTCTAGACTCAACTTCAATAGTTGTATTTGAATGAGTCCATGTCTTTAACAAGACCAAGATGGACTTAATTCATCGCTAAGCGGTTTAGCCCAAAATTACTAGGTTGATTTGATCAAACCTAGTTAACCAGTTGGTGTCTAAGGTAAGTTTGGTAGTTTAGACTAGTAGTTTTTAATTGGGAGCTACTCACATAGATTCGATCTTTGATGAGTTAATAGCATATCCCTTCCACTGATCTCACTTACCTAGCCAACATGATCGGTTAGGATTTAATTAGATCACTTAGTGATTCGAGCTGACCCATGTCACTAGAAATCAGTTTGACTGATTTCAATTTAGTAAGATTGAATTAGGTACCCATGGACCGAAATTGATCCTAGTCCTCATCAATTGACTTAGTGAAGTCAGTGGAAGGATTTGACTTGGTGAAGTCAGTGGGAGAAATATGGTCCATGTCCTTTCAATCTCAAATAATAAGTAAATTAAATCTTCTAAATTATTAGGTCCTTAAAATGATAAGGTTATGGGCATAATCGAGTCATAGCCTCCTATTAAGGTGAATAGTAATGAGTCAAATTTTTTGGATGGACATTGGAGGTGCCTTACATCTAGTGTTCATCTAGATATTGAAATTATTATCCATCATATGATGATTAGGTCTCCCTCTCTTAATGATGATCAAGTTAGCTAGAGCTTTCCTTGGGACTGGTTATCATTAGTTTGATGCACCGAAGTCAATCATGTTAATGGTTGGACCTAATCAAATCTTTTCAATGAAGGCCATAGCCTACTGAATTGGCTTCTAGGAAAAAATCTAAATATTAAAAATTATTTAAAAAATTAATTGATTGTAAACTTATCTGTAGATGCACGCGGGTTAGCTAGAGCTTTCCTCGGGCCCATTTATAGTCTATGTGGATTCCAAAACCCACTAAGGAATTAGGATAATTTCTCAAATTGAAGGTAGAGGCTACCGACTCATTTAAAAATAGTGGAAGGGCCTTTAGACTAAAGTCTAAGTCTTTAGAGTTAATTAATTCAAGTACTAATAAGATTTCATATTTTTTTTCAGATAAATAGAATGGCTAGTGTAAGTCCACTCCATTCACTATTGGATAGTGACAAGCATTTACGACCTAAGAACGAGGAGTCTAGTATTAACCCTAATTAGACAGACCCAAAGAGAAATTATCCTTTTGACCTAAATAGGCTAAATAGAAGAAATCAACAAGTGGTTGCTGATCAAGGCTGTTATATGATAACACCTTGCAATTTCTCCATATGTGGTACATCTACCTAGGTATTAGATACTGAAAGTCTGATTCATATATGCAATTCGTACATGTACATCAAATTGATAGAAAGTTTGAGAATGGTAATAGATTTCTTAATGTTGGGGATGGAAGTAAAGTTCCAATCCTAGCATTGAAAACTCTTAAGCTGTTTTTCAAAAATTATAATGTTGTTCAAAGTGATTATCATTATTATCCATCTTTTATGATGAACATAATATCTATTGGGCTTTTGGCCTAGAATGGTTATTGTTTGTCAATAAAAAAAAATTATTGTGATATCATTATGAATGGTATTATAGTAATGCAAGAATAATTAGGAAATTATATTTATATTTTATCATAGTCTATTAGTGTAATGTACACGTCTAATAAATGTCCAAAACTAGATAATATCATTGATGCTTATCTTTGCCACTGTTGGCTAGATCATAAAAATAAGAATGGATCAATAGGTTAGTCAAGGAGCATATCCTTATTATCGATGATTGTGAATCATTGAATACTTATGAGTCCTGTTTTCTTGGTAAGATGACCAAATCATCGTTTACTGAAAAGGATGAATGGGCCACTGATCTTCTAGGTCTAGTACATACTAATGTATGTGGATCTATGAGCACATATACTAGAGGTGGATTACTACTTCATTTATGTTTACTAACGACTATCTAGGTATGGGTACATCGATCTTATAGAGTAATTGATTCTATTTAAAATGTTCAAACAATATTGAAATGAGATAGAAAAACTTAAGAGTATTAAAATTCTTTGATCCGATCGAGAAGGTGAATACCTTTCCAATGAGTTTCTGACATATCTATAAGAGAATGGGATTCTCTCATAATGGACCTCTCCTAGAATACCACAGCATAATGGTGTATCCGAAAAGTTGAATCAAACCCTATTGGACATGGTTCGGTCCATGATGGAGTTTGCGAGTCTGCTAATTTCATTCTGGGGGTATGCACTTAAGATTGCTTATTTTATTTTGAATAATGTTCCAAGCAAGTCTATTTTAAAGACTCTATATGAGATATGGACTGTGAAGGAAAATCCTGATTTTTCGGACCAGGTTTGTTTAGATCTGATCAGATCAAGAGATATATTTCAAAAAAAAATTTTTCTGTATTTAGATCAGATCTAAGATATTTTAGATCTAATTATTATTATTTTAAAAATTAAAATAAAATTAGATAAATTAAATCAAATTTAATTTACCTTGAAGTGGGTAATCCTATTACCCGCTGATGATCCTATAAGCAGCAGAAGGTTCTGGATCAAGCCACGCAAGTGCCTGGCCTCTATCGATATACACTTGGTTGGATCTGGAGATCTCTTCTTCTCTATCACTCTCCAAAATTAGATCTGGATCTGATCTGAGATTCAAAACTTTTTTTAAGATCACGATCGTCCTTGCAGCAGCGAGCCTTCTAGCTTTCACCACCTTCTTCTTTCTAGATTGCACAACCAAGGTCCAAAACCTTTTGAAGTGGAGAGGAAAGGGAGAAGATGCTTTGGCATGGGGAGGAGAGGAGGAAAAGGCCTTGGGGCATGAGATCTCAATTAATTAGATACTCTTTGAGTTGTGCGAGGGTCTTATTTATAAACTAACTGTGATCCAACTCCTCTTCTTCCCAAAAATCACAACTCTTTGTGAAATCAGATCTAAATCTGATTGGTGGAATAGAGTCCCCTGGATTCCTCCTTAGAGGGTGCCTAAGAAGTCAAAGTTGGTTCTTAGGAGAACTTAATTGGAATCCAAAAGGAGATGGAGTCCCTGTCCAACAGGAACTCTGGGGGCCTCCAGCTTGGGCACACGCCAAGGGTGGCATGTGCCCTCTTCCTTGCCAGGTTTCTGGCAGGGGACAGGCCCCCACCAGCTCTCCAATAGGTTGACATCAGTGGACAGAAGTCAAAGTGTCAATGGTCAACATTTGACCAGTCAAAGGTGACTTTTGACCAAAGTCAAAGAAGAGAAAATGGCAGTGACCAAAAATGAAGGTAATTCCTACAAAATAAACAACCTTTTCTACTTGGACAAGCTCCAGTCAGACCATATGAAGGCCTCTAATTGAGCACAAACTCCTTTGGCTTAGTCAGGACAACTTATTTATGATAGTAAAAGAAGAACGTTATGTTCAATCGAGTGCTAGCACGATTTTCTTGAACCTAATTGAATCTCATTCAGATCAATTGAACTAGATCAGTTCAATTGATGATCACCAGATTCAAACCCTTGTTTGTGTGATCCAGTTAGGTTCAGTTCTGTATGGTAATGAAATATGTCATGATCTCTATCATCGAAACTCCTTTCGATGGATCAGAACTCTTCTATTCGAACAGCTAGAATGATCGATCTCTAATCATTCTAATTGCTCTCCAAAATCCACCAGTGACACCTAGCAGTATATGGTAGCAACCCATCAGAGCTGAATGCGAACCTCATGGTGCAGCTACTTGTGTGATTAAGTTCTTCTATCTTGAGCTCCGATCAGATTAGGGTTAAGGTGAACTCGTGAAACCCTAGTCTTTGTCATATGATGTAATCATTCGATTCAAGTCCTTTGTGAAAATCTAAATAGAAATTCTTTCTATTATTTCACTCTGCCATGGCCATAGACTTCTGAACTTGATTCTCATGATCATCATAGGGCTGCTCCTCTACCACCGAGGTAGATAGATTCCATCTTGATGCTATCCAGTTCCTACAATGAACATGCTATAGCCAACATACACCTCAGGATTTCATATGGCTAGGAGATCGAGTAATGGTGTAGTCAAACTATAACATCCTCAAGGTAAACTATCGATGCACCTCAGGTCAAAGAACCAGACACACCACTGCAGCATCGAGTCAGTCATCGACGAGAAGGTAGACTTTCTAATGACTACTCGAGGTGGTCACGCTCAGTGCCCTTGTTCTCTAACGAGTATCTATACTCTCGCTTTGGTGTCTCCACACCATAGACTCAAGACTCATCTACTAAAG
Organism: Cocos nucifera; assembly: GCA_006176705.1. Classification (NCBI taxonomy): domain Eukaryota; kingdom Viridiplantae; phylum Streptophyta; class Magnoliopsida; order Arecales; family Arecaceae; genus Cocos; species Cocos nucifera. The sequence goes on along the minus strand of QRFJ01001375.1, from coordinate 113,883 downwards.
AAAAGCGATTGTACACCAACCTTTCGGATCAATCACCATCCTCGTGATGATCCTATGGTCGGAAGCATTTTATGAGTTAATAATGATTATTCATGTCTTAAATTTTCAACTCTTGAAAATATGAATTATCATTACCATTAACTTAAAGGATATATCATAGACACTAAATATACATATGTGATAGAAAATAATCCATTTTATTGATATTAGTCAAAATTATAATTTTGCCCCTAGAATTGTATTACAAGTGTCAGCCAATTCTGGCTTCTAGGGCACATATATCTAATAGACTGGTCATAAGCTGACACTCGCTCACCTTAGGATTTGAGGATGTCTGGCTTATGTAAAATGTTTATAGCCAGAATAGCTTGGACCTAGGTTCGATAAATGCTTGTTCATAGGATACCCCAAGAAAATTAGGGGTTATTACTTCTACCTTGCTGAAGAGTAAAAGGTATTTGTCAGTCTTTTTAGAAAAGAAGTTTCTTATAGAAGGAATAGTTGCCTCTAATGTTGAGCTTAGTGAAGTTTGATAGGTAGAAGAACTGACACATTCTAATGAACCTGCAGAACTAGATTTGATAAGATCAAATTCAGAGCCCATTGTAGAGGCACCCTTGAGGAGATTCGGTAGAGTACCACATCAACCAGACAAATAATACAGTTTATTGATTCAGAATGGTGATCTTTTTGAACTTGATGAGAACGATGAGGATTCGATCACCTGCATGGATGCCGTGTAGAGGTCTGACTCTGATAAGTGGCTAGAAGCCATGAAGTCCAAAACAAAATCCATGAAGATCAATAGTGTATGGACACTGGTAGATCCACCTGAAGGGGTAAAATCCATTGGGTGTAAGTGGATTTTCAAAATAAAAAGGAGCGCAGATGGGAAGGTGAAAATCTATAAGGCCCATCTGGTTGCCAAGGGATATCGTCAGCATTATGGTATTGACTATGATGAAATATTTTCTCCCGTGGCAATGCTCAAGTCCATTCGGATTATGCTTGCGATAGCAACACATCTAGACTATGAGATCTGACAAATGGATATGAAGATTAGCTTTTCTTAATAGAGAGCTGGATGAAGAAGTATATATGATACAGCCTAAGGGGTTCACATCCACAGATGAGTCCAAGGTGTGTAGGTTTCAAAGATCCATCTATGGACGTAAGTATCTTGAAGTTGAAACATGCATTTTAATAAGATGATCAGAATGTATGGTTTTATTAAGAACAGAAAGGAATCTTGCATGTACAAATGGGCTAATGGTTCTGTAGTTATATTTCTTGTACTATATGTTGATGATATTTTTTTAATCGAAAATGATATTCTTGTATTATAGAGAATAAACGTTTGGCTGTCATTGCAATTCTCTATGAAGAACTTAGGAGAAGTTTCCTACATTCTAGGGATGAAGATCTATAGAGATAGATCTAGGATACCATGCTGAAAAGGTTTAGCATAGAGAATTTTAAGTAGGGCTATCTCTCAATAGACTATGAAATTTCTCTCTCGAAGAGGAATTGTCCGACAACACCTCAAGAGAGAGAGCGTATGAGTAGAATATCATATGCTTTGTAGTAAATTCTATTATGTACACCATGATGTATATGAGATCAGACGTGGCATACTCACTAGGGGTAGTGAGCAGATACTAGTCTGATCCAGGTGAGAATTACTAGAAGGTTATGAAGACAATCCTGAAGTATTTAAAAAATACCAAGGACTAGTGGCTCATCTATAGAGATACTGACTTGAAACTTATGGGATACATTGATTCTAGTTTTCAGTCAGATCACGATGATAGTAAGAGTGTGTCAGGTTATGTATTTATCTCGAATGGTGGAGTGGTCTGCTGAAAGAATTTCAAGTAGCACACTATGGTCGATTCTATATGCGAGATAGAGTTGTCATGACATTTGATGCTGCGAAGAAAGCTATGTGGCTGTGAAAGTTCATCGATGAGCTAGGAGTGGCATCTTCCTTGGATGGTCTGGTTCTGCTTTACTGTGATAGCACTGGAGCCATAGCTCAAGTGAAGAAGTTGAAGGCACATCAGCACACCAAATACATTCTGCATCACTACCACCTTGTACGAGTAATTATAAAGCTAGGTGACATCAAGCTTTAGAAGATCGATGGAAAGGAGAACGTGGCCGACCCATTTATAAAGCTCTTAGAATCAAAGAGTTCGATAATCACAAATGGAAGATGGATATTCGAAACTATTCTGAATGGCTTTAGTCTAAGTGGGAGTTGTTGAAAGATGTATTTTAAAGCCAATCATCTAGGGTGTAAATGGTTGAGCTAAATATAATTTATACTTAAATTTTAATTAAATAAAATTATTATTCTAGCAATTTTATTATTTTGTTAATCTTTCTATAACGAACTCTCTATGATGAAGTCCTTAGGACTATTAAGACTTGACAAAGGAGGATTTATCATTTAGTCCTTAAACTAATCATGATCAAATGATTCGTTGTTACCTAGGATGACAATGTTAATCAAGAGTAGATCATTGCGTGCTATAAGTGTTGGTTGTCCTCTTAAACAAGAAGCATGGTGATGCTGCTATGGTATGCACGTGAAATATAAGGATACATTTTACTGATCATGATCCAACTATGGAGCTCTCTTTCATCAAGATTACTCGCTAAGGATATGGGATACGTGTCCCTTAGACCTGAGATCACCACGGTGACTTGCAAGCAACTTACTATACTTAGGTATCGGACTATCTGAATTTCTAATTCAATGACGGAAGGCTACTGGGTGTAGTCAAGTACATGGCTTGTCGGTGCATGAGTCAAGATGGGATTGACCCCTCCAAGTGTTGGAGCAAGTGCATTGCTATATTTTAGTTTAGCAAATCCTCGATCGGGGTAGTCCATATGATGGACATTAAATTTTGAAATATAATATGGATGAATTTTTAGGCTTGACAGTTAACCCTAGGTCATCCTACGAGCATCGTGGTCAAGGGGATGAATAATACGGTAACCATATGCCATAGGTTCGTTGATGTTGCATTACGACTATTCGACCTATCCGAACATTGGGTACTATTGCTAGATGGTCACATTGATTGGTATAAAAAATTAGTTTGTATGCTACTGGCATAGGATTTGAACCTATGGGGTCACACATAACATGAGTTTCCTATCTGATCTGATGGCTAATCATGACTAGATGTCCCACTGAACTGAGACTCAATTATTATTGAAAGATTAATTAGCAATTAGATTGTTGATTGACTTAATTTGATTGAGTGATGAGGAATTGGTCAAGTCAAATTGAATTTGATTCAATTAAGTTTGACCTGATCAGATCATGTGCTGATCTAATCGCTATGGGAGATTCGACCATGATATGATCAAGGGATGGACCTAATTAATTTTTAATTTGATTAGATGTTTATTGGTTTGGGTTTAGCCTAATTTGTTTGGATTTAATCTGATCTAATTGGATCTAGATAAATTGGTTTGGATGAAACCAATTTGGAATAAGTCAAATGGTTTTGATCTTTGAATCAAATCTCCCTACGCCATGGTACTTTGACCCATTCTTTTTCTCTATGCACATTATTAATGTGCATGGGATTTCTCCATGCTAGAAGAGAGTTTATGCCCTCCATCTTTTTGCTTTTAACCTAGTCCATAGATTGGACCAGTTCAAACTAAGTTGAATTTTGAATTCAAGTATGTTGGTTAGAAGTTCAAGCCTCCTAACTTCCTATGCCTTATCCACTCCCTACGCCATTCTCCTTTTGTCACACATTTTTGTGCGATTTCCTAGAGAGAGGTGCACAGAAGGAGAGTCCTTTCGTGTGCTTCTCACCTATGTGGGTGCAGGAATTGGATAAGAAGCATTATTTAAGTTAAGAGGTTGAAACCTCCTAACCTCCAATCCTTATCCTACCATCTCAGGTCATCCATTTTAAAATGGGATTCTTTTATGGGCGTGCATTTTTAGATGCATAAGAAATCTAAGAGGGGTATGTGTGAGGAAGATAGAGTTTTCATGAGGAATTTCTATGAGATAGAAATTAGAGAGGAACAATCTCCTTTGGCATGAGGTTTTTTGAAGAGAGAAGAGGGTCAAGATCCTTATGGGTGAGTGTAGAATCCTAGAGTTGGGACTCTAGGTTTTGGGTGGAGAGATTGAGCACTGTGAGTACCAAATCTCCGCCGGTTTTCCATCACCACCTTGTTAACCTCTACAGTTCATTTCTTGGCCTTCTGGAGCATCTGAAAGATCTAGAAGCGAACTATCGATCAGATCGTTGGAGATTAGCTATCGAAGGTCCCGGCGAGGAGCTATCACTCTAGAGGGGCAAATCAGGACCAGGGGCTCCTTGTGGACTCACCATAGAGGTCGGACATGTGTGTGACTATAGCATGATGGAAGAGTATCTTCTGATGGATTTGGATTGTGGAGTTCGTCTATCCATGCACAGGTACTATGTTCTGAACATAGATTGATCAACAAATGTAATTTGCTGATCGAATGCATTTTATTTTTTTGATTCATATTAACATGTTAAAGATCCTAAGTAGTATTTTTTAATTAGATCATAGCATGCATAGAATTAATGTAGATTAATTTTGCTTCCACTGTTATACATTTTGAAAAAGTTTTGGATAGCATGCTCACAATCCTGCTAGGTTTTCTTCACAAACATCAATCATATAGATTATTTTACCTTAGAACAATTCTCAATCATCGATCAACCATCTGATCAGGTTACAATTTCTAACGTATGTGATCCCATCGGTTCGAACCTAAGTCGATAGCATAGGAATCAATTTCTATACCAATTAAAATAATCATTTAGCAATGGTTTTTGATGTCTGGATAGGTTGAATATATGCAAAGCAACATTCTTAGAACCTTGGCCCATGGTTACCATATAATTCATCTCTTTAACCAATAATGCTCAAGACAACTTCAAGTACGCTGTCAATGCTTATACAAGTCATCTTTCTTGTGTTTCAAAATTTTGCAAATTTTGTGACTCCTCACGAGGATTATCCAGCCTAGGTTTTGCTAAATTGAAACACAATGAGTCATTCTCTTTCTGAAGTTAATCAGGAGTAGTCAATCCCATCTTGACTCACACACTGACTTCATAAGTACTTGACTGTATTTAGAAATCTTTCAAACCTATATTAGAAATATAGGTAGTTCGGCACCAAAGTACAGTGAATTGCTTGCAAGTCACCATGGTGATCTTAGGTCAGAGGGATACTTATATCCATTGGCCTTAGCTAGCTACTCTTGATAGTAGAGTGCTACGTTGGTCACGTTCAGTATAGATGTACTCCTATATCTCACCTAGATGCCATACCAATGTCTCCACACCATTTAGTTACGAGGACAACCAACACATATGGCATACAGCAACCTACACTCGATAAGTTATCATCCTTGTTAATAACTTATTATTTGGTCATAAATAGTTTAAGAACCATCCAATAAATCCTTCTTTATCGATTGATTATGGTTCTAAGAACTTTATCATAATTTAGGAGTTCATTTAAGGAAGATAGAACTTTTATGATGAACTAGCCAAATAGAACTTTTATGATGAACTAGCCAAATAACTATTATTATTAGATAATTCATATACAAGTTCCAATCATCTACAACTTAGATGATTAACTTTAGGACACATTTTTCAATAACTTTCACTTGGACTCAAGCAAATTAGAATGATATCAAATATCCTATCTTCCACTTGAGTTTGTAGAAATCCTTAGTTTCGAGGCCTTAGTAAACGGGTCGGTCAAATTCTCCTTTTTCATCGATCATCCAAAAATCGATGTCATCCTGATCTACAATCAAAGATGATAGCAATATAGAGTATGTTGGTCTTTCGATTCTTTAGCTTGAGTTATGTCTCTAGTGCCACAATAGGATTGGACCATTGGTGGAGGGTGTCACTCTCAACCTGCTAATGAACTTTAGCAACTTCATAGCTTATATGGTAGCATCATATGCCATGATGTACTCTACATCACTAACTGAATAGGCTATAGTATCCTGCTTGAAACCATTCTAGCAAATTGCTCCTACAATTAGGATATGACTCGACACTCTTGCTATTATGTTGATCTGATAAAAAACTAGAATCAAAATTTCCACAAGTTTTAAGTCAGTATCTCCATATTTGAGTCACTAAACCTTAGTATTTTTCAAATACTTAAGGATTATTTATATAATCTTCTAGTGGTTCTCACTTAGACTGATATCTACTCATTATCCATAGTGAGTATACTATATCTGGTCTTGAACATGGAGAAATTAGATGATAGGAAAACCTTTATTCTTTACAATACTAGAATGGCATTTTCGATTAAGAGAATTTCATTTATAGACAACACAAGGAATAACACTATAAAATATTTTGCCCAATTATAAATGTAGAATTTGTCTTTGTTCATAATAAAGACATACATTCAAAATATTTATTCAAACTCTGAGATGATAGTCAAACGGGCTTTATAGATACTTACCTTTCCATCTGCACTACTCTGATCCTTTTGAAAATTCATTCACACCCAATGGATTTTATTCCTTTAGATGAATCAACTAGTGCCACACACTATTGATTTCCATGGACTCCAATTTGGATTTAATGGCTCTAAGCTACTTCTCAAAGTTAGACCATTACATTGCATCCCTATAGGTGATCGAATCCTTGTTGTTCTGATCGAACTCAACAGGATCACCATCCTGAACCTAGATACCATAGTATATGTCCAGCTAACATGGCACTCTACTGGATCTCCTTAAAGGTACTACTTTAATGGACTCTAGATTTGATCTGATCAAATGAGATTTTGTAGGTTTACTAGATTATGTCACTTCATTTTCTACCAGTTAAACTTTTTCAAGTTCAACTTTAAAATTATTAGTTCCTTTTCTAAGGAACTCCTTTCCAAAAAGATTGTCCTACTGCTGATGAATATTTATGTTCTTCAGCATGGTAGAATTAATAATCTTTAAACACCTATTGGATCAGGATCCAAGTTTATCTATGTGCAAATATTTGACATAGGCTGATCAACTCCAAACTCGAAGATGAGAGAGTTTAGGTCTATGCCTGATCCATATCCCATATAAAATCCATACAGCGGATTTACTCGATATATTGTTAGAGTAAAATAAGTAGTAACAACACTGAAATAGCCAGACAAGTAAACCCTATCGTAGATTGAACCATGTCTAACAAAGTTTAATTTTTGCTTTTAGATACACTGTGTTCCAAAAATAAATCCACTAAGAGAATTCTATTCTCCCCTAGATATGTCACAAACTTACTAGATAAGTATTCACCTCTTCGATCTAATTGAAGAGTTCCAATATCATTTTCAGTTTATTTTTCTATTTTATTATTGAATCATTTGAACATTTCAAATAATTCATGCTAGATGCACCTATGTCCAGATAGATCGTATGTAATGAAATATTGATATCTTTCTCTAGCACTTGAGTTTATAGATCCACATACATCGCTATGTATGAGACTTAGAACTTTATCGGTTCCTTCATCTTTTCTATTAAAGGATGACTTTGTCATCTTCCCAAGAAGATAAGACTCATAGGTTATCATTGATTCACAATCATTGATGTTGAGATTTTCCTCTTAAGCTAACATGTTTATCTTGTTCTTGTCAAGATGACTAAGCCTATAATGCCAACTATAGACATCCATGACATAATCTAACTTGGGTGTTTATTAAATGTGTACATTACACTTAACATACAGTATAAATGTTAAATATCATTTCTTTATTATCCATATATTATTATAATATTATTCATAATAATATCATAATAATCTTTTTTATAGATAAATGATAACCATCTCTGACCAAAAGATCAATAGAAATCATATTTATCATAAATGATGGACAACAGTGATAATCACTCAAAATGACATATTTTGAAAATAAGCTTGAGAATTTCTAAAGCTAGGATTGGAACAGGACTTCCATCCCTAACGTTCAGGTATTTCTCATAATTTTCAAACATTCCACTTACCAAAAGATCTTATAACAAATTGCATAGGACTACCGGTATTCCATACCCAAATAGCAGAATTATGTACAAGGAAATTTCAAGATGTTATCATATAACATCTTTGATAAGCAACTCTTGTTCTGCCTGTTATGGTCAAGGAAAGTAAGACAATTCATCTTCCTATGACCTTGCTTCTAATAGTAGAAGCACTATGCCTGATTTGGATCAATATTAGACTTATTATTTTGACTGGGCTTAGAAGCCCTAGTACGAACCTGTTCGTAGTAACGAACCAAATTCAACTTTCAATACTAATTATCAAAGTTGGGTCACATAAATTATCACTGTCTGATAGTGATTGGAGCAATTAGGGTTTAGCCTTAATGTATATGAATTATTTAAGCCTAGAGACATAGAGTTTAGTCTTATTGTTCTCCTACTATTTTATTCGAATTGGTAGCCTCAACCTCCAATTCAGAAAATTACTTTAATTCTCTAGTAGGTACTAGAATCCACATAGACTACACATAAGCCCAACTTTGGTTAGCCGACCCATGTGTATCTATGGATAGGTTCATTAACCAATTATTTCTCTCAACAACTTCTAGTAATTTAATTTTACCCTAGAAACCTAATCAATAGGCTTTGGCCTCCACTATAAGGGTCCGATTAGGTCCAACCATTAACATGACCATACTTGGTGTATCTAACCAATGAATGATTAAGCTCAACTTTGATCGGCCAACCTAACCACCATTAGAAAAATACTTTTAAGTTATCGTATTATGAATGATAATTTTATTAGTCAATAAGCACCAAGCCTTTGGGCCTCCAATGACTATTGAGTTAATGGACCATTATCATCCAACTTAATGGGAGGCTATGACTCAGTTATCTCCATAATATTATCATTTTAAGGACCTAATAATTTTAGAAAATTTAAATTATTAGTAATTTAAGGATAGAAAGGACATGGATCAATTTGCTTCCACTAACTTCACCAAGTCAAGTCCTCCCACTGACTTCTTAAGTCTTTGATAAGGATTGGGATCAATATCAGTCTATGGACACTTAGATCAGTCTCATTGAATAAAATCAGTCTCACTGATTTTTTATGTGACATTGGTTAGCATGAATCAATGAGCAATCTAATCAAGACCTGATTAACCGCATTGGCCAGGTAAGTAAGATTAGTAGGAGAGTCTACCAAAGCTTGTCTTAAACACTATAAAAAATGGTCAGATAAGCGGACTGCCAATTAAAAATCACCAATCTAAAAATGTCAGACTTACCTTAGACACCAATCAATTTATCAGTTTTGATTTAGTCTGCCTAAAGACTCGAGCTTGACCACTAAGCCACGATCAGTATCTATTTGTTAGATGTATGGACTTTGATCAACTATAATTATTGAATTGATCTATAGAAATGATCTAATTCTAATTAACTATTAATTAGGTTTGATCAATTTCTTAACTTAGTTCATATTTAATCTAACCCTAGGTCTAACCCAGTTTAAGGACTTGATCAAAGCTAACCCATTATCATTTAACCGATGTTTTATAAAATTATCTTAGGATCTTCAAATCACAAACCTAGATCCTAAACAATTACTTAATTCTCAATTAAGTTCAAGGCTTATGGGTTTGAATTTATGAAACCTCAGAACTAATTTTTGATTTGATCATTTATAATATTTTTAAATTATAAATAGTTTACATTGAATCATATTCAATATATGATTTTAGATCTGATATATTTTAATGTTTAGATCATGTCCTAGAATTTCGAATCTAGGGTTTTATAGAAAGTAAGTTTTCAATTTAAATTCTACAAAATAAATATATCAACCATATACATTCTAGATTCAAAATAAAAGATATCTATTAGCATATACAACAATAGGATCTAGATCTAAACATAAAACACATCATACAGATTAGATTATAAATTATTTAAATTTAGATTTAAAATCTAAAAATTAATTATAAATTAATTTAGATCACATCTAATATTTTTATAATTTAGGTTATTTAGGTCAGCATATACGAGGACAATCTCTCCACTATAAGAAATAAAGCTTACAGCAGGACAATATAATAGTAGTATGTGCAATCTGATATTATTTAGATCTAATCTAAATAATCTAAAATAGATCTAATATATATTTAATTTTTGATTTAAAATTAAAAAATAAATCATAAAATTTTTTAGATCATATCTAACTTATTCTTAATTTAAAATTACAGATCAGCACATAGTAAGATAACCTCTCCACTGTAAGGGATAAATCTTACAATAGGACAATCTTATAATCAGTACGTGCGATCTATAGAGTTTTATTTTCAAATTTATCTTAATGCAAATATGATCATATTATAATAGAATCTAGATTCTCTGATACCACTATTGGAAAATATGTAGGATTTCATGCTTGAATTTTAAAATATTTTTGAAATAAAACATAGCAGAAGATGCAGATTAAACTATTTAATTTATAAAAGCATGTAATCTAATTACCAAACCCAACATCTAAGACCTATAACATGTCATAATGTACTCTTAAATTTGGAAAAAATATTTTGGTATTGATCAAATCAATATCCTAAATCTAAAATAATTCTAGATCTAAACCCTAGATTGCATCTAGGTGAGAGAAGAGATCAAATCTCTTACCTTTGTGAGGGTCGAGAACTCCATGGTTGATTTTTGTTGTTATCTTTGGAGCTGCATATGTGTCCAGCCTTTATAGAAAGTCTACATGAGGCTGCAACATAAATCAAATGTTCGTGGAATGAATATCCACTCGAAGTGCTAGTTTCTCATGCATCCCTCCTGATGGTTAATCTAAAAATTATTCCTCAGATCTCTTAGACACTCTAAGAGATAAAGAATAAGAAGAGAAATAAGGAAGAAATTTAACTCTTGGATCTCCTAAAAATCTAAAATTAAAGACAAGAAAAAAAAACCCTAAGAGATGGCAGATCTTCTCTTTTAGGACATCAACGATTGATGTCCTGAAAACATCTCTATATTAGGACAAGAGAAGACCTTCTCCTCTAGATTTTTTCATATTTCTAGATCTATAATTATCATATTTTTCTCATAGAAAAATTTCATAAAAATATAGAGAAGAAGGGTTCTTAAAAAAATCCTAAGAGAAGACCTTCTTCTCTTCTTCTTCTCTCATCAGCACATGATCAGATTATGTCCAAAGATGATCACTATGCCCCAACATGTTGGAGCATAGATCCCCATGCTCTCTTCCTCTCTCTCGCTCAGATATTTATCACACAAAAATACACAAAAGAATAGGAAGGAAAAACTTAAAAGAAAAAACCAAGAGAAGGCAATCTTCTCTTACCTTTGTCCCTTCAAGACATCAACATTTGATATCCAGATGAAGACCTTTTCTTCAAGGAACTTGGTGTCCCAAACCACCATGTCTCCTTCTCCTTTTATTTTAATTTTTTCATGAACTTTTTGGGATTTTTCACATCCAGAAATATCATATATGAGGTGAACCAATTAGATAAGGAAGACTAGATCAAACCTAGTCTTATATGGACTCTAGGGAGGAGTTTTAGGAGGTGTCCAACTCTTGGATGCCTCCCTCTTATTTTTTTGGTGTGAAGAATAGGAAAGCACATGCAAAATCAAAGAAAATAAGTGCACAAAAGAAAGAGAGGCATGGAGAAAAAATTCCATTAGAAAAGAAGGTGTTTTGGAGAATTGGGACTCTATCAAATAGAGTCCAAGTCTTAACAACTTTCTTTATTTGACCAAGTCAAATAAAATTCTAAAAACACCTATTAGGGGGCATGAAGAACCTCTCTTAGGCATGGAGAAACATAAAAAAAAAATAAAATTAAAAATATAATGGGTGTGGGATCTTTCTTAGGTGGCGCAAGAGTGAAGGGAAGAGTCCTAGTCTAACTAGGACTCTCTAATGTAGACAAAGTCAAACCTAATTTAAATCTCATTTAAATTAGATTTGAGTCAACCTATTTAATTAATAATTCTAATTTAATTAGAAGTATAATTAAATCAAATTTAAATCATATTTAAATTTAATTTAATTTTTAATCAAATTAGAAATTAAGTGCACTCAAGTCCTAATCGAATAGGAACTTGTTCTCCCTTGCAATTGGCTTATCTAATAAATCAATTAGACTTAATTTAATTAAATTCAAACTAATTCTAATTGAATCTAATTCAATTAGACTTGATCTTTGTCTAATTGCTTAATTAAATTGAGCCAATTAGCAATCCAATTGCTAATCGATCCTCCTACAATACTTGCGTTAGATGAAATATCAATCGTATTGATTGTTTGACCTTAAAATGATTCTCAATCATCATTCAACCATTTGATCAAGTTACAACCTCTAATGTGTGTGATCTATAGGTTCGAACCTAAGTTGGTAGTATAGAAACCAATTTCTATACCAATCGAAGTAACCATCTAGCAATGGTTTTCGATATCCAGATTGGTCGAATGTATGCAAATCAACATTCTTAGAACCCTACCCCATGGTTGCCGTATAGTTCATCCCTTTGACCAATAATACTTAAGATGACTTCGAGTATGTTGTCAATGCTCATACAAGTTATCTCTATTATGTTTTAAAATTTTGCAAATCTCATGACTCCTCACGAAGATTATCCAGGCCTAGGTTTTGCAAAATTGAAACACAACAAGTCATTCTCTTTCTGATGTTAATCGAGAGTGGTCAATCCCATCTTGACTCATACACCGACTTCATAAGTATTTGACTATACCCAAAAATCTTTCAAACCTATATTAAAAATACAGACAGTCTGATAGCAAAGTATAGTGAGTTGCTTGCAAGTCACCATGTTAATCTCAGGTCGAAGGAATACTTATGTCCATTGGCCTTAGCTAGCTACTCTTGATAGTAGAGTACTTCATTAGTCACGTTTAGGGCAGATGTACTTTTATATCTCATTTGGAAGCCATACCAATGTCTCCACACTACTTGGCTATGAGGACAACCAACGCATATGGCATACAGTGATCTAGACTAAAGTTATCATCCTTGTTAATAACTTATCATTTGGTCATGAACATTTCAAGAACAATCCGATAAATCCTTCTTTATCAATTGATTATAGTTCTAAGGACTTCATCATAATTTAGAAGTTCATTTAAGGAAGATAGAACTTTTATGATGAACTACCCAAATAACTATTATTATTAGATAATTCATATACAAGTTTTAATCATCTATAACTTAGATGATTGGCTTTAGGACATATTTTCCAACAAAAGTTAGGCTCAATCTTATGAAGCATGATTTTCTTGAACCTAATTGGATTTAATCCAAATCAATCGAGCTAGGTTAGCTTGATTGATCACATCCAGATCCAAACTCTTATTTGTGTGATCTAGTTAGGTTCAGTTCCATATGATAATGAGGCATGTTGCGATCTCCTTCATCTCCATCATCGAAACATCTTTTGATGGACCAAAACTTTTTTGATTCATACTTAGAATAAGATCATCAAATTTTTATTATCCAACACCAATGAACTACTATAGTGGCAATAGCGGTCTCTTATAGTCCTATTGAGATCTATAAGCTCAAATTAGTGTTAGATATTGTGCCCTAGAAGCCAGAATTGGCTGACACTTGTAATACACTTCTAGGGGCAAAATTATAATTTTGACTAACTATAAATAATAAAATGGGTTATTTTCTATCACATATGTGTATTTAGTGTCTGTGATACATCCTTTGAGTTAATGGTAATGATAATTCATATTTTCAAGAGTTGAAAATTTAAGACATGAATTAATCATTATTAACTCATAAAATGCTCCCGACCATAGGATCATCACGAGGATGGTGATTGATCCGGAAGGTTGGTGTACAATCGCTTCTCTTTAGTAGATGAGTCTTGAGTCTACGGTGTGGAGACACCGGAGCGAGAGTACAGGTACTCGTTAGAGAACGAGGGCACTGAGCGTGACCACCTCGAGTAGTCATTAGGAAGTCTACCTTCTCGTCAATGACTGACTCGATGCTGCAGTAGTGTGTCTGGTTCTTTGACCTGAGATGCATCGGGCAGTTCACCTTGAGGGTGTTATAGTTTGACTACACCATTACTCGGTCTCCTAGCCATATGGAACCCTGAGGTGTATGTTGGCTATAGCATGTTCATTGTAGGAACTGGATTGCATCAAGATGGAATCTATCTACCTCGGTGGTAGAGAGGAGCAGCCCTATGATGATCATGAGAATCAAGTCCAGAAGCCCATGGCCATGGCAGAGTGAAATAATAGAAAGAGTTTCTATTTAGATTTTCACATTGGACTCGAATCGAATGATTACATCATATGACAGAGACTAGGGTTTGACGAGTTCACCTTAACCCTAATCTGATCGGGGCTCAAGATAGAAGAACTTAATCACACAGGTAGCTGCACCAAGAGGTTCGCATTCAGCTCTGATGGGTTGCCACCATATACTGCTAGGTGTCACTGGTGGATTTTGGGAGCAATTAGAATGATTTAGATGATCGATCATTCTAGCTGTTCGAATCAGAAGAGTTCTGATCCATCGAAAGGAGTTTCGATGATGTCGATGATAGAGATCATGACATATCCCATTACCATACAGAACTGAACCTAACTGGGTCACACAAACAAGGGTTTGAATCTGGTGATCATCAATTGAACTGATCTAGTTCAATTGATCTGAATGAGATTCAATTAGGTTCAAGGAAATCGTGCTAGCACTCGATTGAACCTAACGTTCTTCTTTTACTATCATAAATAAGTTGTCCTGACTGAGCCAAAGGAGTTTGTGCTCAATCAGAGGCCTTCATATGGTCTGACTGGAGGTTGTCCAAGTCAGAAAAAGGTTGTCTTATTTTGTATTAGACATTACCTGCCATTTTTGGTCACCTGCCATTTCTTGTCTTTGACTTTGGTCAAAAGTCTGACCTTTGACAAACGTTGACATTGACCCATGTGTCATGCACCTATTGGAGAGCTGGTGGGGGCCTTGTCCCCTGCCAGAACCTGGCAAGGAGGGGGCGCACCCCTAGGGAGGCGTGTGCCCAAGTAGAGGCGCCTAGGAGTCCCTGTTGGACAAGGACTCCATCTCCTTTTGGATTCCAAATAGAGTCCTAAGACTCAACTTTGACAAGTCTTTAAGAACCAGTTTGACTGGTCTTAGGGGGCCCTCTAAGGAGGAATCCAGGGGACTCTATTCCCACCAATCAGATTTAGATCTGATTTCACAAAGGGTTGTGATTGGTTGGAAGAGGAGTTGGATCATCACAGCTTAGTCTATAAATAAGACCCTGCGCCCAACTCAAAAAAAAATCAAATTAGCCCATGCCCCAAGGCTGCCTCTCTCCCTCCTCCATGCCATCTTCTTCTCCCTTCTTCTCTCCATGTCCAAAAGGAGTTTTGGACTTCTTGGTTGGTGCGATTCCAGATCAAGAGAAAGGCGATCAAAAGCAAGAAGGCTGCGCTGCTGCAAAGGACGACTGCTGATCTTCAAAAGAGTTTTGAAGATCCTCCAGATCAGATCCAGATCTGATTTTTGGAGATGTGATAGAGAAGAAGAGGATCTCCAGATCCAAGCCTGAGTGGATACCGGTAGAGGCCAGGCGCTTGCGTGGCTAGATCCAGAACCTTCCGCTGCAATACAGGATCATCAACAGGGTAATAGGATTACCCAAATCAGGTAAATTAAATTTGATTTTATTTATTTTATTTTATTTATTAAAATAATAAGAATTAGATCTAAAATATCTCAAGATCTGATTATGGATCAAAGAAAAAATTTTTGAAATATATCTCTCTTGATCTGATCAGATCTGAACGAACCTGGACCGGGAAATCAGGATTTTCCTTCAACTGGTATCAGAGCCATGGTTCTAAAAATTATTTAGATCTAATTTTAAATTTATTTTAATTAAAAAATAAGTAATTTTAGATGTCACATGAGATGTGATCAGATCTGAAATCAGAAAAAATTAAAATTAAATGATTTGGATCTAAGATTAGAAGATATGCATGACTAGTTCTAAAATAGAATAGTTCTATAGAATAGTCTTGCATGTTTTTGATTTAATTTGATTAAATCATATTTTAGATCTTTTATTTACTATTTTTTGATATTATAAGTGTTATAATAACATCTAAAAAATAGCAAATAAAAATTATTTAATTTTTAAATATCATATGAGATATGATTGATGCATGTCTAGACTAGTTGTAGAATAGTTCTACATAATTGTCTAGATTAGAATTTATTTTGATTAGATCAATTTAAATCTAATTTTTTAGATTATTATGAGATAATTTAGATCTGAAAATATGCATGATTTGATACATGAGATGTATGCAAAATATGCCATGATTAGATCTAATTTGTATATGAGATATATGATATAGATCTAAAACTGTTTTGTAGTATTACATGTTCCTGATTAAGGCGTTCCTCTTGGCCGTCCGGTCATAAGAACGAAGAAGGGTTTAAAGGCCCTCTCTTTCCATTCGATGGGGTGTTCTTATGATGTGTAGGGGTGCTGCGTGTTCGTCCTTAATCAGAAACCCAAAACTTACTTTCTGCAAAACCCTAGATCCTGAAACCCTAGGATTTATTGTGCATATTTTGTTTATGAACCCTACTTAATTAAGAATTAAGTTTATGGAAAATATTAATTAGGTCTAAAATTGAGAATTTCAGATCTAAGACATATTCATAATACTGGGTTCGGGCTTGGGTAGCTCAATTAGGTCTAAGCGGTTGATCAAACCGAATCAAGAGTTGGTTAGATGGGATCAACAATGCTTAAATTGACCAGCCTAATAGGATTAAGTCTGGGTCAAGATCGAGTCACGATCAAGCAAGACCTAATTAGGCTCAGAGGTTAGAGTCTGGATTGTAGGCTAACCCAATTGGTTCTGACTCAACAATTTGGTGTCTAAGGTAAGTTTGGCACACATACGACCGACTGGTTTTTAATTGGAAGCTACTCGACCTGAATGCGTTCTTGTACGAGTTAATGGCATATTCCTTCCACCGGTCTCACTTACCTGGCCATATCTGTTGACACAGTTCTGATCTGAGGTGGTCAATAATCCGAGCTAACCCATGCCACTAGGTTAGTCATAATTGTTATGACTAAGCCAAGTCTAGTTTAATGAGACCTGAATCAATTCTCCCTAAGAAAAGATTAAGTCTGAGGTCTTCCACCATTGTAGATGTGCGGGCCCTTCCCGGGGTTGATTGTTCTCGGCTGGATACAGTGGCTCAGTTGCACCGGGAAGATGCAACCATGTCTATTAGGCATTGGATGCTATGGGCTGGAGGATGAGTTGGGCTCAATATTTGGATACGGTGAGAGACTCAATTAGGAACCCAGTCTATGCAAATGGTGGGTCTGACTTAACTAAGGAGTGGATCAATATTTTTCGGATACGGTGAGATTCATGAATTAGAGACCAAGTTTGGGTGCACCATGATTAGAGAATCATTGAACAAGAGTTGTTCACTCATTGGCTAACCCATCACCAATAACTGTTAGGTGAGGTGATGAGTCAGTTGGTGAGACCGCACCACCCACTAGAAATCATTAATCATGGAGATTTTCGCATCTCTACAGAGGGAGTGTAGGGATCCGAGAAAATAGTGGGAGCTAATTTGTTTAAAAATAAAATTCCTAAACAAATTGGTCAAGTCAAAATTACAGTATCTAACTAGAATCTTTGACTCTCTACAGGAAAAATGTCTGCGTCCAACCCATTGGCACGTATCCTGGACACACATAGACTGACTGGACCCAATTATAAAGATTGGCTCAGGAACTACAAAATTATTTTGGGTTTCGAGAAGTTAACCCATGTTTTGGACCAGGACCCTCCCACCTTACCAGCCTCGTCCATCCACTGAACAGAGAGCGTCTCTGGAAAAAATGGATTAGACGAAGATAATAAGGCCAGATATTACATGTTGGGCTCGATGTCTGATGAGCTCCAGCGCCAACATGAAGATATCGGGACTGCTCGCCAAATGTTGGCTCACCTGCAGGAGATGTTTGGTGAACAGAGTCGCGCAGCCAAATATCAAGTCACGAAATGACTTTTTAAGGCTAAGATGCGTGATGGGCAGTCAGTCCAAGATCACTGTCTGACAATGATCAAGGACATGGAAGAGCTTGAGAAGCTCGGTGTGAAGTTGGACTTGGATCTGCAGAACGATATTATTCTGCAATCCTTGACTGATGCATATGGGCAATTCATCATGAATTACCACATGCATAAACTTCAAAATTCCTTGGCCGAGTTAATGAATATGCTGGTTACCGCTGAGCTTTCTATGAAAGGTTCTAAAGGCTCAGTTCTTGCTATGGAACGGACTTCTTCCAAAAGAAAGTCTTATGGAAAGAAAAAGAAGTCTGTGAAAAAGCAAAAGGTGGAAGGATCAAAGAAGAAAGAAGGCAGAAGCCGAAGAAGAAGGCCGATGTCAAAGGAAAAGTGTTTCCATTGCAACAGCGACGGCCATTGGAAGCGGAACTGCCCTACTTACCTGGCCACCCTGAAGAACAAGAAGGAAGGTCCTTCTGGAGGTATGCTCGTTATTGAGTCTAACCTTACGGTTTCTTCTGCATCCAGTTGGGTGCTTGACTCTGGTTCTAGTGCTCATCTGTGCACTTCTATGCAGGGTCTTGAGGATAGCAGGAGGCTGAGGGATGGAGACATGATCCTACGCATCGGTAATGGAGCAAGAGTTGCTGCAGTAGCCGTGGGAACATACCCTCTTCGATTACCATCTGGTTTAGACTTAGTTTTAAAAGACTGTTATTATGTGCCTGCAGCTAGCAGGAATTTGATTTCTGTTTCATGCTTAGCACAAGAAGGTTATGTGATCACCTTCTTTAAGGACCATTGTAACATTCTTTATGAAAGAAATAAAATTGCAAATGGTTTCCTTATTAATGGTCTTTATCAGCTACATATTGATGTACCTATTTTTAACTATCGAGCAAAACGTGAATGCCAAACGACCTAGGGATAGTCCAAACGACAGATATCTATGGCACCTGAGATTAGGTCATATAGCAGAAGATAGGATCAACAAATTGGAGAAAAATGGGCTATTGAGTCCATTGACTTTCGAGTCATATCCAACTTGTGAATCTTGTCTTCAAGGCAAAATGACTAAACTCCCTTTTGTTGGACATGGGGAGAGGGCCACAGATCTCCTTGCCCTAGTACATACTGATGTGTGCGGCCCATTTGATGTGCCGGCTAGAGGCAATTTTGTCTACTTCATTACCTTTACCGATGATCTGTCTAGGTATGGGTATGTGTATCTTATGAGACACAAGTCTGAAGCTTTTGAAAAGTTCAAAGAATTCAGACATGAAGTAGAAAAACAAACTGGAAAAACCCATTAAGGTTCTTCGATCAGATCGAGGAGGTGAATACCTTAGCCGGGAATTCCTAGACTATCTCAAGGAAAAATGGCATAGTCTCTCAATGGACTCCACCAGGAACACCTCAACTCAACGGGGTTTCAGAATGGAGAAATCGGACTCTATTGGATATGGTTCGATCCATGATGAGCTTCACAGACCTCCCTGATTTTCTTTGGGGACATTCATTGTTAACTTCAATCTATCTACTGAATAGGGTTCCCTCTAAAACCGTTCCTACCACACCGTATGAGATATGGCACGGTAAGAAACCAAGTCTGAGTCATCTCAGAATTTGGGGTTGTCCGGCTCATGTCAAAAGACAACAAGCGGACAAGTTAGAGTTTAGGTCCTTTAGAGCTCGATTCATAGGATATCCTAAAGAGTCATTAGGATACTATTTCTACATTCCAGAAGACCACAATGTGATTGTGAGTCGACATGCCATCTTTCTTGAAAAATAGTTTATTCAAGATAGCGGCATTGGAAAGCAGATTAAGCTTGATGAGAAAGTCTCACAAGCAGAACGAGCTAAGGACCAATTGGAACCAAATCAGGTTGAGCCAATAAGAACACTACCTCCTCCACCTCGTAGATCGGAAAAGAGTTTTCCATCCCCCTGAAAGATACTTAGGTATTATTTCAGAGGAAAGTAGAGGAAAATGTTCCTCGTAGGTAATGGTGCTCATGGTGATGATCCCAAAACCTACAACGAGGCGATATCAGATATCGACTCCGAGAAATGGCTTAGAGGCAATGAAGTCAGAAATTGACTCGATGCACTCAAACCAAGTCTGGACCTTGGTAGATCCACCAGAAGGTATAGTACCTATTGGGTGTAAATGGATCTTCAAGAGAAAGATTGGTGCAGATGGGAAATGTGGAGACATTCAAGGCTAGACTAGTGGCAAAAGGTTATAGTCAACGCGAAGGCATTGACTATCAGGATACCTTTTTCCCAGTAGCTATGCTAAAATCCATCCGCACATTGCTTGCCTGTTGCAGCCTATTTCGATTATGAAATATGGCAAATGGACGTGAAAACGGCATTCCTTAAATGGATATCTTGAGGAAGATATCTATATGGAACAGCCGCTAGGTTTCACATCCAGTGATACTGATCACAAGGTTTGCAAGCTGCAAAGGTCCATATATGGACTTAAGCAAGCATCTCGGAGCTGGAACACTCGTTTCAATGATGTGATCAAAAAGTTTGGTTTCATCAAAAATGAAGAGGAACCATGTGTTTTCAAAAAGGTCAGTGGGAGCGCTGTTGTCTTCCTCGTATTGTACGTGGATGACATCCTCCTTATTGGGAATGATATTCCCATGTTGACATCAGTCAAGATGTGGTTGTCCAAGGAATCTCCATGAAAGACCTAGGTGAAGCATCCTTTATTCTAGGAATTAAGGTCTATAGGGATAGACCGAATAGGATGCTAGGACTTTCACAGAAGATGTACATAGAGGAAGTACTAAAGAGGTTTAGTATATGGAAAACTCTAAGAGGGGATTAATACCCTTCAGACATGGTATTCATCTTTCCAAGAAGATGTGTGCCCTAGCACACCTGAGGAAATAGAACGCATGAGCAAGATCCCTTATGCTTCTGCAATAGGGAGCCTCATGTATGCCATGCTATGTACACGACCTGATATAGCCCATGCTGTGAGTGTCACAAGCAGATATCAGTCAAATCCAGGTGAAGAACACTGGACTTCTGTGAAATGTATCCTTAAGTACTTGAGAAGAACTAAGGATATGATGTTGGTCTTTGGTAATGGAGAACTCCAAGTCCAGGGATACACAGACTCGGATTTCATGTCCGATATAGATGATCGAAAGTCGACATCTGGGAGTCTGTTTGTGTGCAATGGTGGTGCTGTCAGCTGGAAGAGTTTCAAGCAAAAGTGATAGCAGATTCCACCATGGAAGCAAAATATATCGCTGCATCAGAGGCTGCGAAGGAAGCATTCTGGTACAAGAAGTTTGCTGCAGAAATTGGAGTGTAATGCCATCAGATGCCATTCCTCTATACTGCGACAACAATGGCGCCATAGCCCTTGCTAAGGAGCCGAGGTCTCACCAGAAATCCAAGCACATTGAGCGGCGATACCACCTCATCCGCGATTACCTCGAGAAGGGTTACGTCGAGGTCAAGAGAGTCAACTCCGCAGATAATGTGGCAGACCCACTTACAAAGCCGTTGGGCCAGCAGAAGATCGAAGCCCACCTTGAGAAGATGGGACTTAGACTTGTAGCCAATTGGCTTTAGGACAAGTGGGAGATTGTTAGATATATGTGCCCTAGAAGCCAGAATTGGCTGACACTTGTAATACACTTCTAGGGGCAAAATTATAATTTTGACTATAATCAATAAAATGGGTTATTTTCTATCACATATGTGTATTTAGTGTCTGTGATACATCCTTTGAGTTAATGGTAATGATAATTCATATTTTCAAGAGTTGAAAATTTAAGACATGAATAATCATTATTAACTCATAAAATGCTCCCGACCATAGGATCATCACGAGGATGGTGATTGATCCGGAAGGTTGGTGTACAATCGCTTCTCTTTAGTAGATGAGTCTTGAGTCTACGGTGTGGAGACACCGGAGCGAGAGTACAGGTACTCGTTAGAGAACGAGGGCACTGAGCGTGACCACCTCGAGTAGTCATTAGGAAGTCTACCTTCTCGTCAATGACTGACTCGATGCTGCAGTAGTGTGTCTGGTTCTTTGACCTGAGGTGCATCGGACAGTTCACCTTGAGGGTGTTATAGTTTGACTACACCATTACTCGGATCTCCTAGCCATATGGAACCCTGAGGTGTATGTTGGCTATAGCATGTTCATTGTAGGAACTGGATTGCATCAAGATGGAATCTATCTACCTCGGTGGTAGAGGAGCAGCCCTATGATGATCATGAGAATCAAGTCCAGAAGCCCATGGCCATGGCTAGAGTGAAATAATAGAAAGAGTTTCTATTTAGATTTTCACATTGGACTCGAATCGAATGATTACATCATATGACAGAGACTAGGGTTTGACGAGTTCACCTTAACCCTAATCTGATCGGGGCTCAAGATAGAAGAACTTAATCACACAGGTAGCTGCACCAAGAGGTTCGCATTCAGCTCTGATGGGTTGCCACCATATACTGCTAGGTGTCACTGGTGGATTTTGGGAGCAATTAGAATGATTTAGATGATCGATCATTCTAGCTGTTCGAATCAGAAGAGTTCTGATCCATCGAAAGGAGTTTCGATGATGTCGATGATAGAGATCATGACATATCCCATTACCATATAGAACTGAACCTAACTGGGTCACACAAACAAGGGTTAGGATCTGGACATCATCAATTGGGCTAACTTAGTTCAATTGATTTGAATTAGATTCAATTAGGTTCAAGGAAATCGTGCTAGCACTCGATTGAACCTAACGTTCTTCTTTTACTATCATTAAAAGTTATTTTGACTGAGCCAAATGTGTTTGTGCTCACTCTGATATTTTTACCTGATCTGACTGGAGCTTGTCCAGGTTAGAAAAGGGTTGTCTTAATTTATGAGATAAATTGAAGACAATACCTGCCATTTTTTATCACCTACCAATTCTTGTCTTTTGACTTTAGTCAAACGTTGACCTTTGACACTTAGACATCTGCCCATGTGTCATGCACCCATAGGAGAGTAGATAGGGGCTTATCCCCTTGCTAGAAAATGAAAAGGAGGGGGCACATGCCTAGGGAGGCGTGCGCCTAATGGTAGGGATGCCTGGAGTCCCATACGGATGGGACTCCAGGTAGCTTCTTGGAATCAACTTAGGAAGATGCCTAAGACTCAGCTTTGACCAGTCTTGGCACCACCTAAGGATGATTTGAGGGAGCTCTCATCTGATTGGATCAGGTGATGTCATCCCATCAATCAGATTTAGATCTGATTGCACAAAGCAACATAATTGGCCGGGATGATGTGGCACTGCATAGCATAATAGGGTCTATATAAATCCTGTCTGCACCTAGCTTTCAAAAAAAAATCAACCCATAGCCCATGCCACAAGGCTGTCCCTCTCCCTCCTCCATGCCATCTTCTGGTCCTCTCTCTCATCTTCATGCCCAAGGAGGTTTGGGCTCCAGTTTGGTGCTATCCAGGCAAGAGAAAAGTGACGAGAAAGAAAGAAGGCGGTACTGTTGCAAGAGATGATTTCAGATCTTCATAAGAAGTTTGAAGATCCTCCCAATCAGATCCAGATCTAATATTTGGAGAGATGATAAAGAAAGAAAAGATCTCCAGATTCTATCCGAGTGGATATCGATAGAGGCCAGGCACTTGCGTGGCTAGATCCAGAACCTCAGGTAATCAGTAGGATCATCATAGGGTCATCTGATTATCTAACAAAAGGTACAAATTAAATTAGATTTAATTTTTTTTTTATTTTATTAAATCTATAAAATTAGATATGAAATATCTCAGATCTGATATAGATTTAAAAAAAAAATTTTTAAAATATCTCTCTTGATCCAATTAGATCTGAATGAATCTGATCCGGGAAATCTGAATTTTTCCTTCAATTAGGGTTAAGGTAAACTCATCAAACCCAACATCCATCATATGAGTTAATCATTTGATTTGAGTCTGACGTGAAATTCTAATAGAAACTCTTTTATTATCTTCATACTATCATGGCCATGGACTTGTGGACTCAACCTCATGATCATCATAGGGCTACTCCTCATCTACCAAGGTAGGTATATCTCCTATTTATTTAATCTAATTCCTACAATGAACATGCTATAGCCAACGTATACCTTAGGATTCTGAATGGCTAGAAGATCAAGTTATGGCATAGTCAAACTATAATACCCTCAAGATAAACTGATAATGCACCTCTGGTCAAAGAACCAAATACACCACTACAGCATCGAGCTAATCATCAATAAGAAGGTAGACTCCCATATGACTACTTGAGGTGGTCATGCTTAGTGCCCTTGTTCTCTAACAAGTATCTATACTCTTACTCTGGTGTCTCCATACTGTAGACTCAAGAGTCATCTATCCTAAGAAAGTGATCGTACACCAACTTTTCAGATCGATCACCATCCTTGTATGTTCCTACGGTCTGGAGCAGTTTATGAGTTAAATATGAAAATTCATATCTTAAATTTTTAACTCTTGAAAATATGAATTATCATTACCATTAACTCAAGAGACATATCACAGATACTTTAAAAATATATGGTAATAAAAAAAATAATTTTTTCATTAATTTATAGTCAAAATTATAAAATTATCCTTAGAAATGTATTATAAGTGTCAGCCAATCTGACTTCTAGTGCACACATCTAACACATCAAAGAAGAGTCTACATTTTATAGACTTGTATAGGATAACTATATGTTTCTTCATAAAAATAACTTTTAAAATAAAATAATTTTCAAGTACCTCTCACTATGTAATCGGGCTTCTTTGCCTAAGTAAGCATTGAATTTTATGTCAAATGATGGGAAGGGCAAAGAAGCTCATTGTCAAGCTAGCCTTAACTCACAGTCTATTTGTTTCGAGCTAGTAAGCCTAAGAAGTATTTTATACCTAGTGCGCTAAAGCCAACTGGTTTAGGAGTCATTGGTGCAAAACTCGCTACATGGATCAAACAGAAAGCTTAAGAGGTTAAGATGCTAAATAATGTTACAACATTTAAAAAAAAAATACATTGGTTTTCCACTAGGTAACCGGGTCCTATTGCCTAAGTCAGCAATGATACTCGCATTAAAAAGTGGATAATGCAAATAAAAAAATTTTAATAAATGAAGAACAAAAATAGCAATGCACTTGCCTATATGAAAGTTTAGACAATTTAAAGATAAAGATAGGAATAATTTAGAAAAAAATTAGAAAGGTTTAATGTTCTTTATTTAATTTTCATATTGGTTAAGTACTAATACTCTAATGACATACCTCACTTACGCTCTATTGAACATCAATAGCTATTTTAAAAATTACTTGATAAAATTCAAAACTCTAAAGCTAAAAGGTATCTAAAACTAAATTCTTTCTTTGCTCGAGGATGAGCAAAGCTTAAGTTGGGGGGTATGATAAGTACCAAAAATTCATTAATAAAAATATTAATTTATAAAATAATTTATTTTTATTTTAAAAATTAATATTTTTATTAATTTTTTAAAAAATATGATTATAAATGAAAAGAGCTCAATTTTTTGGTCAAAATGAAGCAAATTTGGAGTAAATCCGATATAAAACGAATTCGATATGAAGATTCAAAGAAAAAAAGAAAAATAAAATAAAATAAACTGGTTCAATAGGTCAATTCACCTAAAGCCTGGTTCAATTGATTCAGCAGGGCCCAACACCTGCTAAAGCCTTCAGAGCCCAGCACAGTGCACACGCAGCCCGCAAGCCCAACTCCCTCCAGTGCTGACATCATCCTAACATCATATCACATAAGGTCTATGGTGGACCGCAATTGGTTTCGCCACACCATAGACCCTTAATGGGTCGACTGCAAAAATATGTGGTGCACGGGGCAATTTCATCAATTCATCTAGCATGGTGGCTATTGATTGGGTGGGGAGTACAGAGAAACCAGGGTCCAACAGTATAGTAACTATGTGATCATGCGGTTCAGATGGTTCTCAATCAAGATCGGAGTCTTCAGCTCCCATTTGCACCATCTGATGGTCCTAAGCACTTCAGAGCTTCATCCAATAGTTAGATCTCCTCCAAAGATTGATCCAATGGCTAACGGAAGACTTTAAGTTGATTCAGTCATCCAGAACGCGATCCAGCAGCCAAGATCTTCTAGATGAAAGCAATTTGATGGCCAAGAGACAATCCAATTGAATCTAGGCTGATAAATCTTGTTTTTTGGTATTTTTTGAGCCTTTGACTTCCCATCTAATGACCAAAAGATCAAGAACTTAGAGAAGACTCAATTAAAGACCCAAGCAATGTTTTAAATTGATTTTCACTTTGATACCTCTCCTTTAGTCCCATATTGATGGAATCATAAATTTCTCCCCTCTAGCATCTATTTAAACACCTCTAGGCCAATAGAATTTAGTGTCTTCGATCAAAGGTGAAGCTATGGTATAGGATAGAGGCCAAGCTTGGGTTAATAGTTGCATCGAGATAGTCGGTGCCAAGAAAAAGAGCCTATCTTCTATGCCATCTCTATGCCAAAGTTGATCCAAGATCAAGTCGCCTATTCTAGTTTTTTATTTTTTTTTGTTCTTTTTATTTTTATGTACTTAAATTTTAAATTTTAAATTTATACAAAATTTCTTTTTATGCACTTTAAATTCATGCTTTTCATTTTTAATTACAAATTTAAATTCAGTTCTTTACTTTTAATTGCTCTTTAATTTTATTGCAAGTACACACTAAGATCTAAATAGTAGATCTTAGTACCAAGTTTATTTTTCCATAATATTTTAATTTTTTTTTATTTATAATTTTTTTTGACTTCAATTTTGTTTTAAAAATTTTCTTTTGGTTTATAAAAATCAAAGATTTTAAATCAAAAGTACTACCTATCTTATGAATTCGATCCAACTCACTACTTTCTATATATTTTTAATTATTTTAAAAAATTAAAATTAAACTGATAAACATGGCGTCTTAATGACAACATCATGGTCTACCACTGATCCATGCCCACCAATATTGCTAGTGGAGAAGGTTGGAGTGCAGACAATGGAGCTAGAATTGATTGATCGACTAGTTCCTGGTTGGATCTAGGGGCAGTAGCAATAGATCGTTAGGAAGAAGCTTTCTTGGATGGCATTTCATTAGAATAGAAGAAGAGAAAAGGAAAAAGAGTAGAAGAAAAGAGGAAGATTGCTTCTCGACTAGGTACTTCTTTTAGAACAAGAGCTCAGACTTTCTTTCTTTAGCATCAATCCTGTTGGTACAGAAAATAGATGGCCATCGAAGTCACTGGAGGTGGAGCGACAATCTCGCTAACGAGACCTACAAGATAGGTGGCTCCAACGTGGACCCATCGATGGTAAAGTTAGCTTCCTGGCTAGCAAGAATGGAGTACACAGAAGGTTAGAATAAAGAAGAGAGCTTAGAGAGAAAAATATATTTGAAGGTTTTCTTTTATAAATGGAGCCTGTAATAGAATGAGAGTGACAATTATAACAGAATGTTAGAAGGCCATTCGAGCCACTCAGAATTTGTTGTGAAAAGTAGGCTGTCATTTATTGCGACTCGCTAATGGTTGAATTCCATTTGTTGAAGTTTGGATGGAGGATTGGAGACTTCTAAGCTTGGTAGTGTGGTATTTAGGCTGAGATTTGGAACTTGAGGTTGGGCTAACCAAGTTTGAAGATCGGCTTTTAAGTTATGGATGACGGGCGCATAAATTAGACTCTAAGTGTGAACCTCAACAGAGCTGTCTTGATAGCTTTTAGAAGCTTAATAGCCTTCAAGCTTAGCTAAGAGAGGGTATCAATACTCTGGTCTGGAGGGCTGGAGGTTAGAAAGGGATGATAGGTTCCTCAATTAGGACCGTATCCAAGCTCTCTTAGGAAAATTCAGCCAATACCCTATTTGGAATTTTATCCCAAAGCTAATCATTAGCCTATTGATGGTTATGCTATTTTATAATTATAAATAATTTATTATTGAATAAAATTATATTCTAATATTTTTGTCATAAAGTCTATATCTTCTAATGAACTCCGTGCTATGATAAATTCCTTAGGACTATTTAGTTTCAATAAAGAGAGAATTTATTGATTAGTCCTTAAACTATTCATGATCAAATAATACGTTGTTAATTAGAACGACAATATTTATCGAGTATAGATCATTGTATGCCATATAGGATAGTTGTTCACCTAACTAAGGAGTATGGAGACATTGGTATGGCTTACAGGTGAGATGTAAGGATACATCGTAACTGAACGTGACCAACTCCAGAGCATTCTACTATCGAGAATTGCTCTATGGGATATGGGTATGTCCTTTAAACCAAAGATCACCATGGTAGCTTGCAAGGAACTCACTGTGCTTTGGTACCAGACTACTTAAATTTTTAATTTAGTGATAGAAAGCTTCTGGGCATAGTCAAATATTTATGAAGTCGGTGAGTGATCAAGATGGGATCGACCACTCCAAGAGTTTGGAGAAAATGCATCACTATATTTCAATTTAGCAAAATCTTGGCTAGGATAATCCATGAGATGGATTTGATATTTTGAAATATAATATGGATGATCTAATTTGGGTTGATAGTTAAACTCTAAGTTATCCTATGTGCATCAAGATCAATGAGATGAATTATATAGAAACTATATCCATATGGGTTCTAAGAGTGTTGCTTTACACATTCGACCTATCTGACCATCGGATATCATTGCTAGATAGTCACTTTGATTGGTATAAAAATTTATTCCTATGGTATTGGCTTAGGTTTGAACCTATGGGATCACATACATAAGAGATTTCGATCCGATCAGATGGTTGATCAATAATTTAGAATCATTCTAAGGTCAAACAATTAATACGATTGATGTTTGACCTAGTGCAAGTATTACAGGACGATCAATTAGCAATCAGATTGCTAATTGGTTTAATTTGATTAAGCCAAAGGACTAAGATTGAGTCTAATTGAATAAGATTTAATTAGGTTTAGTTTAGACTTAATTGGATCAAGTTCAATTGGTTTATTAGATAAGCCAATTTCAAGGGAGAATAAGTCCTTGTTCAATTAGGACTTATGTGCACCCAATTTCTAGTTTGATTAAAAATTAAACTAAATTTAAATTTAATTTAATCTAATTAGGCTCTTAGTTGGACTAAGATAACATCTAATTGGGTAGCATTAGTTTTGATTTAATTAGGTTCATATTACAACTTGGACTAAGTCAAAACTAGAAGTCCTAGTGTGACTAGGACTTGTCCACCTTGCGCCAACTAGCATCCTATGCCTTTCCCAGGCCAATTTTTTTTATTTTTCTATGAAACCTCTCATTTTCAAAGAGAGAATGCATGCCTTTATGCCCCATATCTTTCTTATATGGTATTTTGTTGAGGACCAAGTCAAAATAAGTTAGTTATTTTGATTTCAAACTCTATTTGATAGAGTTTGATGCAACCCAAACCTCTTCACTTGCATGGTTTCAAATTGAATGATTTTTTCTCTAATAATTTTGGTGGAAAAGAAGGATTTTGTGCACCACTTCCCTGGTTTCCATGCAAAAATAATAGGAGGGGGCACCCAAGAGTTGGATGCCCCAATCCTTGCTCAATTTGGACATGTTTCTAGGTATTTAACCTAGACAAGGACTCTATCATAACTCTCTATTTAAAGAAAGTTAGAGTATGAGATTTCTATAGGAATTAGACCTGAGAGAGAGATTTGGGGTGTGGAAAGCTTGGGCACAAAAAGAGTTTGGGCATGGTGCTTTGTTAAGACATAAATTGTTGTGCCCTGGTGAGAGAAAAAGAAACGAGAAGAAAGGGTTCTTCTCTAGGTTTCTTAGTTCTCTTCTTTCTCTATTTTTATGAGATTTTAGAAGAGTATTTTCTCTTCTAAATTCTTCATATTTTCTTTTATTATTGAAAGGTCTATGTTTTGAAGAAGAAAATTTACGATCGGCCATCGAAAATGAATCAACACAGTACTAGCATACTATTTTGGTTTTCGATCGCTAGACTTCTGATCAACGATTGAGACTTTGTGTGGACTTCTCATAGAGACTGGATGTGTGTATTATTAGATATGTGTGCCTTAGAAATCAGAATTGGCTGACACTTGTAATACACTTCTAGGGCAAAATTATAATTTTGATTATAAATAATAAAATGGGTTATTTTTTATCATATATGTGTATTTAGTGTCTGTGATACATCCCTTGAGTTAATAGTAATGATAATTCTTATTTTCAACAATTAAAAATTTAAGATAAGAATTTTTATTATTAACTCATAAAATGATCCTGATCATAGGATCATCATGAGGATGGTGATTGATCCAGAAGGTTAGTATACAATTGCTTCTTTATAGTAGATGAGTCTTGAGTCTACGATATAGAGATACTGGAGTGAGAGTATAGGTACTCATTAGAGAATGAGAGCACTGAGCGTGACCACCTAAGTAGTCATAAGAAAGTCTACCTTCTCATCGATGACTGACTCAAAACTGCAATGGTGTGTCTGGTCCTTTGACCTGAGGTGCATCAGTAGTGCACCTTGAGGGTGTTATAGTTTGACTACACCATGACTCGGTCTCCAAGCCATACAGAACCCTGAGGTGTATGTTGGCTATAGCATGTTCATTGTAGGAATTTGATTGTACCAAGATGGAATCTATCTACCTCAATGGATGAGGAACAACCCTATGATGATCATGAGAATCAAGCCCATAAGCCCATGGCTATGACAGAGAGTGAAATAATAGAAAGAGTTTCTATTAAGATTTTCACATCGGACTTGAATCAAATGATTAAATCATATGATAGAAATTAGGGTTTGACGAGTTCACCTTAACCCTAATCTGATCGGGGCTCAAGATAGAAGAATTTAATCACACAAGTAGCTGCACTAAGAGATTCATTTTCAATTTTGATGGGTTGCCACCATATACTGCTAGGTGTCACTGGTGGATTCTGGGAGCAATTAGAATGATTTAGATGATCGATCATTCTAGTTGTTTGAATCAGAAGAGTTCTGATCCATCGAAAGAAGTTTCGATGATGTTGATGATGGAGATCACTACATATCCCATTACCATACAGAACTGAATCTAACTGGGTCACACAAACAAGAGTTTGGATCTGGATATCATCAATTGGACTAACCCAGTTCAATTGATTTGAATTAGATTCAATTAGGTTCAAGGAAATCGTGCTAGCACACGATTGAGCCTAACATTTTTCTTTTTCTATCATTAAAAGTTGTCTTAACTAGCCAAATGTGTTTGTGCTCACTCAGATACCTGTACCTAATCTGACTAGAACTTGTCCAAGTTAGAAAATGGTTGTCTTAATTTATGAGATAAATTTGAGACAACACCTACCATTTTCCATCACCTGCTAATTCTTATCCTTTGACTTTGGTCAAATGTTGACCTTTGATCCTTGGGGCATCTGCCCATGTGTCATTCACTTATTGGAGAGCAGATAGGGGCTTGTCCCCTCACTGGAAATTGGAAGGGAGGGGGTGCACACCTAGGATGGCGTGCGCCTATGGATAGGGATGCCTGGAGTCCCATACGGATGGGACTCCAGGTTGCTTCTTGGATGCAAACTAAGTGACCCTCACCTATAGACTTTGATCAGTTTTAGGCACCACCTTAGGATGAAGCTATGGGTCTCTCATCTGATTGGATCAGGTGATGTCATCCCCCCAATCTAATTTAGATCTGATTGGATGAAGCAACATGATTGACCAAGGTGATGTGGCACTGCATGGCACAGCAGGATCTATATAAAGACCTATCTGCGCCCACTTTTTAGAGACCTCTCTCCTAGCCATGCCCCAAGGCTTTCGCTCTCCTTTCTCCATGCCATCTTTTGGCCATCTCTCTTCTCTCCACATCCAAGGATAGTTGGGCTTTAGATTAGTGCAATTGAGGCAAGAAAAGGCTGATGAGAAAGGAAGAAGGCAGCACTACTGCAGAGATGACTGCTGATCTTCGAAAGGAGTTTTGAAGATCCTCCAAATCAGATCTAGATCTAATTTTTGGAGATGAGATAAAGAAGGAGAAGATCTCCAGATTCAGCCTGAGTGGATATCGGTAGAGGCCAGGTGCTTGCATGGCTAGATCCAGAACCTCAGTGCTTCAGCACGATCATCAATGGGTAATCAGATTACCCAGAATCAAGGTAAAATTAATTTAGATTTGATTTAATTTAATTTTTTTGATTATCAAATCATAAAATTAGATCTGAAAAATGTCAGATATAATTAGGATTTAAGAGAAAATTTTTAAAATATGCCTCTCGATCCAATCAGATCTGAACGAACCTAACCCTGAGAAATCAGGATTTTCCCTTCAACTGGTATTAGAGCCAGGTTCTTATAAAATTTATTTAGATCTGATTTAATTTGATAAATTTATGATCTTAGATATCACATGTGATATGATTATATCTAAAATTTAAAAATTAAAAAAATTAAAATTAATTAATCTAGATCTAATATGTATGAGATACATAACTAGACTAGGAATACAATTGTTCTATATGTAGTCTAGTATAATCATAATTTTTATTTAATTAAATATAATTTTTAGATCTATTTATTTGTTATTTTATGATCTTATAAATATTATAATCAGATCTAAAAATAAAAAATAAATTAAATTTAATTTGTTCATATGAGATATGATAATTGCATGTTTAGACTAGTTTTAGAATAGTTTTACAATAGGGTCTAGATTAAATTTTATTTGATAAGATCAAATTTAAATTTAATTTTTTAGATGACTATGAGATAATTTAGATCTGAAAAAGATGTATGCATGATACATGAGATATATGCAAAACATGTTTCAATTAGATCAATTTTCTTATATGAGATATATGCTTAGATCTAATTAGTTTTTGTAGATTAGTTGTATTTCCGATTAAGGCATTCCCCTTGGCCGTCCGGTCATAGGAACAAGGTAGGGCTTAAAGATCCTCTCCTCCCATTCGATGGGGTATTCTTATGATGTGTAGGGGTGCTGCGCATTCGTCCTTAATCAAAAATTAAAAACTTACTTTCTGCAAAACCCTAGATCCTGAAATCCTAGGATCTTATATGCATATTTTATTTATGAACCCTAAACTTAATTAAGAATTAAGATTATGAAATATTAATTAGGTCTAAAATTGAGAATTTTTAGATCTAAGATATATTCATAAAATTGGGTTCGGACTTGGGTAGCTCAATTAGGTCTAGCGGTTGATCAAACCGAATCAAGAGTTGGTTAGATGGGATCAACAATGCTTAAATTGACCAGCCTAATAGGATTAAGTCTGGGTCAAGATCGAGTCATGTGTGTGATCGATCAAGCTAAGACCTAATTAGGCTCAGTGGTTAGAGTCTGGATTGTAGGCTAACCCGATTGGTTCTGGCTCAACAATTTGGTGTCTAAGGTAAGTTTGGCAAATACGATCGACTGGTTTTTAATTGGGAGCTACTCGACTCGAATGCATTCTTGTCGAGTTAATGGCATATTCCTTCCATCGGTCTCACTTACCTAGCCATGTTTGTTGACTTAGTTCTGATCTGAGGTGGTCAATAATCCGAGCTAACCCATGCCACTAGGTTAGTCATAATGATTATGACTATAACAAGTCTAGTTTAATGAGACCTAAATCAAATATCCCTAAGAAAAAATTAAGTCTAAGGTCTTCCACCATTGTTGACGTGCGAGCCCTTTTCAAGGTTGATTGTTCTTAATTGGTTACAATGGCTCAGTTGCATCAGAAAGATGCAACCATATTTATTAGGCATTGGATGCTACGAGCTAGAGGATGAATTGGGCTCAATATTTTGGATATGGTGAGAGACTTAATTAGGAATCCAATCTGTGCAAATGGTGGGTCTGACTTAATTAAGAAGTGGATCAATATTTTAGACACGATGAGATTCATGAATTAGAGACCAAGTTTGGGTGCACCATGATTAGAGAATCATTGAACAAGAGTTGTTTACTCATTGGCTAACCCATCACTAATAACTGTTAGATGAGGTGATGAGTCAGTCGGTGGGACCACACCACCCACTAGAAATCAGTAATCATGGAGATTTTTGCATCTCTACAGAGGGAGTGTAGGGATCCAAGAAAATAGTGGGAGCTAATTTATTTTAAAAATAAAATTTTTAAATAAATTGGTTAAGTCTTAATTATAATATCTAACTAGAAACTTTGACTCTCTATAGAAAAATGTCTGCATCCAACCCACTAGCACGTATCCTGGACACCCATAGACTGATCGGACCAAATTATAAAGATTGGCTCAGAACTTCAAAATTATTTTGGGTTTTGAGAAGTTAACTCATGTATTGGACCAGGACCCTCCCACCTTACCAGCTCATCCATCCACTGAACAGAGAGCGTCTCTGGATAAGTGGATAGACGAAGATAATAAGGCCAGATACTACATGTTGGGCTCGATGTCTGATGAACTTCAGCACCAACATGAAGATATCAGAACTGCTCGCCAAATGTTGGCTCACCTATAGGAGATGTTTGGTGAACAGAGTCGCACAGCCAAGTATCAAGTCACTAAATGACTGTTCAAGGCTAAGATGCATGATGGGCAGTCAGTCCAAGATCATTGTCTGATGATGATCAAGGACATGGAAGAGCTTGAGAAGCTCGGAGTGAGGTTGGACTTGGATCTGCAGAATGATATAATTCTGCAATCCTTGACTGATGCATATGGGCAGTTCATCATGAACTACCATATGCATAAACTTCAAAATTCCTTGGCCGAACTTATGAACATGCTGGTTACCGCTGAGCTTTCTATGAAAGGTTCTAAAGGCTCAGTACTTGCTATGGAATGGACTTCTTCCAAGAAAAAGTTTTTTGGAAAAAAGAAGAAGTCTGTGAAAAAGTAGAAGATGAAAGGAGAAAAGAAGAAAAAGGCAGAGCTGAAGAAGAAGGCCACTAATAAAGGAAAGTGTTTCCATTACAACAATGATGGCCACTAGAAGCGGAACTTCCCTACTTACCTAGCCACCCTAAAGAAGAAGGAGGCAGGTCCTTCTGGAGGTATGCTCGTTATTGAGTCTAACCTTACAGTTTTTTCTGCATCCAGTTGGGTGCTTGACTCTGGTTCTAGTGCTCACTTGGGCACTTCCATGCAGGATGTTAAGGATAGCAGGAAGCTGAGGGATGGTGAGATGATCCTGCATGTCGAAAATGGAGCAAGAGTTGCTGCCGTGGCTATGAGAATATACTCTCTTCGACTACCATCTGGTTTAGACTTAGTATTTAAAAGACTATTATTATGTGCCTGCAGCAAGCAGGAATTTGATTTCTATTTCTTGCCTTGCATTAGAAGGCTATGTAATTAGTTTTCTTAAGGACCATTGTAACATTCTTTATGAAAGAAATAAAATTACAAGTGGTTTCCTTATTAACGATCTTTATCAGTTACATGTTGATGTATCTATTTTTAATTTTGAGCAAAATGTGAATGCCATAAAATCAAAATGACCTAGGGATAGTCCAAATGATAGGTATCTATGGCACCTAAGATTAGGTCATATAGCAGAAGATAGGGTTAACAAATTGGAGAAAAATCGGGCTATTGAGTCCATTGACTTTCGAGTCATATCCAATTTGTGAATCTTGTCTTCATGGCAAAATGACTAAGCTCCCTTTTGTAGGACATGGGGAAAGGGCCACGATCTTCTTGCCCTAGTACATACTGATGTGTGCGGCCCATTTGATGTGCCGGCTAGAGGCAACTTTGTCTACTTCATAACCTTTACCGATGATTTATCTAGGTATGGGTATGTGTATCTTATGAGACACAAGTCTGAAGCTTTTGAAAAGTTCAAAGAATTCAGACATGAAGTAGAAAAGCAAATTGAAAAACCCATTAAGGTTCTTCGATCAGATCGAGGAGGTGAATATCTTAGTTGGGAATTTCTAAACTATCTTAAAGAAAATGGCATAGTCTCTCAATGGACTCCACTAGGGACACCTCAACTCAATGGGATTTCAGAATGAAGGAACTGGACCCTATTAGATATGGTCCTGATCCATGATGAGCTTCATAGACCTTCCTTGATTTTCTTTGGGGATACTATTTGTTAACTGCAATATACTTACTGAATAGGGTTCCTTCTAAAACCGTTCCTACCACACCGTATGAGATATGGCATGGTAAGAAACCAAGTCTGAGTCATCTCAGAATTTGGGGTTGTCCAGCTCATGTCAAAAGACAACAAGCAGACAAGTTAGACTTTAGGTCCTTTAGAGCTCGATTCATAGGATATCCTAAAGAGTCATTAGGAATATTATTTCTACATTTTAGAAGATCACAATATGATTGTGAGTCAACATGCTATTTTTCTTGAAAAATAGTTTATTCAAGATAGCGACATTGGAAAGCAGATTAAGCTTGAAGAGAAAGTCTCACAAGAGCAACGAGCTAAGGACCAAATGGAACCAAATCAGGTTGAGCCAATCCATATACTACCTCCTCCACCTCGTAGATCGAAAAGAGTTTCACGTCCCCCTGAGAGGTACTTAGAAACTATTTTAGAGGATGTAGGAAAAATGTTCCTCATAGGAAATGGGGTTCATGGTGAAGATCCCAAAACCTATAACAAGGCGATATCAGATATCAGCTCTGAAAAATGGTTAGAGGCAATGAAGTCAAAAATTGACTCGATACACTCAAACCAAGTCTGGACCGAGGTAGAGTCATTCAAGGCTATTAGTACCTATTGGATGTAAATGGTACCTATTGAGTGTAAATGGATCTACAAGAGAAAGAATGGTGCAGATGAAAATGTGGAGACATTCAAGGCTAGATTAGTGGAAAAAGGTTATAGTCAACGCGAAGGCAATGACTATCTGGATACCTTTTCGTCAGTAGCTATGCTAAAATCCATCCGCACATTGCTTGCTATTGCAGCCTATTTTGATTATGAAATATGGCAAATGGATGTGAAAACGGTATTCTTAAATGGATATCTTGAGGAAGATATCTATATGGAACAGCCACTAGGTTTCACATCCAGTGATGATGATCACAAGGTATGCAAGCTGCAAAGATCCATATATGGACTTAAGCAAGCATCTCGGAGCTGGAACACTCATTTTAATGATGTGATCAAATTATTTGATTTCATCAAAAATGAGGAGGAGCCATGTGTCTTCAAAAAGGTTAGTGGGAGCACTGTTGTCTTCCTCGTATTGTACGTGGATGACATCCTCCTTATTGGAGAATGATATTCCCATGTTGACCACAGTTAAAATGTGGTTATCTAAAGAATTCTCCATGAAAGACCTAGGAGAAGCATCCTTTATTCTAGGAATTAAGGTCTATAGAGATAGACCGAATAGGATGCTAGGACTTTCACAGAAGATGTACATAGAGGAAGTGCTAAAGAGGTTTAGCATGGAAAACTCTAAGAGGAGTTTGGTACCCTTCAGACATGGCATTCATCTTTCCAAGAAGATGTGCCCTAGCACACCTGAGGAAATAGAATGCATGAGCAAGATCCCTTATGCTTCAGCAATAGGGAGCCTCATGTATGCCATGTTATGTACACGACCTGATATAGCCCATGCTGTGAGTGTCACGAGCAGATATCAGTCGAATCCAGGTGAAGAACACTGGACTTCTGTGAAATGTATCCTTAAGTACTTAAGAAGAACTAAGGATATGTTATTGGTCTTTGGCAATGGAGAACTCCAAATCCAGGGGTACACAGATTTGGACTTTATGTCCAATATAGATGATCGAAAGTCGACATCTGGAAGTTTGTTTGTGTGCAATGGTGCAGCTGTCATTTGAAAAAGTTTCAAGCAGACAGTAATAGCAGATTCCACCAAGAAAGTAGAATAAATCGCTGCATTAGAAGCTACAAAGTAGGCATTCTGGTACAAGAAGTTTGCTGCAAAGATCAGAGTGATGCTATCAGATGCCATTCCTTTGTACTGTGACAACAATGGCGCCATAGCCCTTGCTAAAGAGCCAAGGTCTCACCAAAAATCCAAGCACATTAAGCGGCGATACCACCTCATCTGCGATTACCTCGAGAAGGGTTACGTCGAGATCAAGAGAGTCGACTCCGCAGATAATGCGGTGGATCTACTCATAAAGTCGTTAGGCCAGCAAAAGATCGAAGCCCATCTTAAGAAGATGGGACTTAGATTTGTAGCCAATTGGCTTTAGGTCCAGTGGGAGTTTGTTAGATATGTGTCTTAGAAGTCAGAATTGGCTGACACTTGTAATACACTTCTAGGGGCAAAATTATAATTTTTACTACAAACAATAAAATGGATTATTTTCTATCACATATGTGTGTTTAGTGTCTGTGATACATCCCTTGAGTTAATGGTAATGATAATTCTTATTTTCAAGAGTTAAAAATTTAAGACAAGAATTTTTATTATTAACTCATAAAATGCTCCTGACTGTAGGATCATCATGAGAATGGTAATTGATCCGAAAGGTTAGTATACAATTGCTTCTTTATAGTAGATGAGTCTTGAGTCTATGGTGTAGAGACATCCTAGTGAGAGTATAGATACTCGTTAGAGTATGAGGGCACTGAGCGTGACCGCCTCGAGTAGTCATAAGGAAGTCTACCATCTCGTTGATGACTGACTCGAAACTGTAGTGGTATGTCTAATCCTTTGACCTAAGGTGCATCGATAGTGCACCTTGAGGGTGTTATAGTTTGACTATACCATGACTCAGTCTCTTAGCCATACGGAATCCTGAGGTGTATGTTGGCTATAGCATGTTCATTGTAGGAATTGGATTGCACCAAGATGGAATCTATCTATCTCGGTGGATGAGGAGAAGCCCTATGATGATCATGAGAATCAAGTCTATAAGCCCATGGCCATGGCAGAGAGTGAAATAATAGAAAGAGTTTCTATTAAGATTTTCATATCGGACTTGAATCAAATGATTAAATCATATGATAGAAATTAGGGTTTGACGAGTTCACCTTAACCATAATCTGATCGGGGCTCAAGATAGAAGAACTTAATCACACAAGTAGCTGCACCAAGAGGTTTGTTTTCAATTTTGATGGATTGCCACCATATACTGCTAGGTGTCATTGGTGGATTTTTGGAGCAATTAGAATGATTTAGATGATCGATCATTCTAGTTGTCTGAATCAGAAGAGTTCTGATCCATCGAAAGGAGTTTCAATGATGTTGATGATGGAGATCACCACATATCCCATTACCATATAAAACTGAACCTAACTGGGTCACACAAACAAGGGTTTTGATCTGGATATCATCAATTGGACTAACCCAGTTCAATTGATTTGAATTAGATTCAATTAGGTTCAAGAAAATCATGCTAGCACATGATTGAGCCTAACATTTTCCTTTTTCTATCATTAAAAGTTGTCTCGACTGAGCCCAATGAGTTTGTGCTCACTCAGATACCTGCACCTGATCTGACTGGAACTTGTCTAAGTTAGAAAAGGGTTGTCTTAATTTATGAGATAAATTTGAGACAATACCTACCATTTTCCATCATCTGCTAATTCTTATCCTTTGACTTTGGTCAAATATTGACCTTTGACCCTTGGACATCTGCCCCTGTATCATGCACTTATTGGAGAGTAGATACGGGCTTGTCCCCTCATTGGAAATTGGAAAGGAGGGGATGCATGCCTAGGATGGCGTGTGCCCATGGATAGGGATGCCTGGAGTCCTATACGGATGAGACTCCAGGTTGCTTCTTGGATTCAAACTAGGTGACCCTCACCTATAAACTTTGACCAATCTTTGGTGCCACCTTAGGATGAATCTATGGATCTCTCATCTGATTGGATCAGGTGATGTCATTCCATCCAATCAGATTTAGATCTGATTGGATGAAGCAACGTGATTGGCCAAGGTGATGTGGCACTGCATGGCGCAGCAGGGTCTATATAAAGATCTGTCTGCACCCACTTTTTAGAGACCTCTCTCCTAGCCATGCCCTAAGGCTATCCCTCTTCCTTCTCCATGCCACCTTCAGGCCATCTCTCTCCTCTCCATGCCCAAGGATAGTTGGGCTTCAGATTAGTGCGATTTAGGCAAGAAAAGGCTGACGAGAAAGGAAAAAGGCAGCACTATTGCAGAGATGACTACTGATCTTCGAAAGAAGTTTCGAAGATCCTTCAAATTAGATCTAGATTTGATTTTTGGAGATGAGATAAAAAAGAAGAAGATCTTCAGATCCAGCTCGAGTGGATACCGATAGAGGCCAGGCACTTACGTGGCTAGATCTAGAACCTCAACTCTTCAGTACAATCATCAACGGATAATCAGATTACCCAGAATCAAGATAAAATTAATTTAGATTTTATTTAATTCAAATTTTTTTATTATCAAATTATAAAATTTGATCTAAAAAATATTAGATCTGATTAGAATCTAAGAGAAAATTTTTGAAATATGCCTCTCGATCTAATCAGATCTGAACGAACCTGACTCCAAAAAATCAAGATTTTTTCTTCATGTATGGCTTAAAGCAACAATCTCTACATCAAATCAGCAAGTTGAAGATCCTAACTTGCAAAAGATAAAAGAGATTTGATCTCTTTCTCTCACTAGATTAGATCTAGTTTCGATTTGATGTTGATATGATCAACATCATAATCTTTGTTTGATATTTAACTTTAGATTTATTAGAATGTATAGATCATGATATTAGATCCTAAATCTAGAGTTTAATTATATATTTTAATAAATTAATATAATTAATTTATTACTTTTGCTGATCAATATCGAAAAAGTTTCAAAATACCTACATGAAATCCTAGATTCTTCCTTAAATTGGTATCAGAGCCTAGGATTTTTTATAACATGACTTTTATGCATATTTAGATTACTTATTTAGATTAGATCTAAATTATAATCTAACATTTAAATCTAAAATTAAGTTTTAAATCACATGGACTGATCTTATAAGGTTGTTCTGCTGTAAGGTTTACCCCTTACAATGTAAAGATTGTCCTAGTTCGTATAGATTTAAAGTTAATCATAAATTTATTAAATATGATCTAAATTAGTTTAAAATTTATTTGATTTAAAATTATTTAAATTTAAAAATAAATATTTTAGATTGTATGAACTGATCTTGCAAGGTTGTCCTGCTATAAGGTTTATCCTTTATAGTGAAAAGATTATCCTAGTACGTGTTAATCTAAAATCCTAATTATAAAATTTTAGATTTGATCTAAGAAATTTTATGATTTATTTAAAAGTATTTCAATCTGATATGTATGATCATAAATTTGTTAGATTTGATCTAACATGATTTATGATTAATTAGAATTAAAATTGTTTGAATTTGAATTACATGAATTTGTTTAGATTAGATCTAAAATAGATTAATGTTTATGTTATTTACATATTGATTATGAATTAAGGGATCCCAGACTGATGGTTGATCATGATGACCACTACCAAAAAAAAAAATCAAGAAAAATGAGTGGAAACTAAGGGAAAGTAGGGGAACAAATCAAGCCCCCTTTTGACAAAATTTGGCATCACACTAGCTAGAAACTTTGATCCAATGGCTATGAAAGATGTGATAAAGGATTAGTAGGGTTTTAACCCTTTTTTTTTGGTGCTGCCTGGGTTCCAACAAATGTGGTGATGAAAATTCTAGAAGAAAAAGAAGAGAAGAGGAAGAAATCATAAACGATCTTTGACGAGCCTTGCAATCCTTGATGTGGGATGGAAAGGGGAGATCATGGGGTCCTTAAATTGAATTGGAAGGAGGTGTTCAAGTCACTTCCAAAGTTGGATTTTGCTGGAGAAATGGGAGGAAGAAGACTCCTATTCGGAGTCTTCTTCATCACTATTTGTTTTCATGCATTAAAATTCATGCTCTATATTTTTTTTCTTTGGACTGCTTTTTGGTGGTTAGGTCGGTCAAATAGACCAAGCTCAATTCAAATTTAGGCCTATTGGGGCTAGAATATTACACAATATATAATCTGAAGGAAAACCTCATTTTCCACCGTAGGATCGATCTGATCTATAGCAAAAAATTTTAAATTTTCTTTATAATACTCTGATTAGATTTGAGAGATCTTGAATTTGATCCTAATTATTTAATATTAAAAATATAAATTAAAATTAAATCTAGAACATCAAATGTTATCTATAGGGTAAACCGCTTTTACCCTAACGTTGATCTATTGATGCCTGAGGTCCTGGATCAAGCCACGCATGCACCTGGCCTCAATCGGAGCCCACTTGGATTGGATCTGGATATGCTCTCCTTCTAGATTTGATCTCTAAAGATTAGATTTGGATTTGATTTATAGAGCCTTCAAAATACAATTGAAGACAGCGTGCTTGTCTCACGAACACCATAATGTTAAACCTGATCTTTATGCCAATATCCTTGGATCTTCTTCGTTGTTTGCACCCAACCTCCTAGCGTGGAGAAGAGGGAGAGGAAGAGGATGAAAGGGGCATGGAAGAGAGAGGGGGCAGCAGAAATTTGGCATGAAAAAGGGAAGGCTTAAGAACCCTAGGGTGCAAGAGTTCTTATAGAGAACCCTGCGCCACCTTAGAGTCCCTTTCCAAAAGCAATCAAAGATTAATAGTCTACTTATCAGCCAAATACTGGTCCCTACCTATAACGCATAAAGAAAGAGGAATGCGTGGGTTTATCCCGTTGTGTACAATCGCTTTCTTTGAACCAGTGAAGGGAAATCCTGATTTCCCGGTCCAGGTTCGTTCCAGATCTGATCAGATCAAGAGATATATTTCAAAAATTTTTCTCTTGATCTCAATCAGATCTTGATATATTTCAGATCTGATTCTTATTATTTTAATAAATAAAATAAAATAAGATAAATTAAATCAAATTTAATTTACCTGATTTGGGTAATCCTATTACCCTGTTGATGATCCTGATTGCAGCGGAAGGTTCTGGATCTAGCCACGCAAGCGCCTGGCCTCTACCGGTATCCACTCGGGTTGGATCTGGAGATCCTCTTCTTCTCTATCACACCTCCAAAAATTCAGATCTGGATCTGATCTGGAGGATCTTCAAAACTCTTTTGAAGATCAGCAGTCGTCCTTTGCAGCAGCGCAGCCTTCTTGCTTTTGATCGCCTTTCTTGATCTGAATCGCACCAACCAAGTCCAAAACTCCTTTTGGACGTGGAGAGCAAGGGGAGAAGAGGTTATGGCATGGAGGAAGGAGGGGAGAGGCAGCCTTGGGGCATGGGGTTTCTCAATTGAATTCATTAGAATTGAGTTGGGCGCAGGGTCTTATTTATAGACTCTGTGATCCAACTCCTCTTCTTCCCAACCAATCACAACCCTTTGTGAAATCAGATCTAAATCTGATTGGTGGGAATAGAGTCCCCTGGATTCCTCCTTAGAGGTGCCTAAGACCAGTCAAAGTTGGTTCTTAGGAGAACTCTAATTGGAATCCAAAAAGGAGATGGAGTCCTTGTCCAACAAGGACTCCTAGGCGCCTCCAACTTGGGCACACGCCAAGGGTGGCGTGCGCCCTTCTCCTTGCCAGGTTCTGGCAGGGGGACAGGCCCCCACCAGCTCTCCAATAGGTGCATGACATGTGGTCAAAAGTCAAAGTGTCAATGGTCAACATTTGACCAGTCAAAGGTAGACTTTTGACCAAAGTCAAAGAACAAGAAATGGCAGGTGACCAAAAATGGCAGGTAATGTCTTACAAAATAAGACAACCTTTTCTGACTTGGACAACCTCCAGTCAGACCATATGAAGGCCTCTGATTGAGCACAAACTCCTTTGGCTCAGTCAGGACAACTTATTTATGATAGTAAAAGAAGAACGTTAGGTTCAATCGAGTGCTAGCACGATTTCCTTGAACCTAATTGAATCTCATTCAGATCAATTGAACTAGATCAGTTCAATTGATGATCACCAGATTCAAACCCTTGTTTGTGTGACCCAGTTAGGTTCAGTTCTGTATGGTAATGGGATATGTCATGATCTCTATCATCGACATCATCGAAACTCCTTTCGATGGATCAGAACTCTTCTGATTCGAACAGCTAGAATGATCGATCATCTAAATCATTCTAATTGCTCCCAAAATCCACCAGTGACACCTAGCAGTATATGGTGGCAACCCATCAGAGCTGAATGCGAACCTCTTGGTGCAGCTACCTGTGTGATTAAGTTCTTCTATCTTGAGCCCCGATCAGATTAGGGTTAAGGTGAACTCGTCAAACCCTAGTCTCTGTCATATGATGTAATCATTCGATTCGAGTCCAATGTGAAAATCTAAATAGAAACTCTTTCTATTATTTCACTCTGCCATGGCCATGGACTTCTGGACTTGATTC
This sequence comes from Cocos nucifera, assembly GCA_006176705.1. NCBI lineage: Eukaryota > Viridiplantae > Streptophyta > Magnoliopsida > Arecales > Arecaceae > Cocos > Cocos nucifera. The sequence goes on along the minus strand of QRFJ01001375.1, from coordinate 69,366 downwards.
TCATGATCATCATAGGGCTGCTCCTCTACCACCGAGGTAGATAGATTCCATCTTGATGCAATCCAGTTCCTACAATGAACATGCTATAGCCAACATACACCTCAGGGTTCCATATGGCTAGGAGACCGAGTAATGGTGTAGTCAAACTATAACACCCTCAAGGTGAACTGCCGATGCATCTCAGGTCAAAGAACCAGACACACTACTGCAGCATCGAGTCAGTCATTGACGAGAAGGTAGACTTCCCTAATGACTACTCGAGGTGGTCACGCTCAGTGCCCTCGTTCTCTAACGAGTACCTGTACTCTCGCTCCGGTGTCTCCACACCGTAGACTCAAGACTCATCTACTAAAGAGAAGCGATTGTACACCAACCTTCCGGATCAATCACCATCCTCGTGATGATCCTATGGTCGGGAGCATTTTATGAGTTAATAATGATTATTCATGTCTTAAATTTTCAACTCTTGAAAATATGAATTATCATTACCATTAACTCAAAGGATGTATCACAGACACTAAATACACATATGTGATAGAAAATAACCCATTTTATTGATTATAGTCAAAATTATAATTTTGCCCCTAGAAGTGTATTACAAGTGTCAGCCAATTCTGGCTTCTAGGGCACATATATCTAACAATCTCCCACTTGTCCTAAAGCCAATTGGCTACAAGTCTAAGTCCCATCTTCTCAAGGTGGGCTTCGATCTTCTGCTGGCCCAACGGCTTTGTAAGTGGGTCTGCCACATTATCTGTGGAGTTGACTCTCTTGACCTCGACGTAACCTTTCTCGAGGTAATCGCGGATGAGGTGGTATCGCCGCTCAATGTGCTTGGATTTCTGGTGAGACCTCGGCTCCTTAGCAAGGGCTATGGCGCCATTGTTGTCGCAGTATAGAGGAATGGCATCTGATGGCATTACTCCAATTTCTGCAGCAAACTTCTTGTACCAGAATGCTTCCTTCGCAGCCTCTGATGCAGCGATATATTCTGCTTCCATGGTGGAATCTGCTATCACAGTTTGCTTGGAACTCTTCCAGCTGACAGCACCACCATTGCACACAAACAGACTTCCAGATGTCGACTTTCGATCATCTATATCGGACATGAAAGTCCGAGTCTGTGTATCCCTGGACTTGGAGTTCTCCATTACCAAAGACCAACATCATATCCTTAGTTCTTCTCAAGTACTTAAGGATACATTTCACAGAAGTCCAGTGTTCTTCACCTGGATTTGACTGATATCTGCTTGTGACACTCACAGCATGGGCTATATCAGGTCGTGTACATAGCATGGCATACATGAGGCTCCCTATTGCAGAAGCATAAGGGATCTTGCTCATGCGTTCTATTTCCTCAGGTGTGCTGGGGCACATCTTCTTGGAAAGATGAATACCATGTCTGAAGGGTATTAATCCCCTCTTAGAGTTTTCCATACTAAACCTCTTTAGTACTTTCCTCTATGTACATCTTCTGTGAAAGTCCTAGCATCCTATTCGGTCTATCCCTATAGACCTTAATTCCTAGAATAAAGGATGCTTCACCTAGGTCTTTCATGGAGATTCCTTGGACAACCACATCTTGACTGATGTCAACATGGGAATATCATTCCCAATAAGGAGGATGTCATCCACGTACAATACGAGGAAGACAACAGCGCTCCCACTGACCCTTTTGAAAACACATGGTTCCTCTTCATTTTTGATGAAACCAAACTTTTTGATCACATCATTGAAACGAGTGTTCCAGCTCCGAGATGCTTGCTTAAGTCCATATATGGACCTTTGCAGCTTGCAAACCTTGTGATCAGTATCACTGGATGTGAAACCTAGCGGCTGTTCCATATAGATATCTTCCTCAAGATATCCATTTAAGGAATGCCGTTTTCACGTCCATTTGCCATATTTCATAATCGAAATAGGCTGCAACGGCAAGCAATGTGCGGATGGATTTTAGCATAGCTACTGGGGAAAAGGTATCCTGATAGTCAATGCCTTCGCGTTGACTATAACCTTTTGCCACTAGTCTAGCCTTGAATGTCTCCACATTCCCATCTGCACCAATCTTTCTCTTGAAGATCCATTTACACCCAATAGGTACTATACCTTCTGGTGGATCTACCAAGGTCCAGACTTGGTTTGAGTGCATCGAGTCAATTTCTGACTTGCATTGCCTCTAGCCATTTCTCGGAGTCGATATCTGATATCGCCTCGTTGTAGGTTTTGGGATCATCACCATGAGCACCATTACCTACGAGGAACATTTCCTCTACTTCCTCTGAAATAATACCTAAGTATCTTTCAGGGGGACGGGAAACTCTTTCCGATCTACGAGGTGGAGGAGGTAGTGTTCTTATTGGCTCAACCTGATTTGGTTCCAACTTGGTCCTTAGCTCGTTCTGCTTGTGAGACTTTCTCATCAAGCTTAATCTGCTTTCCAATGCCGCTATCTTGAATAAACTATTTTTCAAGAAAGATGGCATGTCGACTCACAATCACATTGTGGTCTTCTGGAATGTAGAAATAGTATCCTAATGACTCTTTAGGATATCCTATGAATCGAGCTCTGAAGGACCTAAACTCTAACTTGTCCGCTTGTTGTCTTTTGACATGAGCCGGACAACCCCAAATTCTGAGATGACTCAGACTTGGTTTCTTACCGTGCCATATCTCATACGGTGTGGTAGGAACGGTTTTAGAGGGAACCCTATTCAGTAGATAGATTGAAGTTAATAATGAATGTCCCCAAAGAAAATCAGGGAGGTCTGTGAAGCTCATCATGGATCGAACCATATCCAATAGAGTCCGATTTCTCCGTTCTGAAACCCCGTTGAGTTGAGGTGTTCCTGGTGGAGTCCATTGAGAGACTATGCCATTTTCCTTAAGATAGTCTAGGAATTCCCGGCTAAGGTATTCACCTCCTCGATCTGATCGAAGAACCTTAATGGGTTTTTCCAGTTTGTTTTTCTACTTCATGTCTGAATTCTTTGAACTTTTCAAAAGCTTCAGACTTGTGTCTCATAAGATACACATACCCATACCTAGACAGATCATCGGTAAAGGTAATGAAGTAGACAAAATTGCCTCTAGCCGGCACATCAAATGGGCCGCACACATCAGTATGTACTAGGGCAAGGAGATCTGTGGCCCTCTCCCCATGTCCAACAAAAGGGAGTTTAGTCATTTTGCCTTGAAGACAAGATTCACAAGTTGGATATGACTCAAAAGTCAATGGACTCAATAGCCCATTTTTCTCCAATTTGTTGATCCTATCTTCTGCTATATGACCTAATCTCAGGTGCCATAGATATCTATCGTTTGGACTATCCCTAGGTCGTTTGGCATTCACGTTTTGCTCGATAGTTAGAACAGGTACATCAATATGTAGCTGATAAAGACCATTAATAAGGAAAACCATTTGCAATTTTATTTCTTTCATAAAGAATGTTACAATGGTCCTTAAAGAAGGTGATCACATAACCTTCTTGTGCTAAGCATGAAACAGAAATCAAATTCCTGCTAGCTGCAGGCACATAATAACAGTCTTTTAAAACTAAGTCTAAACCAGATGGTAATCGAAGAGGGTATGTTCCCACGGCTACTGCAGCAACTCTTGCTCCATTACCGATGCGTAGGATCATGTCTCCATCCCTCAGCCTCCTGCTATCCTCAAGACCCTGCATAGAAGTGCACAGATGAGCACTAGAACCA